>SKCR01042855.1:0-32229 GCA_019454045.1 Zanthoxylum bungeanum
GAATGAGAACTTGAAGTGACTGGGTTCACCGTTGAAAGTTTCCAAATCGACAAAAACGACTATAAGTCATAATAAGGGTACTATATAGTTTGAATAACGGAACAATGAGCTGGAAATCTTCCAAGCAAGACATTGTTGCCGAATAAACAACAAAAGCGGAATATTGCTAAGTAATTTTGGATCTGTAAAATTCCTAATTAGATTAGGAGTAGTTCTGTTAGCAGCTGAGCTAGGCTACAGCACAGGCTAAATAATTGGTCTCATCTACGATCCAAGTATATACTTCAACTATTTCATCTGATTCGTCGGATCATACATCGTGGCGATGTGATGATCGAAAAAATCGCATCAGATGATAACCTTGCAAATCCGCTGACGAAATTTGTTTCTCAGCAGAAGTTTAAGCGACTCGTACATAGTTCAGGTGTAGGACACTTGAGTGATTGGCTATAGGCCAAGTGGGAGATTGTTCGACAATTCTAACCAATAGCATCACTATTTGTACAAAACATGGTGTTGTTGTACAAATTAACTATGTGACAAAGGAAATTGCTCTTTTATCATTTGTAATTGGATTACCGGGATATATAAATGATAAAAGTCCATATGATTAGTTCCGGATTAATAAGATATGAGACAGTATTAATCCACTAAGGTTTAATCATTAAATATCCATAGTCGTAGTATTATCGAGACTGGACATCGATAATGCGGAATATGCTAGTATTACACTTGTGCGTGTTATAGAAGCGTAACAACATAGTTCTCATATATTTGGGTATTGGATACTCATGCAAGTATAATAGGAGGTTTTGTTTACCGATGGTATGGAAACAGCTTCGCTCTGGATAGACCCCTCAGAATTCCATTGGTAGTATGACTATGTGTCTATGGGAGTCTGAATCTGGGTAGGTGTATTTGGTCTTAACTTGAGACTTGCATCGCTAATACTTGCGACAATCAGTATACTTTGGTTTTGGTCGTCCAGGATTATAACAGGTTCTGTGTACGCCTCTTCTGGGTATACTGAGAATCGTATTGTATTGGGTGTGATGTCAAGATGGAAGTATCACTTCAGTCATATGGAGATGATGATCACGTAGGATAAAGAACTAGTACTCTTAAGTACTGTAGTCATCAGGATAATATGACTTGGTCATGTTTATCTTATTATAGAGACTAGTTACAAGAGATCTGATATGTGCTTCGTACGGGGCAGACACTATTCCAGCCCCAGGCCTAGCATGTGACATTCGATACTGGATCGTAATACGCAATACTACATATACTGCGCCTGACATAGATTACATATTCCTTAAAATAATATTTCTGGAGAATTGGGTAGGCACGGTGCTTTGCTATAAGCCAACTATATCTTGTAAATCGGTAAAAACGTGGTACGGGGTACGCACGTATTCGGATAGTCCAATAACCGAATTTACTTCCAACATATCCAGAGATCTCATGGGTCGCTTCCCGAAGATTCACCGATGACGTATGACTCGAACATAATTAATCTGGGATTAATTAGAAGAGAGAGAAAATTAATCCAGGATTAATTATGGCGAAATTTATCTGGGATAAAATTAATTAAAAGAGAGAGAACAATTAATTTGGAATTAATCGATAAAATAATATATTCGATATATTAAATATAATTAGATTTCATAACGGAATTAAAAATTGGATTTTAATTCGGGGGAACGAATTAATTTAGAATAAATTTACGAGCGACTTTAATAGTAATTTTGCTAGGCATAATTATTTAATTAAATTGATTTAATTATGTCGCAACAGAAAATTCGTTAATTCAGAATTAATGAACCCGAGCCCGGAATGTGTTTGTGGGCCCACTCGGATTTTGAATTAAAGTGGGGCCCACACAAGCACATCACCTAGTCACTTTAATCTACTTTTGGTTGATATAAGTTGGTGGGTGTTGATGACTTATAAAACACATTTCATTATTTTATTTAAATGGTTGAAAGACATTTACCAAATTTTGGAGATTTGGTATATGTTTTGATTTTTGGAAAATCATTAACACCTTTTTTTCTTTTTTAACAAAAATCACTCTTTTCTCTCTCACTTGGGCGTGACCATCTCTCTCTCTTCCAATTTCTTGGCTTGGTCGAGAGTTACAAGAAGATCAATGGGTAATTTTATTGAAAAAATTCTCCATTGCTAGCATATAAAAAGATCATACAAAGGTGATAAGGAAACCATTTCCATGAGTTTGGAATTCAAGGACAAAGTTGGAAGCTCAACATACATCAAATGAGGAGCTTGGAGCAACTTCAAAGGTTGGAATTTTTGTTATCTCCTACATCCACTTAGCCGATCAAAGTGAGTATTTTCCGCTACTTTACGTTGCGTATTCACATGTTTTATGCTTAATGATCTTGGTTATTGTTCTTAGAGAACCCAACACTTTTCAATTGGACAAGTTTACACCTCGCAATAATATGATTGAATGCTTTGAAATGATAATGGGCCAACTTGTATGAAAACCTTGATGGGTTTAGAAAGTCCAAACATGATCTAAATATGCTAGAAGCATGAGTTCGATACCCGCACTGGCTTTCATCCAGAAAGGGTACGCCTTAGTACGACATATTTATATACTCTTGGACGCTTCTATGTTCATCCCCATGACCACGGTTTCCGAAAGCCCAATTCATCGTTTCTAGACAATGGCATGATCCCATAATCGGATTAGTCCATGTGGAAAATGAGCGGTCTTTGTCTTTTACCGATGGGAAGAGACCGAGGTAGCCAAGGTTCACCCCGTAGCATAGGAGAGAATGATTTTGTGTACCCACATTGGTTCATGGAATAAGCCATACTTAGGACGGAAATAGACTTACCATGAGTGTGGGGGAAATAAGGTCGGAAGGATATATTATGTGTTGATTACCACATGTATCTTATATATCTCATGCATCGCACTCATACACGCATCATGCTAACTCATAGTTTCGACAGCTATCATAGATATCTGTTGGGTTAGAAAAGAAGGAAGACTTGTTAAAGAACATTTAGAAAACATGAGCGAGTCAGATAATGAGTTTTCTAGCCTGGATCAATTGGAGACCAAAGTAACCAAAATTACCGAGCAACTACAAGTTTTGACTAACGCTGTTGCCAGTTTCACCGTACCCCATATAGCTAATAATATGAGGTTTTGCAACCGGAATAGAAAGATCATTGGGGGACCTTCAGTGACCAATCCCACTCCTTCTGAGGTCGCCCCTATCAAGAACAGACGATTCATTAATTTTCGTAGACCATTGTCAGAGGTGTTTGAAGAACTGAAAAGGCAAGGACTCCTAAATCCCGAAGAACCTAAACCACTTCCAAACCCTGTGCCCCGCTACCTTGACTTAAACCTATATTTCTACCTCCACCAGCAAAGAGGCCACGAAACCGACAACTGCACCCGCCTTAGGCATGAGATCCAAAACCTCATTGACGCCCATAAAATACCCGATCCAGAAAAAGAACAACCCAACACACACAGAAACCCTCTACCCAACTACCACTTTGTTCCACCACCCACCTACCTGATTAGCTCTGGCCTACCCGACACCCTTACCCTCCAAACTCACAAACACCAAACTTCCCGCATGGGGATATGGGGCAACAGTAGTAAAAATGAGATAGAGCAGAAGAGGGATTTCTGGGAAAACCTCTCGAATATTGACAATGAGGGGGTTGCAAAAGAGGAAAGTAGATGGGAAAAAGAACTACTGCAGTTGGAAAATATGATGTTTGAAGAAAGTAAGAAGACGAAAGGAGGCGAGGCTGCAAATTTCGGAGATGCTTACTTTCATGATCTGATTCAATTTTAGTCCTACATTTATTTTGCTTACTCATTCGAGCCGTTTCCGGTTAGTCCCTAATAGTTAGGCATAAGTCCAATGATGCAAATGTTTGCTTTAGGATGAAATCTTAGAAACGATAAACTCTTGACATGCTTTTATCTGATACTTTGAGTAATTGATCTATGCTAGACTCGTAAGCACTTATCTATGGGCTCTTAGCAGTGAAAACCTGAGTAGTTGGCAAGATGACTAGTTGAAAAGATTGTGGATCGATGAATGACTGTTCGCTTAGATGTCTATCCTGACTTTCTTGAGTTATTATGTGTGGTATGGTTGAGAATAAAAGAAAAGTCTCTAAAGAAAAAGAAATTAAACCACCTATAACCGATAAGCGTGAAGCTACCCATGGGCGAGTATTAGGACCACCATGAGGAGAAATGCTACCTTAAAGGGTAGGTGTGTTAAAAAAAAGTTCAAAACGAAAGAAAAAAAAAGAGATAAAAGAGAATGAAAATCATACCACATTGAGCACAGAAAAGCAACTGCAAGCATAATTGAGACATCTAGGTTGGTTTGACCCATCGATCCCAATTTTTTGATGAAATCATTGAGTTGGCTTACCTGGGGATGAATCTGCAAAGGAATATTTGCACACACATACTTTGAGTCTGGCTTGGATTATTTATTCAAAGACTTGGAATTGAGTTGCGTTGAAAGTTTTGAAGGTTCTATGGTTTCAATACTGGGCATTTTTTTAGGGCAATAATATGTGTAACTATTGGGATCACAACATATAATATAGTATGATGATATGGAATGTCACACCACATGGTCTGCTTTGACCTAATGCAAGAAGTGAAGAGCAGAAAGCTAATCCAAGTCTGAGGGCGACCAGTCTACCACCCCGCGAATAAGGGATATATTGAGAACTTGAGCAATGAGACTAAATAGAACTGAACAATCACCAGAAGAGAGTTGGCAGAAAGCAGACCTAGGGGGCGATCAGAGACTTTTATAGGAAAATGGCACCAAGGAGCACGAGGAAGGCCTAACCCATCGGAAAATGAAACACATTCATGCATACATGCATACACGTCATATACACGCAATTTTTTTTTTTTTGTTCGCAGGTTTTAAAGAAAAGGAAACAAGCGGCGAATACGAGCGAGCCAGGAATGACAACCCACATTACAAACAGTTTCAGGATTGAATCCCAGGGTCGAGGCCCACACTATCAACAGTTTCGGGAATGAATCCCAGGGTCGAGGCCCACATTATCAGCATTGGGAATGAATCCCAGTGTCGAGGCCTACATCATCAGTAGTTTCGGGAATGAATCCCAAGGTCGAGGCCCACATCATCAATAGTTCATGAATGGACCACCTCATAGTAACGGTTCGGGAATGGACCACCTCACAGTAACGGTTCGGGAATGGACCACCTCATAGTAACGATTCAGGATTAGACCACCTAACGGTAACGGTTCGGAAATGGACCACCTCACAGTAACGGTTCGGGAATGGACCACACCATACATTAACGGTTCGGGAATGGACCACCTCATACAGTAACGGTTCGGGAATGGACCACCTCACAGTAACAGTTCAGGAATAGACCACCTCACGGTAACGGTTCGGGAATGGACCACCTCACGGTAACGGTTCGGGAATGGACCAGGGGTCGCAGCACCTCACCACCATCAAATCAGTTTGAAGCATCTCAACAATAGGTAAGTCAGGCAGCAGCTGGCGAGCCAGGTAAGTAAAAATGCATGCATAACTTTAATATGATTGTCACTGTCACACACTGTACATGCCCATCAAAGTGGGGGCGACTATAGACATTTGCATTTTTGCATGAGCCTCGGTCGGAGGCACTACCTGATAAGTTACGAAAGTTGCGGAAAACGGACGTAGGAAGGGAAATAAGTATGTCATCAGATTTATTTCACCTGTTCACTGCATGTGTGTTCGTGCCACGTTCGGAAACATGTTCGAACAGTGAACAGATTACGGGCGTTCGTGTAGCGTCCGAATAAGCGTTCGAACGACCATCTGTATTTCTGTTTTACTACTAGCCCATCCAAAGCCCATTTAGCCCACCAAACCCAATCCAAAAATAATTAAAACACATGTTAAAATCCAAACAAATCACCTTCCTAAACTAAATAAATCAAATCAAATCTCTCAAATCCTTTTCCTAAACTAAAATAATTCATCTCCTAAATTAAATATATCCCCACCAAAAATACAAAATTTATTTCCCTAAATAATATGATTAAATACACCCCATATTTACTTTATTTGTTTCCATTTCAAAACCTATGCACCAAAACCAATAAACCCTAGCTAACCATTATAAAAAGAAACCAAAATACCAAACCCTCCCTCTCTTAGAGATTCAGGCCCAAGACAAGAAGAATAGTTTCCCCTTGCCATGAAACACACTTCCAATACAGCCCTCCATTGTCGAAAGCTGTAGCCCCTATACAGCCCTCCATTACCGAAAATCACAACCCTGAAACCCCTCAAATTACCACAAAAAACAATCCCAAAACAGCACCCCAAAATACCGAAAATCACAGCCTTAAACAGCCCCTAAATCACCAGAATCTGCACTCTAAACAGGCCCCCAAATCACCAAAAAAAACTGCACTTTAAAGTAGTCCAAAACAGCAGCAAAAATAGCAAAAACAGCAGCCCAAAACAGAGAAAATAGCATACCAAAATAGCGAGGTGATGAAGGAAAGCAGTGAACCAATGAACCAGAGGAGTTGTGGAGCATTAACCATTCCGATGGTCGTGTAAAGCACTTCCAATAGGTGACTTAAACGGTAAGACCTGATGGCATCCTTATTACTTTTTATTTTGTAGCTTGGATGCGGCAAGCTCGGTTGGACATGGAATATGTCCAACCGGGTGTGTGAAGTCCTATATCAAAAACGACCAAATTCTTGGTCATATCTTTCTTTAAGGTTCCTTTATCTATTTATCGCACATTATTTTTCGTATTATTAGCTCTTTACCATTCCGCATGTTTCTTTCTTTGTTTATGTGTTGTTATATGTATTATCATATTTAATGCCCATTTTTATGATTGTATTGTGTTAACGCATGAATGTTACCTCTCGTGGTATATCAGATGGAAACCCAGACATAAATTCCTTAACCGAATCTGAATGGATGGTAGTGCGGTCTGTACTTGGGATACAACTTCACGTACCACTTGGGGAAACATTCCCGTATGTGTTTACTGCATTATGGATGCCACTTTCGCCATCCCGTTCAAACACCTTATGTTCTGGAATACAAAGGTATACCCTCAACGGGTTAAACTAGATACAGAGATAATGTTCCTAGTCAAACTAGATACATTACAACAGTCTCCTAATTTAAGTACATGCCGAAAGGGCAATTCCAAAACTTAGGTTTCTATGGCCAAAACAGCGACTCTCGTCATGTTTCCGACTTGTAGGTCGATCTCATCTGAAGCCAGTTTCTTGCTTATCAGTAGATTTTGCACATCAGTACATATATTCATGTACCACATCTAGTATCAAAAATCCAATTTTAATACCAGTAGTGAACATGTTTATAACAAACATTCTTGAAGCCGGAACCTTGTCCCGCCTTCGCTTCCTTCATGTCTGCCTTGTCTATAGGACTGTGACACTTCTAGTGACCCCGTTTGCCACAGTTTAGGCAGACAACTTGGGATATGTCATTTTAAGAAGCTTTGGCTTTGCATAACAAATTGAGCACTAAAGGTATCATCACAACGAGTCTTCCTAAGCTCATGCTCTACTATTCGCTCAACTCCGAGCTCATGCTTGAGAGGTTTCTCTATCAAATAGAATAACTTCTCAGCTCCCAGGACTTTCCTGAAGTTCTATTCCCAATCTAAAAATTAAAGCCGTCAAAGATATTTTCCCCAGGATTATGTCCTTTGACGCTAATCTTTCAGTCATCTTGATTGCTATAGTCCAACTATCCAATCAACGATTTCAAGTACAATTAAGTATAATTATTACTATAGTCTAACTATATAATCAACTACAATTGATTGGTTATATTCAAATGTATTGATTACTATAATCCAATTATATAACCAACTACAAATGAAGTAGTTTGAATACAGTCCAACTGTTTAATTAAAACAACAATTGAATATTAGTCCAACTAATATATTTAAAATTAATGACGAAAAATAAAAATGAGCGCGTATTGGCAAGTATCTAAACGAAATTGCAAATTTAATACATGCCTCCCACTATTTTTCGGCGAGCCTCTAACCCTCTGTGGAGTACCCGGGAAACCTAGTTTCCTAGTGGGCTAGGATCCCGTTAAAAGATACACAACCTTGACTTTGGCCAACAAGTTGTATAAAATTTAACTAGGTATATCTCTAAGATCAATTGGATCTCATCCAATTCCTAGATCTAGTAGGTGGACCTCCAAGTCCGAAACATATATATAATATATATGCCAATATATCCAATATATTTTCCTAACATTTTCCTCTAAATCAACTAAGCATTGGCTTTGGCACAACAAGCTTAATGATTCCAGTTAAGCGGGACCCATTGACTTTGGAAAGCTTCGTAATCGATGTCGATGGACAAGAAGTGATCTTGACTTTGGCCAACAAATCACAACTTGGACAAGACATAAGATATGGAACAAAGCCTTCATGATTCAAACACATCTGCGATGTACAAAGGTCTTGACTTTGGCCAACAAACAAGTGCCAATCTTGGATCTTGAGAATGAATCACTCAATGGAAGGAAAACACTTAATATTGTTGAGGGTTTTTCGCGTAAATTGGCAACCAATTTATTATCTTTGATTAGGTCTCATCATACACCCTTAAGCATGCATTCTAAAAGCATAATAAGGCGCGAAATAAATTAATAATGATATGTAGATGGATATATAATACAATTTGTTCCTATAACAAATCTCTCCATTTCCTCTCTTCCGCTAGCACTATTCTTACTTCTACCCAATTACATTATACTTCTAAAAGAAACCTCATTTATATTGAGGGGAATTGGTGAGAAGAGAAATACAATGAGAAAATAGTTAATAGGCTAGACACGCATGTCCAATTTAATAAATTCTAAATTTGTTACAATAATTTCCAAAATTGCCCACACCTATCTAATATCCATCCGATATACATTATTCATACATACATCCAAGTATTCACACAAAGCATGTTATTCAATCAATCTAATCCAATTAATTAATCTTTGGTTAATGACCATCCAATGTTCATACAACAATTTGATTTGCGCGAGTCAAACTCGTTTAAGAATAAATACCCAAAGTAAGTATTCTTGAATTATATCGAACTACAATTTTAAATCCAATTTAAATTGTATCCAATACTAATTCATATTTAATTCCAAATTAAATTATTACACTTATTTATGTGTCTTAAAGACTTAGATTCAAAATCCAATCTTAATGGGTCTCAAATGCCTAATTAGTATCCAATACTATTCAATTAAAGTCCAATGTGATTTTAATTAATTCTTTAGGCTTGGACTTTTGGCTAAAATGGATCTAACTCATAATGCCTAGGCCCAATAGGAATCATCATATGCCATAGAATTAATTTTGGCCTATTGCGCCAATTAAATTATTAATGGCCCAAAAGTTATATTTTAGACTTTATGGAAATGGTTTAGGCCCAAATATAATCCAAGACTAAAATTTGGCCCAACCAAGTCCATTAGCCCAAATACAACAATTAAATAAATACAACATTCCAAATTATATATTAATTCAATTAAAGTGTAATCACCATAATTAATTAATTAACCTAATGTTTCCAAAATATTAATTAATCTAATTAATCATGCCTAATTCCCACATTCATGTCCAACACGAAATTGGGGCAAAATCAATTCTATAACAGCTTCACATCTCACGGAAATACATGAAATTAACATCTAATTTTGATTTCAATCTAATTAAGTCAACAATTAATATTTAATTTCATGTGAATCAACATATCCAATTGTTTAATTCAAAAAATTACCATGAGCAATTCCTATGGTATTCGGCCAAGGTATATATTTTAGGGAAAAATATTCTAATCCATTTTCACAAAATCAATCATGCATAACTCCAAGTCGTCATCATCCAACCATGTCCAAACAACCAATTTAGGCATTTACAAGCTTCAAGCAAAAATCCCTAAATAAAGTCTATAAACCCTAAAAATTAAATCATGCTTAGATCTCGCTCTGATACCATTGTAAGTGTCCTAGACATGGCATGTGATCTCTAAGTGTGATTCGTATGTGAATAAAAAATCAAAAATAAGTTGCGGAGGACTTACATTGATCGGTTGAGTTCAAAACTTTCATGGATGTTGAAGCTTCCAAGCTCATGTGTGAGTATCCCTATCATCTTCATTTGACTCCCTTATGTGCTAGCAAGAACAAGTGGAACAAATTTTATCTCCCAAAAAGAAACAAATTTGTCCGAGAGAGAGAAGCAATCCGCACTTTTGGAACAACACCATTCGGCCAAAGCAGTTTGCAGTGGCCATTTGATCGATCCTCCAAAAGCTAAAAAGCCATTCGGCCATATAGAGAGAGTGAGAGCAAAAAATGATTTTGTTCATTTCTTCTTCTTATTTGGCCGACAAAAGTGAGAGAGTAATGGCATTTTCGGTTTTTGTGCACAGAAGCCAAAATGGCTTATTACACCTTTTCAAAACAGAGGCTCTCTACTTCTCAGCCAAAGAAAGAATATATATATATATATATTCAAAAATTTATTTATCAATGGTGTTATGTATTTTGTAGGTGTGGACATATCAAATCCAATTATTACATTGCCAACCACTTACATCAATTGTTAACAATTGATGTAAGTCATGGGTCCCACCCATTTTATTCAAAATTTGGTTTGCTTACACAACACACTTTGAGTTCGGGTTCGTTTAATCCGATTAAACAAATTTTCCGTCGCGACATAATTAAATACAATTTAATTAAATAATAATACCCAGTAAAATTATAACGAAAATCGCTGGCGAATTAATTCCAAATTAATTCGTTCGCTAAAATTAAAATCCAATTCAATTTCCCGTCAAAATCCAATTTCAATTAATATATCTAATATATTATTTAGCCCAATTAAAGAAATTAAATAGTAAAATCTAATTTAACTATTAAATTTATTTTACCGATTAATTCTAAATTAATCGTGCTCTCTCCTCTCGACGAATTTAATCCCAGATAAATTCTCGACGCAAATAATCTCAGATTAATTCTTTCTCTGATAATTAATCACAGATTAATTCTTGCCGTAATTAATCCCAGATTATTTTTCTCTCTCTAAATTAATCCCAGATTTATATTCTCTCTCTTAATTAATCCTAGATTAATAGTGTCTCTCTTAATTAATCCCAGATTAATATTGTTTGAGTCAAACATCATCGGTGAATCTTTGGGATGCGACCCAAGAGATCTCTGGATATGTTGGGAGTAAATACGGTCATCGGACTATCCGAGCACGTGCGTATCCAGTACCACGTACTTATCGATTTACAAGACATGGTTGGCTTCTAGCAAAACACCGTGCCTACCCAATTCTCCAGAAATATTCTTCTACGGAATACAAGATCTTTGTCAGGCGTAGTATACGTAGTATTGCGTATTGCGATCCAGTGTCGGATGTCACATGCAAGGCCTGGGGCTAGAGTTATGTATGCCCCGTAAGAAGCATATATCGGATCACAAGCAACTAGTCTCTTTATGATCGGAAAGTCATGACCTAGTCATACTTCCCCGATGGCTATAACACTTAGAGTACAAGTTATGTATCCCAGCGTGATCATCATCTCCATATGACTGAAGTGATACTTCCATCTTGACATCACACCCAATACACTACGATTCTCAGTATACCCAGAAGAGAGGTTTACAGAACCTGTTAAAGCCCTAAACGACCAAAACCAAAGTATATTGATTATCGCAAGTATTAGCGATGCAAGTCTCATATTAAGACCAAATACATATACCCTGATTCGGACTCCCATAGACACATAGTCATACTACCAATGGGATTCCGAGTGGTTTATCCAGAGCGAAGCTGTTTCCGTACAATCGGTAAACAGAACCTCCTATTACACTTGCATGAGTATCCAATACCCAAATATATGAGAACTATTCTGTTACGCTTCCATAACACGCACAAGTGTAATACTAGCATATTCTGCATTATCGATGTCCAGTCTCGATAATACAACGACTGGGGATATTAATGATTAAACCTTTGTGAATTAATATTGTCTCATATCTTATTAATGTGGAACTAATCATAAGGACTTTTATCATTTATATATCCAGGTAATCCAATTACAAATGATAAAAGAGCAATTTCCTTTGTCACATAGTTAATTTTTACAACAACACCATGTTCTATATACAAATAGTGATGCTATGGGTCATAATTATCCAACACTCGTTTGCCACAGTTTAGGCAGACATCTTAGGATATGTCATTTATCTTCCCAGAAGACTGTGACAATTTTGCCTTTGCCCTTTTTCCACATCCCTAAAAGCCTTCGGCCAAGCCTTGACCTTATGGGATGTAAAGTAAGATGCGCCTTGCGCTTCTTGCCTTTTTGTAAGCTCTGGCTCTGTCTCCTTGAGCATACCCATTAACTCTCCAAGAGTTTTCTTTTGCAATTAGTACTTCTAAGATCTAAGATTAGATTTGTGAAGATCCTTTAATTTCAACATCATGGTATAAAGATCTAATCCTTAGTTCCAACGAAGAAATTAAGGAGTCTTTGCGGCAAGAATAACGGATTGAGTACTAAAGTTATCATCAAGATGAGTCTTCCAAAGCTCATGCTCTACTATTTGCTCAACTCCAGGCTTAGGCCCGAGAGGTCACTCTATCAAATAGAGTAACTTCTCAACTCCCCGAACTATCCTGAGATTCATTTCCCAATATGAAAATTAAAGTCGTAAAAGACATTTGAGGGTTTAATCTTCTTTGAGGTTGACGATATGTCATAGCATTATCTTCTAGATATATTTGGTGTGTGCAGATTAATGGATTAATACCTTTTATGTCTTTTAAAGTCCATCCAATTGCCAGTTTATGTTCTTTCAACACATTTAAAAGTTTACCTTCTTGATCGATCACTTGTGAGAGAAGAAGAAATTACCACAAGGTAAGTTTGATTATCTTCTATAAATGCATATTTTAGTCCTTCTGGCAAAGCTTTTTACTCCAAATTGGGTACTTCTTCATGTTTTTCTTCTTCCAATGTTCCCAATTCTTCCAAATTTTTAATATTTCCATTGTCTTCCAATACCTGAATATAGTCAAATAGAAAATCATTAGTAATATCCGAATCTATTTGCGCACTTGACTCAACATAATTAGCAGTCTAAAATTTCATGGATCAGATAAACTCCCATGAATATGCTCATCCACAATAGGTTCAATTGATTTTGCGCTTTCGTTTTCATTATCTTCATCATATGGCTGTTTGCACATGTTAAAAATATTTAACTCTAATGTCATGTTGGTAAAAGAAAGATTCATGATTCCATTCCTGTAATTTATTAAAGCGTTAGCTGTCGCTAAAAATGGCCGACCAAGTATTACAGGGATTGGCTTAAAACTGCCTGCCACATGTTGTGTTTCTAAAACAATAAAATCCACAGGATATACGAATTTATCAATTTCCGATAACACATCTTCCATAATTCCTTTTGGTACCTTAACTGATCTATCGGCAAGTAAAAGGGTAGTTGAGGTTGGTTTCATCTCATCGATATTAAGTTGTTGGTAAACCAAAAATGGTAGTAAATTTACACTAGCTCCAAGATCAAGAAAATCATGTTCAATGTTTTGATTTCCAATAATACAAGAAATAGTTGGACAACCAGGGTCTTTGTATTTTAATGCATTATTGGTTAAGAGAATGGAACTTACATGTTCAGCTAGAAAAGCTTTCTTTCTTACTTGGTGTTTTCTTTTAACGGTGCACAAATCTTTCAGAAATTTGGCATATGATGGTATTTGTTGAATGACATCTAACAAATGGATATTGACCTTTACCTGTTTGAATATTTCATAAATCTCTAGGGAATGGTTCCATTTATTTATTTTTAATGCCTGATGAAATGGAGGTGCATGAGAAAAACTGTTATTATCAACGACGGGTAATGGCTCATCAACCCCTTCATTACCTCTGATTCTGATTTTCCTCAGTTTCATGAGGTTCAAGAATAGGTCTGTGGATGGTCTTACCACTACGAAGAGTAATAATAGATTTGACTTGGTCTTAGTGTTGACTTCCAGAACTACCTTCGTGAGGGTTTTGATGACTCTTGGGATTTGATTGAGGTTGTGTAGGAAACTTACCTTTTTCTTTAATGGCCAAAGCAAATGTGATTTTATCAAAAGTTTCCTTCAAATCATTCATCATTTGTGAATTTTGGTTATTGATGGTTTATTGTTTTTCCATGAATGCACTCAAGTTATCTTCAATGGTTTTCCTAGGTGGTGGGACATATGGTGCATATTCTGGGAATTTCGAAAATTCTGGTGAAACTGTGGAGGTTGGTGTGAAGGTTGTGTTTGGTTATCATTTCTCCAATTGAAGTTTGGATGGTTTCTCTAACTAGGATTATAAGTCTGTGAGTATGGGTTTGGATTTGGTCTATTGAATGTGTTTATGGAACTAACCTGGTCATGGTGACATTCTTTCAGGGCTGGTAAGGACGGGCAAACTTCTGTGACATGTTAATTTGAACTACAGATTTGACATATGACTTCCTGAACTGACTTGACATGATCACTCTTCCTTATTTCTATAGCCTCAACTTTTTTAGACAGAAATGCATATTTGGCAGCAAGGTCATGGTCTTCTCTAAGGTTAAACATACCTCTACCAGATGGCTGTGGTTTAACAGATGACTCATATGTACCAATTGTATTCTATTGTTATGTATTCTCTGATATTACTCTAGGTATATGCTCTAGGTAATCGTCTTCGGATCTTTGTCCCTAAACTCAACATTGCACATCATTTCCACTACTTGTCTACCTTGGGGCGTTAAACCCTTGTAGAATTGGGCAACTAACCTCTATGTTTCAAACCTGTGATGTGGATAAATATTTAACATTTCTTTATACCTCTCCCAACATTGGTAAAGTGTTTCCCCCGACTATTGTGTGAATGTTGTGATTCTTCTCTTAAAAGAATTTGTCCTATGAGGGGGAAAAACTTTTTGAGAAACAACTCTTGTAAATCATCCAATGTTCTAATAGATCCTGACCTAAGGTTTTGTAGCCAAATTTTAGCTTTATCCTTTAAAGAAAAGGGGAAAAACTTTAACTGAATTATATTCATGCTATAATTTTGGTCTGTGCAAGTGTTACATAATTCTTCGAACTCTCTTTGGTGCTGATAGGGTTTTTTTATTCTAGACCGTGGAATGTGGGTAAAAGATTGATGACACTTGATTTAAAATTGAAGCGAGCTGCTTCTGGCGGAAAAACAATGCAAGATGGGGATCCTGACCTAGTAGGTTTCATGAATTGTCTGAGTGTCCTAGGGTGTATAGGATCTCCATGCTGAGACTCGTTTTCTTCCTGATTAATTGGATTTTCAACTCGAGCATGTGGATTTTCAATTTGGTTTTCAGACATTCTTACAAATAATGAAGTTGATGAAGACTCTTTTTAATCTACCACTAGATGTTCGAGACCAGTGTTTCATGCAACTTTATAGACAAACTAAATGCAAAACTATGAAACTGTAAAAATAAATAAAAGAAAGAAATTAATTGATAAAGTGAAAGAACAGATAAAGGAAATACAGATGAAGTAATTTAGATCTAAAAACGTCCTCTAACCCTTGTCAATTCCGATCTCAATTCAATTTCTCGTTTATTTTTCTCAATGTCTTGAATTATGTTTTCGTGAAGCTTTATGAGAGCATCTTTATATGGGGATGGTTCGAAAAAATTCTTTAATGAACAACAAACACCTTTTAAGTTGATTTTTCTATTTCCTGTAACCAAGAAAAATTAAAAACAGGGTCTCTCTATATGTGGGATTTATGGGTTCAGGGTTCATCAAGGATTAATCAGGACAGTTGGGTCTACATAAAAATAAGGACAAATAAAGAAAAATAAGATGCATAAATTAAATAAAAGCAAAATACGAAATAAAAATAAAGAAAAGAAAAGTAGAGAAAGAAGAAATTGATAAATATTCTATCTACTAAATAATACTTCCCCGGCAACGGTGCCAAAAACTTGACATGCTCGAAAAAAATGGTCTTTTACTCCCAAGTATAAGAGTGTCGAAGTAATAAAATAACATGGTGAGTCCGGGATCGATCCACTGTTAGTCTTTTAAACATCTAGAAATCTCGCTTTATCATAATTTATAAATTACCATTTTTTACCCACTTAATCTATTACAGGAATTAATTATGCCAAATAAAAAGAACCAGCCATAAAAGCGGTAGTCATTTCTGTCAATAATTAGTCCTACCAAGGTACCAAGCATGCTAAAAATATAAAACTAGTCATAAAGGCGGTGATACCGTTTGTCTATAACAAGTCCTACCAAGGTACTTAATTATGCCAAAATCATATAAAACCAGCAATAAAGCGGTATAAGATAAAACCAGCCGTAAAGGCGGTAGAAAGATAAAACCAGCCATAAAGGCGATAGAAAGATAAAACCAGCCGTAAAGGCGGTAGAAAGATTGTCAATATTTAATCTAGAATTAAATCAAGTTTTAATCATTAGATTTCAATTTATTTATTATAATAGAAGTGAGTTTAATCTCTGTTTCCATTATAAAAGCTTCACCCTTATCCCAGCAGAAAAGAAATTAGCTACTCATTTTGTAATAAAACATACTTGTACTTTTATTATTGAAAGAAAAAGACATTACAAAAGCTTTAAGTAAATAAACAAACAAGACTTTCTCCAAGATTTACAGAGGAATCAGGAAAGAAAGTATGAACATTTCTAATGTCGGACACTCCTATTTATAGGCAACTTGGCCACATAGACCAGCGAATGCATGTTGCGGACACGTGTCAGAGAATGGTGAAGCCATGTTGGGGACACGTGAAAGAGAATGGTGAAGCCACGTTGGGGACACGTGTCAGAGAATGGCAAAGCCACGTTGTAGGACACGTGTCGCGACGCAAAGGTTCCATGTGTCACGACGTGCTTGCAGAATTTTCACATCTGATTTGTCCCGTCGAGCTTCCGAGTAGTATTTTTCCTGACAAAAATATAAAATAACACAGTAAAATCACTCAAAGCATAACTTTAAAATATTATTTCACAAATGTGGCAATTTAAGGGGATTTGTGAAACTATAAGTGTAAAATGATTAACTTATCGTCTAATAAATATGCATTTTTTAGTATTCATCAGCAATCAAAAATTTTACTTAATAAATACAAAACAGCGTACTCAGCACGACAATTAACATAATAACCATTAGATCCTAGACCTCTAAAACTTTTCCTAGGAAATTTGCGAGGGTGACTGCAATTTGAGTAATCCATCGTCCCGATCAAGATATCCGAGCCAAAATGGATGACTGATTAGGTTGCCAGCCTGCAAAACTAATGGTGGTGGCGTGAGTTATAGAAACTCAGTAAGTACCTCACACACTATAAACGAACAAGATTGAAACTTTAAATACAATACTTATGAATATATATACATATTTATAGTTATTTATTAGATCAACTTTAATTCATACTATCTTTTTTACTTCAGGAAACATGGGTTCATGAGACGTACCTTGAGTGAATAAAAACAACTTACACGCATACCTCCTCCAACATTAAAACTTCAAATTACACATAATCCAAAGTACATAACTTATGCAAGCTTCCAAATTCTCTACATTACGAACATGTCATAATCATTAAGAGTAAAATACATCACACATATTCACTCAATTCGAATTTCATATGATCGATTTTAAGATTTACTTTTCGAATACACATGACATGCTTATGCAAATGCTGATGGGAAATTTTGGCGTAACCGAAATAGCCACTAGAAATGCCCAAGGCTAGGTATCTAAGAATGACCAAATCTGGCCAAACTCAATATTATGAGTCTTACATGTCCATTATCCTAGCTATTACATTACCAACAATCTCGGGCTTGTTTATTTCCTTCTTGTTTGGTAAATATGATATCTCGTGTCACTTAAGAAGATATGAGTGATCGAGTATAAAAAATGTGAATCTCTTATCAAAAATTTTGAGTCCAGAGCTTTGATTCAAGATTAACAAAGAGGATAATATCTTATTAATGAGTGAATTAAAGGCCAAAAAAAGGGAAAAAACTCGAAGAAAATAGAATATATGCTAATATATTTTTTTTAAAATAATGCATTACCGATAGCCAAGGAAGGTCAATCCACCAAATATTCCTGAGAGATTTGGAATGGCTAAGCTAATTTTCATTATTAAAGAAACAGCCAGGAATGTAGTAAATTATTGAAGTTTTATCTTTTTATTGTATATTAATTTGAGAGTTGTTGGTACTAACATGCAATTAAGTTGGCAAATGCACATATAATTCTTTATTTTAACCATTTTATATGATTGTATCCAAGAATCAAAATCAGAATGTCCTTTTAGTTCCTATTACACATGTGATCCAACCAACCCAACAGACAAATGTTAAAAAAAATTCTAACATTCTTTCTAAGCTCCAATCACCATCTGCCAATTACTAATCCTCAACTTAATATATATATTTTCTTCATGTTTTTGTTTGCATGATCATCATAATCAAGTGTGTCATCTCAATGGCCAGAGTGCCTGTATGCATCTGCTACAACATATTCCAATCAACAATTTCTCTATATAAATAAACACATTCAACAGTTCGGCCAAAGAAGCAACTAATTAATTAATTAACAAACAAGCCATGAAAATCAAAGCCTCTTCATTTTCCTGCCAATAACAAACTTCCTACCACTTCCTAACAAATGAACTAAATAAATTCAGAGAAAAATGTCAACTCCATTAAGAACCAGAAAACTACGCCTAGGTAAAATCCTCAAGCCACCCATTGAGCCTTGAAACCCCTCATACATATCATTTCACTCTCTGTCACATATATCTCCACAACCATTTCCATGACACAGCGATCTTGCTCATATTTCACAGATGGTTTCTAACATTCTACTAGACAAATAAAACATGCAAGCATTTTACTTTTGTTTGTGTAGCTTAGCCTTATTTAATTTAAAACGCTAGGGAAAATGGAGGAAATCACATCTCAACATTGTAGTCCACAAAGCAGTTGTAATTATTCAGTTCAACTCAAGGTTACCGGTGCAGTAAGTAATCTCACCATCAAAACACAAGAATCATCCCACATCACAACCAAACAATTTCGGCCAAGAGTTTCTTTTTGGCTAAAAAAATACAACCAATTGAGTGATAGAATCATGAAATAATGTCACTAGATGCATGAGTAATTACCTCATTAAGCCAAATTTTGAAAATGAAAAAGACCTAGGCTTGGGTATGGTCAAAACCGAAATTGGTCATGGATTTTCAACAAAGAAAATTTTAAATAAATCATATGGATGAGTATAGGAGACTTATCAAGTTGAAGTGTTCTAAAAGAATCCATCATTTGTCTTGTTAAGGGCCTTGAACGTGACTTGTAAGAAGTAATATTTCTTGTTTCTTTCATGGAGTTCACTAAAATTGTGAAAGGGGAGAGGAAAAAAAAAAAGATAAATAGTAACTTGAGAGTAGAGAAACAAACGTGGAGTTGATCCTAAAAAATAAGAGATAGATTTTTTCTAAATAAAATAATAATTAAATTTCAGCACATGGTTAAAATTAATGAAGATTCCCTAAGTGCAACAGTTCTGCCCACTTAAATTGCGTTTTATCCTATTTCTACTTCGAGTTTGGAAAAATGATCTAACACAAAAATTGTAGATCTTGGTCTAAACTTTCTAACAATATGAAGTTCACTGAAATCATGTATCGTATAAAAAACGTACGGCTGAAATCCCGAAGGTTGTTTGGATCATGTTAAAATTTAAATGCAGAGTGAAACTGAAAAATTTTCGGTTCGTGTTTCTAAAATAATTTATATAAGTAATAATATACTAATGATGCAGTTTGAATTCTTAAAGATACCATGTAATACACAAATAAATTACATAATTATATCACGAAAATCGGGCTGTTACATTCTCTTCTCCTTATAAAAATTCCTTCCTCGAAATTTCTCCATCCTTATGTCTAATCATTCGGAAGTGAACGCACATACGTTACAATCTTACCCGTATTCAAGAATTCCTAACTTCACATATTTTCAAAAGTCACGTATTTCATAACATCATTACAACTCATGCTATTTCAAAACAAAACACATAGAATCAACATTTCATAGGAAAAACACATCAAACTTATCATCTTATTTCATATTCATTCATAGGAACACATTCAAACCGTTCAAACTCATCCATCAACAAAAGCAAAAGCCAAACACGGATTCTATACAGTTAATCACATGCATCATCATAAACGAGGAACTTGACACAATTTCTTTACAAGCAATCAGATATAGTATCAAAATAGAAAAACATAACACAAATCTCATACTATCTATTTTGTATAGAATCTGAAACGGACGCATTCATTTCACATCATGTCATATATGCAAACAGTATCAACATCAAAGTTTACGTATGTACATATCCCATCATACATAAGACTTTGTATGGCTGACAATAAAGCTTACAAAACTATCACAATATTCAAAAGATCAATGTCTAAACTGTAGACATATATACATGTTCTTATAACAACCATAAACTTTTATATCAATAAATACATCAATCATCACTCTTGGACAATTATGACCCATATCATCACTATTTGTACAGAACATGGTGTTGTTGTACAAATTAACTATGTGACAAAGGAAATTGCTCTTTTATCATTTGTAATTAGATTACCAAGATACATAAATGATAAAATTCCATATGATTAGTACCAGATTAATAAGATATGAGACAATATTAATCCACTAAGGTTTAATCATTAAAATATCCATAGTCGTAGTATTATCGAGATTGGACTACGATAATGCGGAATAGACTAGTATTGCACTTGTACGCGTTGTGGGAGCATAACGGCATAGTTCTCAATATTTAAGTATTGGATACTTATGCAAGTGTGATAGGAGGTTGTGTTTACCGATGGTACGGAAACAGCTTCGCTCTGGATAGACCCCTCGGAATTCCATTGGTAGTATGACTATGTGTCTATGGATGTCCGAACAGGGTAGGTGTATTTGGTCTTAACTTGAGACTTTCATCGCTAATACTTGCGACAATCAATATACTTTGGTTTTGGTCGTCCAGGGCTTTGACAGGTTCTGTGTACGCCTCTTCTGGGTATATTGAGAATCGTGGTGTATTGGGTGTGATGTCAAGATGGAAGTATCACTCCAGTCATATGGAGATGATGATCACGCAGGATACGGAACTAGTACTCTTTAGTACTGCAGTCATCGGGATAATATGACTTGGTCATGATTATCCGATTATAGAGACTAATTACCGGAGATCCGATATATGCTTCGTACGGGGCATACACAATTCCAGCCCCAGGCCTTGTATGTGACATCTGATACTGGATCGAAGTACGCAATACTATGTTTACTACGCCTGATACAGATTATATATTCCTTTAAGAATATTTCTGGAGAATTGGGTAGGCACGGTGCTTTGCTAGAAGCCAACCATGTCTCGTAAATCGGAAAAAATGTAGTACAAGATACGTACGTATTCGGATAGTCCGACGACGGATTTACTACCAATATATCAAGGGATCTCATGGGTCGCTTCCCGAAGATTCACCGATGACGTATGACTCGCACATAATTAATATGGGATTAATTATAAGAGAGAGAAAATTAATTTAGGATTAATTACGGAGATATTTTATCTGGGATAAAATGCTATTTAAAGAGAGAGAACGATTAATTCGGAATTAATCGATAAAATAATATATTCGATATATTAAATGAAATTAGATTTCGACGTTGAATTAAAATTAGATTCTAATTCGGACGAACGAGTTAATTTAGAATTAATTCGCTAGCGACGTGAATAGTAATTTTGCTAGGCATAATTATTAATTAAATTTGATTTAATTACGTCGCAACGGGAAATTCGTTAATTCGGAATTAGCGAACGCGAACCCGGGAGTGTTTGCGGGCCCACTCGAATTTTGAATCAAGTGGGGCCCATATGTCACATCACAAGTCACATCACTTGTCATTTGACTTACCTTTATGGTGATGGAATTTGGTGGGTGGGTGATGACTTGTTTTACACTCCAAGTTGGTGAGATTTTTGACATATACCAAATATTGGTTTTGGTATATCATTAATTTATTTTGGAAATCAATTACAAGTCAACATTGTTTTTACTTCCTTCTCCTCTCACTCTCGGCTTTGAGCCTTTTCTCTCCCAAAATATTTCCTTTGGATGAAAGTCACACAAGGAACAAGGAAAATTTTGTTGCAAAATTTTCCAATGCTAGCACATAAAGGAGTTATTCAAAGGTGATAGGGAAACCAACCCTTGAGCTTGGAATCAAAACTCAAAGCTTGGAGCTTGAAGATCAAAAAAAGGGAGGGCTTGGCCGAATACATCAAGGAGAAAAATTTTGTTGTTCAAAGCATCCACTTAGCCGATCAAAGTGAGTATTTTCCGCTACTTTACTTTGTTGTATTCGCACATTTCATTGCTTAATTTGATCTTGGTTTGACCTAGAAAACCCAACAATGGTATCAGAGCGGTTATTAAGCATGAAATTGAATTTATGGTTCTTAAACTTTAATTTGAGATTTTGTGATTTGAGCATTATTTCTTCAAATTGATGATTTGGTTGAGGTTGAATGATGTTAAATTGGATTTGTACATTGTTGGAATTGTGAAAAATTAATTGGATTAATTTTCCCCAATTTTAGTGCCTTGGTCGAATGTAATGGATAAACCCTAGGTCATGGTGATTTTATTTTTAAGACCATTGGATGAGTTTAAAGACTTGGGGTAAATTGATTTATGATTTAATTGGATTGAAATAGAAATCGATTTTAAAAATCCCTCATTGTCGTGACATGTATAGCATGTAATGAGTTGATTTTGTTTCAATTGTGTTGGACATGAATTGATTATAATAAAGCATGATTAATTAGTGTAATTGGTATTTTGGAAATATTAATTTGACTAATTAATTATGGTTAATGCACTTTAATTGATTAAATTATTATATTTGGAGTATTGGAATTTAATTAGTTGGGCTAAATTTGGAATTAGGCTAATAAAGTTGTATTTGGGCTTAATGGGCTTGGTTGGGCCAAGTTTGGTTTAGGTTAATCGGTTGGATCCAATTGGGCCTAAAACCATTTCCATAAAGTCCAAATATAATATAATGGACCTTTAAAATTGTAATTGGGCCTAATGGGCCTAAATTGATTTTTGGCAAAGGGTGATTCCTTATTGGGCTTTGGTTGCCAAAGTCCATGCCTTATAAATTAATTGAAAGCCCATTGGACTTTAATTAAATTGACATTGGATGTTAATTGGGCTTTGAGACTCGTTAAGATTAGATTTAGAATATAAGTCACAAAGGCTCATTAATAAAGTGTAATTATTTAATTTGGAATTAAATAAAGAATTAGTATTGAATACGAATTAAATTGGATTTAATATTGTAGTTTGATATAATTCAAGAATTTGTACTTTGAGTACTTATTCTTAAAACGAGTTGGACTCGTGCAAATCAAATCCTTGTTTGAACATTGGATGCTCACTAATCAAAGATTAATTAATTGGATTAGATTGATTGATAACATGCTTTTTGTGAATACATGGATGTGATGTATGAATAATGTATATCGGATGGATATTAGATGGGTGAAGGCAATTTTGGAAATTATTGTAATAAATTTAGAATTTATTAAATTGGACCTGCATGTCCAGCCTATTACCTCTTAACTCTTTGTATTTCTCTTTTCACCTATTCCCCTCAATGTAAATAAGGTTTGTTTAGAAGTGTTATGTAATTAGGTAGAAGTAAGATTTGTGCTAGCGGGAGAGAGGAAATGGAGAGATTTGTTCTAGGAACAAAATGTTTTAAATATCCATCCGTATATCATTATTAATTTATTTATCGCGCCTTATTATGCTTTTAGAATGCATGTTTAAGGGTGTATGATGAGACCTAGTCAAAGATAATTAATTGGTTGCCAATTACGCGAAAAAACCCTCAATAAATATTAAGCGTTTTTCCTTCCATTGAATGATTCATTCTCAAGATCCAAGATTGGCACTGGTTTGTTAGCCAAAGTCAAGACCTTTGTCCATCGTGGATGTGTTTGAATCATGAAGGCTTTGTTCTATATCGCATGTCTTGTCCAAGTTGTGATTTGTTGGCCAAAGTCAAGATCATTTCTTGTCCATCGACATCGATTACGAAGCTTTCCAAGGTCAATGGGTCCCGCTTAACTGGAATCATTAAGCTTGTTGTGCCAAAGCCAAGGCTTAGTTGATTCAGAGGAAAAATGTTAGGGAATATATTGGATATATTGGCATAAATTAGATATATGTTTCGGATTTGGATGTCCACCTACTGGATCTAGGAATTGGATGAGATTCAATTCATCTTAGAGATCTACCTAGTAAAGTTTCATACAATTTGTTGGCCAAATTCAAGGTTGTGTGTTATTTAACAGGATCCTAGCCCACTAGGAAACAAGTTTTCCCGAGTACTCAACAGAGGGTTAGAGGCTCGCCGAAAAATAGTGAGAGGCAAGTATTAAATTTACAATTTCGTTTAGATACTTGCCAATACGCGCTCATTTCAATTTTTCGTCATTAATTTAAATATATTAGTTGGACTAATATTTAATTGTTGTTTTAAAATTAAACAGTTAGACTGTTTTCAAACAACTTCAAATTATAGTTGATTATATAATTGGATTATAGTAATCAATATATTTGAATTTAACCAATCAAATCATAGTTGATTATATAGTCAGACTATAGTAATCATTATATTTAATTGTACCCGAAATCGTTGATTGGATAGTTGGACTATTGAAATCAAGATTACTGAAAGATTAGCGTTTAAAAACATAATCCTAGGTGAAAATGTCTTTAAGCGGCTCCAATTTTGAGATTGGGAATAGAACCTCAGGATAGTCCTGGGAACTGAAGAGTTACTTTATTTGATAGAGAAACATCTCGGGCCTAAGCCCGGAGTTGAGCAAATAGTGGAGCATGAGTTTTGGAAGACTCATGGTGATGATAACTTTAGTGCTCAATCTGTTATGCTTACCGCAATGACTCTTTAATTCCGTCGTCAGAATTAAGGATTAGATCATTATACTATGATGTTGAAATTAAAGGATCTTCATAGATCTATTCTTAGATCTTAGAAGTATAAATTGTAAAAGAAGCTCTTTCGCTCGCGTATGTCAGAAGGTACATTTGTCGAGCACTAGGTGTCGTGGATGATTGCTGACATCGATCAGCTAGGTTATCTGGGCATTACCTACGTGGCCGAGACTGCCAAAGATTTGATCTTATAGTCTCTACCCGAAAGCTGGGGTAGGTTCATAATGAACCAAGAGTAAACTCTTGGAGAGTATTGATGGCTATGCTCAAGAAGGCAGAGCCAGAGCTTCTAAAAGAGGCAAAGGCAAAATCATCACAGTCTTCTAGGAAGACAAATGACATATCGCAAGATGTCTACCTAAACTGTGGCAAACGGGGTCACTGGAAGCGTGAATGCCGTATGGACAAAGCAGACGTGAAGGAAGTGAAGAGGGGCAAGACTCCGACTTTAAGTATGTTTTTCATAAACATGTTCACTATTAGTTTCAAAATTAGATATTTGAAAGTAGATGTGGTACATAAATATATGTACTGATGTGCAGAATCTGCTGATTAGCAGGAGACAGGCTTCAATTGAGATTGACCTGCGAGTCGGAAACGGGACGAGAGTCGCTGTTTTAACCGTAGAAACCTAATTTTAGGAACTACTATTTGGGTATGTACTTAAATTAGGATACTGTTATAATGTACCTAATTTGACTAGAAACATTATCTCTATATCTAAGTTTAACCCGTTGCGGGTGTACCTTTATATTCTAGAACACTAAGTGTTTTATTTTATAAAGATGATATTGAGATAAACACATTAGATGTGAATAAAAGTATTTATATTTTGAATATAAATAAATCTTAAACGTATGACATGACAAACAAATAGCTTAAACTAAATTAATCATATGAGACTTATATGTGGCATTGTTGACTGGGACACATTAACAAGACTTGTATATCCACACTTTCGAAGAGTGGGTACTAGGACGGATTTGATTCTAATCAAATAATGTCTACGAATCTAGTTTATTAGGCAAAATGCCTAAAACGCCTTTTACTTGGTGAAAGTGCAAGTGCCACCAATCTATTAGCCCTCGTTCATAGTGACGTAAGTGGGCCCATATCTAGCTAGGCTATAGGTGGATATGAATATTTCGTAACCTTTACGGATGTGGCATCGCGTTATGGTTATGTGTTTCTTGTGAAACATAAATCGGAAACTTTTGATAAATTCAAAAGGTTTCGACACAAAGTAGACAAACAGATCAGCAAGAGTATTAAAACATCACGATTGGACTGTGATGGAAAATACTTAAGCAATAAGTTTATCGACCATTTGAAAGAATATGGTGTTCTTTCACAGTGGACTCCTCTCGGAACACCTCAATTTGATGGTGTGTCTGAACAGATAAACCGAACTTTGTTGGACATGGTAAGGTTAATTATGAGTCGCTCTGAGCTACCATTCTCCTTCTGAGGATACGCATTAAAGAGTGCAATAATTATTTTGAATAAGGTTCCATGAAAATATGTTAGACAGACTTAATATTATATATGAACAGGAAATAAACTAGGTTTCTTATTCCTGAAGATTTAGGAATGCTGGGCATATGTTTGGATGATACCAAACTACAACCCAAATCGGATAAGTGTCTAATTTGTGGGTTATCCTAGGGAAACCAAAGTATAGTACTTATACAACTCACAAGAGAACAATGTAATTGTTGCTCGCCATGCGGTTTTCCGAAGAGGAATACCTATATACACTGGTGAGTGGGAGGAAAGTAAAACTCGATGAAAATCAGAGTAACTATCCAGGCACCGATTCCTTAATGGAACACAAACAATTCATCAGGGATGAAACTGTACCACAATCTTCGAATACATAATAACCACGTAAGTCGAGAGTCAGAAAACAACCTGGGAGGTATGGGTTTCTGATATCACCTCATGAAGATGTCAATCTTATTGAGGAATATGAACTGACTCCGAATGAGGAAATGATACAAGGTATCGACTCCCTATTATGGCAAAGTGCCATGAATTCCGAAATGGATTCCATTTAGACAACCAAGTTTGGACACTGGTTGTTGTACCGGAAGACATTGTGCCTATTGGTACATGGATGGAAACATACCAACGTACAAAGATAGGCTTGTAGCGAAAATTTATCGTTATCAACATTGTGTCGATTACGACGAAACCTTTTACTTGTTGCCATGGTTAATTTGGATAATGCTTGCTAATGCTGCATGTTTCATTTATGAAATATGGCAGCTGAACGTCAAAATCGATTTCCTTAAACGAAAACCTTTTGGAGGATGTTTACAACATCCTGACGGTTTTGTTGTACCAAACATGCAAACAAGGTTTGCAAGTTAAATCGGTCCATTTATGGATTGAAGCAAGCATTACATTCTTGGAACCAGCGTTTTGATGTAATCATAATAGTATATGATTTAATTCAAAACGAAAATGATTCTTGTGTATATAAGAAGGTTAGTGGGAGCGTACTGACAATGATTGTCCTATAAAATGATGACATGTCATTTCTTGGAAATGACATTCCCATAATACAATTGGTGAAAGCTTGGCTTTCATAAAAAAATTCTCCATAGAATACTTGGGAGAGACAACATTTATTCTAGGAATAAAGATCTACTGGATAGATCTAAAAGTTGTTGGCACTCTCTCAGAACTCGTACATTGAAATAAATGTACGCTACCAGGTGTCTCATATGCTTTGAGCATATGGAGTCACAATCAGGTCAATCCATGTGATGGTCACTGGATTGACGTTAAGAACATCCTTAAGTATCTTAGATGATCTAAGGATGCTTTCTTAAACTATGGAGGAGGAGAACTTGAAGTGACTGGGTTCACAGCTACAAGTTTCCAAACCGACAAAAATGATTATAAGTCGTAATAAGGATACCATATAGTTTGAATAACGAAACAGTAAGCTGGAAATCTTCCAAGCAAGATATTGTTGCCGAATAAACAACACAAGCGGAATATTGTTGCAGATGAGGCAGCAATAGAAGAAATTTTGGATCTATATAATCCTAATTGGATTAGGAGTAGTTCTGTTAGCAGCTGAGCTAGGCTACAGCACAAGCTAAAGAATTAATGGTCTCATCAACGATCCAAATATATATTTCAATTATTTCATCTGATTCGTCGGATCATACATTGTGGCGATGTGATGATCGAATAAATGACATCAGATGACAGCCTTGCAAATCCGCTGACGAAAGCTGTTTCTCAGCAGAAGTTTGAGCGACCCGTACATAGTTCAAGTGTATGACACTTGAGTGATTGGCTATAGGCCAAGTCAGAGATTGTTGGACAATTATGACCCATAGCATCACTATTTGTACAGAATATGGTGTTGTTGTACAAATTAACTATGTGACAAAGGATATTGCTCTTTTATCATTTGTAATTAGATTACCAAGATACATAAATGATAAAAGTCCATATGATTAGTACCGGATTAACAAGATATGAGACAATATTATTCCACTAAGGTTTAATCATTAAAATATCCATAGTCGTAGTATTATCGAGATTGGACATCGATAATGCGGAATAGACTAGTATTGCACTTGTGCGCCTTGTGGGAGCATAACGAAATATTTCTCATATATTTAAGTATTGGATACTTATGCAAGTGTGATAGGAGGTTGTGTTTACCGATGGTATGGAAACAGCTTCGCTCTGGATAGACACATCGAAATTCCATTGGTAGTATGACTATGTGTATATGGAAGTCTGAATCAGGGTAGGTGTATTTGGTCTTAACCTGAGACTTGCATCGCTAATACTTGCGACAATCAACATACTTGGTTTTGGTCGTTCAGGGCTTTAACAGGTTCTGTGTACGCCTCTTCTGGGTATATTGAGAATCGTAGTGTATTGGGTGTGATGTCAAGATGGAAGTATCACTCCAGTCATATGAAGATGATGATCACGCATAATACAGAACTAGTACTCTTTATTACTGCAGTCATCGGGATAATATGACTAGGTCATGATTATCCGATTATTGAGACTAGTTACCGGAGATCCGATATATGCTTCGTACGGGGTAGACACAATTCCAGCCCCATGCCTTGCATGTGACATCCGATACTGGATCGCAGTACGCAATACTATGTATACTACGCCTGATACAGATTATATATTCCTTTAAGAATATTTCTGGAGATTGGGTAGGCACGGTGCTTTGCTAGAAGCCAACCATGTCTTGTAAATCCGTAAAAATGTAGTACTAGGTACGTACGTATTCGGATAGTCCGACGACCGGATTTACTGCCAACATATTCAGGGATCTCATGGGTCGCTTCCCGAAGATTCACTGTTGACATATGACTCGCTTATAATTAATCTGGGATTAATTATAAGAGAGAGAAAATTAATCTAGGATTAATTACATAGATATTTTATCTGGGATAAAATGCTATTTAAAGAGAGAGAACGATTAATTCGGAATTAATCGATAAAATAATATATTTGATATATTAAAAGAAATTAGATTTCGACGCGGAATTAGAATTAGATTTTAATTCGGGCGAACGAGTTAATTTAGAATTAACTAACTAGCGATGTGAATAATAATTTTTCTAGGCATAATTATTTAATTAAATTTGATTTAATTACGTCGCAAACGGGAAATTCGTTAATTCGGAATTAGCGAACCCGAGCCCGAGAGTGTTTGCGGGCCCACTCGGATTTTGAATCAAGTGAGGCCTACATGTCACATCACAAGTCACATCATTTGTTATTTGACTTACCATTATGGTGATGGAATTTGGTGGGTGGGTGATGGCTTGGTTTACACTCCAAGTTGGTGAGATTTTTGACATATACCAAATATTGGTTTTAGTATATCATTAATTGATTTTGGAAATCAATTACAAGTCAACATTTTTTTTACTTCCTTCTCCTCTCTCACTCTCGGCTTTGAGCCTTTTCTCTCCCAAAATATTTCCTTTGGCCGAAAGTCACACAAGGAACAAGGAAAATTTTGTTGCAAAATTTTCCAATGCTAGCACATAAAGGAGTCATTCAAAGGTGATAGGGAAACCAACCCTTGAGCTTGGAATCAACACTCAAAGCTTGGAGCTTGAAGATCAACAAAAGGGAAGGCTTGGCCGAATACATCAAGGAGCAAAATTTTGTTGTTCAACGCATCCACTTAGCTGATCAAAGTGAGTATTTTCCGCTACTTTATTTTGTTGTATTCGCACATTTCATTGCTTAATTTGATCTTGGTTTGACCTAGAAAACCCAACAGTCACAACCTGAAGTGACATAAAATCATACATGCTTTTATGATGTTGATAGTCTGAAATCTGCCAATTTCTGATATCATTTTAAATGGAAAACCTAAGACAATCTATTTCAAAATATTCTTGAAAATGCATTTGTAAAACTCTCTTACTGTAAACAAAAATCAATTTCAAAATCCATCATCATAAATCCGTATCAAGCATCCAGCATAACTCAACTGGATGAAACATAACGAGCGCCCAATGCCCAAATCACGGGCATAGATCAGACAATGAATGAAATGATCCCCTATTGACAGAGGGTAGTGGGTCGGCCCACTACAGTTGGACAAAACCCTATACAAGCGTCACAACGGAAACATATCATATCAAACTATAAAACCATAAAAATCATATACAAACGTCGTGATGGAAACATATCATATCATATAATATCATAAACAATATCGAAATGTATCAAATCAAAATGTAATTCTTTGAAATCAATGTCTCCCCAAAACATAAATATGTTTAAATCCAAAATAAATCTTTGATACAGATTTTTCAAAATACATATCGAGAGTCCACTTTTCAGTCACGCGCATAGACCGGATAGTGTACGAACCATGTCAACAGGATATTGGCCCAACTATATTTCGATGGTCTGGACCTCATAACAAGCGCCCCGGCCAAGTCGAAACAAAACATATACAAGCGTTACGGAGGGTCAAAAATATAAAATTATCAAGCACCCTAACGAAAATAAATTTTCAATCGTCTAGACAGAAATAAAGTTTTATGGTTTAAAAATATCAAAATCATTTTCGAGCGCCGAGACATAAACATATTATTAAGCACCTCGACAAAAACATATCGATAAATCTCAAAACATGAAAACGTGAATCAAGCCTCGAGGCGGAAACATTTATTTATCCTATATAATCAAAATCAAAATATCTGAAATCTTTCTTTCTTCTCTTTCCTTTTTCTTTTCAAAATTCTTTTTTTGTCAAAAATCAGATACCAAGTTTTAAAACGTAAATCTATATATCGAAGCGTAAAAATAAAGATATTGGTCCATCATTCAGACTATCAACATCATAGCATAACGCGTACCTCAAATCACACTAAATTCACATCATATACGTATTCATATTTCCATATTAATGACATACTTTGAACTTAGAACACCAATATACATACATATATATATATATATTGATGAGTGGTAAATGTATCACTATTTCCCACTCATTTGACCTAATATTTTGTATAGTTTCTTGAGTTTTGTGAATGTTTTGATGTGTTTTATGTTGTTTTGTAGATAAATAAAGTTTTAGGACTCTCTGGAATCAAATCAGGGCCAAAATAGTGGAAAACGGACAAAAGGGCAAAAATTATCATTTTGAGCATCGCGACGCGCAAGCCTTCTGCGTCGCGACCGCTAATGTGCGCCGGACCTTGCTAATGTGCGCTGGGACACGTGTCAAAACATGAGAAGTCTGCTAACGTGCGCCTTTGCTAACGTGCGCCTGCCACGTGTCGACATCAGAGCAGATCCGCTAACGTGCGTCGTGCCATGTGTCATCATCACATGCTGCCGACAATCGCCATCACCACGTGTCATCCATGTGTTAGCCACGTGGCGTCGAC
>SKCR01042856.1:0-32148 GCA_019454045.1 Zanthoxylum bungeanum
TTTGCACTTGGTTGTTTATTAACAAAATTCTATTTTGTTAATTAATTAACTTAATCTACATATATGAATCATAAACCACTAACAAAAAGTATATAATCAACATAATCATAAAAATTGAAAATAATAAAGAAATATGAAAGAAGATTTACCTTATGGAAAATTGATTACAATTTTATTGAAAATTTGTAGGAGAGTTGTGAGGTTGCAGATGAGAAATTCTCAGATTTCAGAGGATGAAAATGAAGAGAATGAGAGAAAAAAACAGAGGGGGAGAAGGGTTGGTGGCATTCTGTATTTTAATCTATCTTTAGCGTCGAAACATTAAATTTGACGCTAATTGTCTGATTTTTGGCTTCAAAATAGGAGATTCGACGCTAAATGTCCGATTTTTAGCGTCGACTTAATTTAAACGCTAAAGATTAAAGGATTGTCAGTGGAATCTTCATAAACCTTTAGCGACGCTACTTCGTCGACGCTAAATTTCTAGTTTTTGGCGTCGAATAATATTTTTGACGCTAAAAGTATAACATTTAGCGTCGCAATTTTATGTCGACGACAAAAATTATTGGAATAGTTAAAATAATTTAGCGTCGAATAATTTTCGACGCTATAAGTCATACTGTTAGTGTCGATATGTGAATTGGACGAAAAAAGTTGAATATTTGGCGTTGAAAATCATTTTTCTTCGCTAAAATCTGGATATTTGGCATCAAATATTAAAAATTGATTTTTTGCGTCGAAAGTTGTTTCGACACTAAATGATTAGACGCTAAAAGCCATAATTGTTGTAGTGATTTGGCTAAAATTTATTAATTTATTTTTCAGTTGAAATTCGCCGATCTTTGATAGAATAATTGCAAATTTCTAATTTTTTATGTTCGATTTACATAAAAACTCATTTTTTTTCATCTTTTCTTCATCTTTTCTTCTTCTTCTCTAGAGACTTTTGTCATCTCTCTCAACTTTATGATTATTTAACTTTTTTTCTTGATAAATGATTGATTTTTAAATACATACACATTGTTGGCTAATAAAGTATACACATTGTTGGCTCAATATCTACTTTTGTCTCCCTCTCTACGATGCATATTCAGCTGCAACATGCATTATATGAAAGTAGACAGCATTAATAAGCGAAGAAGTGATCGGGATGCAATTTGACAATTGGCTATTGAAACTACACTGCCTACAAATTTTGACCTCTTCTCAAGTACAATAAATCAGATATGAAGCATTTACGTGCCTTTCATATGACGACCCACATTGAGCCATAATAAAAGGATGCTATTAATCAAACCCTTAAATTAACATTATTGCTAACAAAGCCTAAACACAAGTCAAAATCTTTAGGTCCATTTATTGACTACACATCAATCGAAGCAAGACCTATCACAACGTGTTTCAACACAAACCTTTGATCTGACAGCTTATACGAGAACTATCATTAGAGGTCCAATTCCTGGGGAACTTGTTCATGATCAAAGAAGAAGAAGAAGAACGTCTACAACATAATATATAAACTTAAGCTGGATGATATAAGTTCTTATAACTTATTTGTTGGGTCAATTAGTTTTAATTGTATGGAACTCACTATCTCTACTTGTAGATGAGCATGTTAAGATATAAATCATGTGATTTTAAAGAGATCATAAGCATGAGAAAGCCAAAAATAAAAAAAATTACTAACTATTTTTTCCCGATAATATTAATTATTAGTGGGTTAAGTATATTATATTAATTTTTTTTAAGAAAATAGAGAAAATTATGTAATCGGCATCATGCCTTAGGCATGGGCAAACCACTACTAGTATCGCTCATATATTTGTGTCACCTCAAAAAAGTAATTATAAACTATTAATGGTGGTTTTACAGCACTCTCCTTGAGGAGGGTCAAAGCTAGTTATTGTATTACCCGCCCCAAGTGGTTTGAAAGGCCTAAGGGTCCAAAAGCAAAGGAAATATTGGAGAAGGGTATGTACCTCGATATGCAGTTAGACGCTTTCCCCAAGGAGAGTTTTTGTGGATAAAAAAACAATGATGGTCCCGACCGACCACATTGAAGTATGGATTGATGATGCTCCGTATGTTTAGGTACCCTGACACGGGGGGTTTCATTTGTACGATATGAAGAACCTGACCCAATGAGCTTTGATGAAGTCATGTTCGACCAGTTCAAGCAGTATGACATATGCTCTACCTGAAAAAGAGTGCATCTAGAAGACTAATGATGAAAATAATAAAGCTACAATTCACATGAAGGCGTGAGTCCTACCAGTAGTCATAGGCCGGTGCATTGGCAGAACAACTGGCATGTAAGTTGTTAGGAAAAAGCGGTGGAAGCAGTGACTAAAGGGTTAATGATGACTAAGTGATGTAAGGTGACATCAGGATCGGTTGTAAAGGGGTTTTGGGAACAATATAAAATGATTAAAGTCACTGTAGTTGGGGTTGACAAATTGTGAGTCAGCAAATTTCATATTTCACTATGTAATTTGAGAGTAAAAATACTAGAAAGAAGCTAGTGATAGAGAGAGAGAAAGTGAGTCATGTATCCAACCACATTGTGAGAGGTAGATCGAGTTAGTTATTATCCGATGAGTTATTAGGTTGTAACGCTGTCTTATTTCATTGTTAGAAGTTCGGGTCGGTATTCACTCCGAGGTCAATGAATCATCTCATTTTCTCCCGTAAACGTAGGCTGTAGTCATTTTTCGCCAAACACATTAAACCATGTATTTGTATTTGTTTGTCTCTTGCAGTTTGTGCGGTTCTCACAACCAAATAAATCTACTCGTTGGGGGAGGTTTATTCAATATGGATAATTCTCAATCTTACCATTCGACATAAACAATTAATAATTACCATACATACGTCACAGCTAGTTTAATTGGTAGGAACTATAATATAAGTTGGATGTGATACAATTAATTTTTTTTTAACTGACTGCCCGTGTTTGAATATGATTAGTCTAGGAGACAACAAAAATCAATTTAGCTTTGCCATCCCCATCGCCTATCGTTTCTAAAAATGAAAAAAAAAAAATAGAAATTATAAAATCTTATGGAACAATATTTAATATAATGACTTTGGTCGCACAAATTGCAGCCCATGTGGTACCATAGGTTTTGGTGACAAAATCCAAATGAAGCGGCTCAGAAACAAAATCAATACATGAAAAGCAGCCATCAATATATGCTCATACTCAATGAAGTCTAATTTCAGATTAATCCCTGTAAAATAATTAATTCCTCTAATCAAATTAACCAAACTAAGTAAATATATTCCTTTTCCAATATCAAGAAACATTATTAAATAAGCTCATAATGGTGATTTATTTAAAACAACAAAATGAGATCCTATAAAAAGAAGGGAAATGACAGTATACTCACCAAATTGTTATAATAATAATAATTTAATTCATATAATTTTAGAAACATAAATTTTAGTCCCTATAATTTTGGAAAATATAAGTTTTAAACCCTATTATTAATTTTTTTCTTAACTGAGTTATCTTTTTTATATAATTTTAAAATAAATTTCAGTTTTTGGGGAATCCAAAATATTTATCACTAATAAGATGAAAAATAATTCAAAATTAACAGAAAATTATAACGTCATGTATTAAAACTTATATTTTCAAAATTATAAGGATTGAAATATCGTTATGGCAATTTATAGGATAATTGAGTGTTATTTTCTCTAAAAAGAAAAAATTTATACCAAATTATCTTACAGATTGCTATAATGATATTTTTATCGCTATAGTTTTAAAAATAGAAATTAATTTTGAGTTATTTTTCATCTAATTAATGTTAAATAACTCCAATACTCCAAAAATTATTCAAAAACAGTAAAAAATTGTTTCACAATTGTATTAGAAAATAACTTAATTATTAACAAAATATTTAACAGTATAAACTAAAGCTTTTATTTTTCAAAATCCTAGGGAATAAAACTTATAATTTTAAAATTATAGGAAACTAAAATATATTATATATTATGATAATTTGTAGAGTAGTGGTGTCATTTTTTTTTTCTTTTTTTTTTAAAAAAAAGAAAAATTAACACCTGTTGTGTAATCTTAATCCACCAGAATTAGCTCGTCTTCCTTCTTGAACCAAAGCAGTACGAGCTGACATGAAGCCACTGGGAAACAAAGAAGCATCAAAAGCTGAACAATCAATCCAGTCCTTGAGCATTTCTTCTTGGCCCCATATATCCGGTATCCAAACCCGACCCGCTACTTCTATCCGGTGCCTCTTCAGCCTCTCACGTGCATTAATATTATCCTCCTCATCAGGTTTTTCACATAACTCTTGGTTATGATGAGCGACAGGGTCACAAGTTTCTGAAGAGAAGAAGCTCTGCATATGCTTAGTCCTATTAATTTCATTGCTTTGACATTGATGATCAAGTTCCAAAGATTGGTTTTTTGGCTGAGGCTTCATCTGGGTATTGCGGGAATGATAAGGATTAATAGATTCATTAGGCTGCATTACTTCTTTGAGTGTATTGTATTTGGTTGCTTAATTTAGGCTCTCTCTCTTATGTGAGAAAAGTTTATATAGAACGGTTTTTATAGTACCGTTCAATGAATATATGACATCATTTTCAAAACAAATATATATATAAATCACATATTTATTGAGCGGGGGGTATGAATCACGACTGTCCCATGTAAGTCACTTTCCTCTCATATGTGTGGGAATTAAGCAAAGAAAATGAATGGGGAGTTAGTTTACACGTCACTCAAAGGAAATGTGGTTTTGAAAACAACCATTCTCAGTAAGATCTCTATTTATAACTGGAGTCTCCTCCATTATTGAAATATTCTAACTTTGTATTTAAGTTGGAATATCTTCCTAATAAGTTAGTGACTTATCTTATTTGGTGTTGAAAAATTCTGAAAACGTTAAAAAAAAAAAAAAAAAAAAAAAAAAACCTGAAAATTAATCGACCCGAACACTGATTACCACAAAAAAGGACGAATTAACAGAATATTCTGACGATGTAACATTGGAGGCCTTGTAACGGCTCATTGAAATTCAGAAATTTAAATAAATATCTATTTAAATGGGTCAACAAAAATTTATTCATCTTTATTGATGATGTTAGTTGGTGAGGTAGGGCACCCACGTGGGTATGTTTTCTATTCCGGTTCTATTTGCATCAAGTCATGTCATGTCATAACTCTCCAATTGTTCACAAATTTAACAAACCTGCTCCTCTCCACAAATGTTTTTATTAGGGCTATTTCTTTAAAGTCCTAATATTTTCTCAAAAATGTTGACATCCATTGATAATTGATCAATATAATCTCTCACTTGTGAAATTAAACGAATAAACCCACTAAACAAGGGAAAATGAGCAAAATTCTCCCCAAATATTTGATAAAATTAAGTGAAATCCTATCATATTTTTAAAATTAAATAAACCCCATGTTTAAAAATTTAGAATTTTTATCTAAAAAATCTCAAATTCCGAACAAGATTTGAGATCCCTAATCATTTAATTCGAAATTCGGAATGATTTTTTATCTCAATTCAAAAAATTGATCAGGATTCGAGATGATTTTTCATCTTAAATCATAATCAAGATAAGACGGGACCAAACGAGATCAGTTCATGATGGAACGTCCTAATTGTCATATCTATCTCATACTTTATAATAAGAACCAAAATAATTATAATACAGTTTCGTTTAATTTTAAAATATCGGAAGAGATTTTACTTAATTTCAACAAATATTTTTATTATTTCCCCCCTCTAAACAACCTTACAAACATGAAACATTGGAAGTTTTCATTTAAACAGATACTTCTCAATAGGAGCCCCAGTTCTTTATTGGGAACAAGTCGTTTCGGTAAAAAAAAGTCCTCAATGTTGACTTGTCATTCTCTCTTGGGGGATTTTGCCCTTCATATTTGTTAGGAAAAAAAAAGGGTTTTGTTAGACTCAAGCTTGAGTTTCTCATGTTCCACAACTTTGGCGAGTGTGTGAAAGTGAAACAACTTCTTTAACAGACCACTCATGTTCAAATCCTAAAAAAATGCAAGGACTAAAAAATCAAATTGGGCTTATTGACCCCTGTCCTTTTTACAAGAAAAAACGAGGAAAAAAAAAAAATTAATACATGAAAGTATTACAAATTCATGGGTAGAATTTATTAAGGAAAAAGTGTTTTAAGGATTAATAAACTACAAGTCAATCACATGATTAGTCAATATGGAACAAATTGATCATAATATTCCTGCAATACCGACGTCAATCCCTATGCCGCATAATTATAATTGGGAGACATGATATTGACTCTAATACCAACTTTTACAAACCTATGGGTATAACTCATTTTTAAAAATCGATTTGTAAGGAAAAAATGTGCGAGGATTAATAAACCACCAACTAATTTCATACTTAACTAATGCAGAACAAATGGACAAGGAAGCTAGTCAATAACCATATGTCCCGTTGTAATTCTGCCGTATGCTGTCCTTATATTTGCTGAGAAAAGAAAGAGGTTGGGCTCTTCTATGAAATTATTGGTCAATACTAGTTTTTTTTATAGGTTTTTTAAATAAAAATAAAAATAAATAACTTTCTAGCCTCACATTTCTCTCAGAAATCCAACCCAAATGGTGGCCAACCAATTCCTATGTCTTTCAGAATTCGAACTCAAATGGTGGTCAACCAATTGGCTTCATAGTTCTATAGGCGTAATGTTAAAGGGTTCTATTATGGCTCAAAATTGTCCAATATCACATCACAAACCTCATTTTTAGTTTGAATCAACAGAAAAGAGACGATACTACCCAAATGAGTTTAAAAGAAGGTCCCATAACACTGAATAAACATAAGAGGTTCAACTTCAAACATTAATGGCCAAACGCTTCCAACACTAGTTTTTCCCCCCTAATCCGACTGGACTCTGTACAGGATCACTTGAGTTTATTCAAATATGCTGCTAACACAACCTCTAGCTTGAAAACTTCTCAAACTTATTGAAATTTTTGGGAAAATATAACAAATATATTTTATAGTAGTCAGTGATATAGAGCATAAAACAAATCTACAACCTAGTATGAAACCCCACTATTGTGAACAACCAGACTCGCTATCTGACAGCTAAAAAGTACTAACAAGAGTGGTATGTAAGACTGAGGTAAGTTGAAGCGAAACAGAACCTCATGGATTAATATAATCAAGCTCTTGGAAAGCGTGATCGCCCTTTCTTCTTCAGGAACTCGGGGATCTCCACTGACCCACCTTCAGAGAGAGAGGAAGGTCGTCTGTTGGTTCCAAAGCCAGCATCTCCCTGTGCTAGCTGACTTGCCTGCATTTTGACAATAACCCACTCAAGATTGGCAGAGTGAATGAGAAAAGGTAAGAGCAAAACAGAGCTGATTGAGCAATACCTGAAGAGGCCTGCCTTCACTTTCTTCTTGGCGTTTGAAACCAGTTGCAATCAGAGTAATACTTACCTATGAAAAAAGGATAAAATGAAAATAAAAATAGTACCAACTACCACTACCATCTGATAAACCTTCACTTCAAAATATTAGGGTAGTTTAATAGATCTTTTGCTTTAACGGATTGACAAAAAATATGCTTGAAACTAAAGCTCTACCATGAAACTACTGCAGAATGAGCATGATATTCATTTAGAAAAAGCCCAGGGAACAACTTACTTGACCGCTAAGTGATGGATCTATCACTGCTCCAAATATTAAATTTGCGGTTGGATCCACAAGATCATATATAACTTCTGCTGCAGCATTTACCTGAAATTCTCAAAACAAAGCTGAAGCTTACAAAGTTATATATCACTCCCATAACATTTTAAAGATCTGGAAGAGTTGGAAAAAAAGAAGATATTTTAGGGCAAATCAAGACAGTTGAGCCATATAAGAGCCGCTTTTGGTGTCTTTTACACAGTTTACTTTGAAATGACTCGAAGGGTATGATGAGAATATTTCAGATTGTCTCTCTAACAGATTAGTTTAATGAGAATTAGGATTCAGCACAACTACAGTAAATAACTGTGCAAAACAAACATAAGAGCAACGGAATTTCTGGGATATCAACACAGATTAAAACTTATAAGCAAAAAAGTACTTTTAGATCGACCATGACATGGATGTTAAAGAAACTCCGATAACAAATTAGTGGGTAGGGGTTGAATGGCTACCCTCCGCAAATAAGTACTCCCCAATATGATGGTGGGGTAGCCCTTGGGCATATAATTGTATTGCCTACAAGAGGTCAGCTTTATGCAACTCAAAATTTTGAGTGTATGAAGCTGTGTTCAATAGATGCCAAAGCAAGTTTGCAGCATAGAAGAAGATATAAATAATGGTAAAGTCTGACAAGAATAAATACCGACAAACATAAAGCAGAGAGAGAGACCTCAAACAAGGTTAAATCACTACCACCAGTAATGTTCCACACAATTCCAGTAGCTCTCTCTATACCAATATCCAGTAAAGGTGATTGGATGGCATTTAATGCAGCATCTCTGGCCCTTGTCTTCCCTACACAAAAGCAAGCACCACAAAGTAACTTTAAAGTATTATGTCTGTGGACTTGATTAGAAAGTGAGAATCAATTTTGGATCTAAGTAGCCTAATACTTAAGAGGCAGCCTTAGGCAATAAAATGGAGTGACATCATAGAACAAAGAAATGTGACAGTTCAATCTCAAGAAAAGGAAAAATGATGAACTGTTCCACACCAGCTTACAAATAAATTTGAAGTGCTTTATTCCAGTTTGTACAATAATGTTTTCATGCAACATCAACTAAAGAAAATTTAACATTAATCAACAAAATCTCTTGTAGTGAATGTAGAATGCTGATGTAACTTGCCATGCAGATTCCTTTCACACTTGACTGTGGTTTAAATGCTATATATCTACTTCATTCAGGTTTAAATGCTATATATATACTTCGTTCAGCACTACAAATTCATATTTCACAAAAACTATCATGAAAAGACGTGCAGATTGTTCATTTAGCATCTATATATCCACTGAATATCGCCTCTTGCATGCATGGAAAACATGGAACAAACTGCTACAAAATAGTGGATCGGATTCCCACGTGATTATCTGAAAACTGGGTTAGAAGGAAATTAACTCCAATACTTTTCTTGAATAAGTTAAGCCATCACAAGTTGGCAATCCATGTCAAGCCACAAGAGGACTGCCATAGTTCACCTCTTCTATTGTTTGTCATGAGAAAAAGCTGCTATATCCATTATTGAATATGGTTAAAGCTTTCAATCATTTTTATTTTTTATTTCGGGAGACAGAAAATGGTAATTTTGGTCTTTGTAAAGTTTATTTCAATATTAAAAATCTAAGATAATACCACAATTCTACATCATTGTGACAAAGTAGCTTAAAATTACCGGTTGCTGTTCCTATTCCCATCAATGAAGAGCCTGCATTTGCCATTATAGCTCGTACATCAGCAAAATCCACATTTACGAGCCCTGGAATCTGTGAAGAAGGAAAGACACCACTAATTAGAATGCAAAAGAAGTAGTTCCTACTGTCAACACCAAACTACTAGTTCAACGACATAAGTTTTGTGGACCTTTCTGCGTTGGGATGTCCAAAATTTCTGTTCAAATCAGAAATTTGTATTTCATTTCGCAATTTTCCAAAACTATCCTTAATTTCATTGGTTTGTTTAATTTCTGTGTCTATAACCTAAATAAATTTGGCAAATCAAGCCATTTGAAGTATCGTCTCAAAATTGGTGAAGGTCAAATAGAGAAAAAATTCTTTGGATGGTGAAGCTATAGGTCTTGACTCATTTCTTTGGATGACACGAAAATAACAAGAAAGGATCTATTCATTTGATTGGAGAGTATTAACAGAATATCAGATCTATTTCACAAAAAGTTGAAACTCCATAAAACTTATCAAGAAAGGAGAATGTTGATTATGATCTTCCCATAACAAGTTGTTATAGCTTCCATACCGTAATTATATCAGAGATACCACGAACACCTTGACGAAGAATATCATCAGCTAGATTAAATGCATCTGTTACAGGGGTGGACTGGGAAACTGCAGTCAATAACTTGTCATTTGGAATCACAATCAGTGTATCAACATTGTCTCTTAGAGATGCAATTCCTTCCTGGGCTTGAACTGCCCTTCTTCGTCCCTCAAAAGAAAAAGGGGTTGTAACAATACCCACAGTCAATATACCCATTGACTTTGCAACTCCTGCAATCACTGGAGCCCCGCCAGTGCCAGTTCCTCCACCCATTCCAGCCTGCAAATAGAAACTTAAGAGATTCAGGTAAAAGAATAAAAGTAAAGCTAAAAATGGACAAAAGATCAAGACATGGCTATCCCCTAGTCAGGAGTTACAGACCAGAATACACTAACAAAAAGAAAATTAATAGTGATAGCAGATAACAGTTTCCCTGGAGGCTGGAAAATTGAACTCTCCACGAAGATGTCATACATACCGTAACAAATACCATGTCAGCACCATAAAGTGCCTCTTCTATTGATTCTTTGCTTTCTCTGGCTGCATTCATGCCAATATCTGGGTTCCCACCAGCACCAAGCCCCCTAGTTAGCTCCTGACCAATTTGTAAACGATTCTCGGGAAAAACAGGCGACATCCTCATGGCTTGAATATCGGTATTGACAATCCAGAACTCCACACCCTTCATTGCACTCTCTATCATCCGATTAACTGCATTTGACCCACCACCGCCGACCCCAATAACTTTGATTTTCGCTTCATTGTAATTACTTGGACTAGATGCTTCTTCCACTCTCTCAATGACACTTCCACTAGAACTATCCTTTCTTGGGTTGCTTATTTTATTTTTTCCCTCTCCTCGCAGCAATGAAACTTCCGGGTGCAGATTCAGAAATGGGTCTTTGTTGTGATACGAACTGACACTCTGAGAGTTTTCTGAACATCTAAATTGAGTCAAAGTTGACTTTTGACCAGCACCCAAATACCCATTCTTGTTATCAGACATTTTCAAACAATTAAATCTGCCCAGGTGATTCTCCATTGATACCCTCCCTCCAAAACCAGTCAGTACCCCCATTGTTCGAGTATCAGAAGGCGTAAAACATGAAGACATACAAACCGCCATCTTCTACTATACTATTATCGATCAAATCTCAAACGTAATTTTAATGATATATACCAACAAAACTAGATACCCAAATGGCTTAAATTTCTGGGCTTTTGACAATTCTCTTCCAATACCTGTTCATCAAAGACCGGAAAATTGGAAAACAAAAAACAAAAAACAAAACAAAACTCATTACCAACAAAACTATAGGATGCCCATGTGGCAAAATGATGAAGCAATAGAGTTCCCAATAGATCATTCACAGTCAATTAAATAAAACCAGCAACAATTGAACAAAATGCCGCAAGCAAAAAGGTTAAACCAACTAAACGAGCAAAGCCAGTACAATAAATTACAAACAAACAATAAATTCTGAATAAGAGAGGGGGAGAAAATGGCGAGACCTGGCCTGAGAGAGTTGCAGAGTCCGAGAAAACAGAAATAGAGAAGTGGCTTTAAGCATTTATTTGCTGAGCCCAAAAGGGTCGAAACTGGGTTTTGTTTTGACTTAAGTCAGTGATTTGCTGATGATCCAACGAAAATCTCCAAAAAGCAACAAATTTTTTTGGGAAAATGACATAGACATCCTCGGGATTCTATAAAATAGACAAACACACCTTTTTAATTTTGAAAATAGACTTATGTACCCTCAAAATTTATTAGAAGAATACATACATTTCAAAATTTCGTATAATATACAGATAAACCCCTAAAATTTCATTAAAAAAATATATATATATTTTTAGAATTAAGAGAAAGAGAACAAAAATTTTAACATTTTAATTTGACAACATAATATATATATATATATATAAAATTTTAATAAATTTTGATATACATATTATAGGAGCGAAACGGGGTTTATCGCTATGCCTATGACATTGGCGACCAGTACATTGTTGAGCTCGCAGCTCATAGTGAGTACGAATTAGTCCACGGGGGACTAACCGAAAAATAAAGGAGTTGGCACCCAATATAAGACAATGAGAATAATTTGAGGCTGCACTACACCATTCACAAGGTCTGACCTTAAACCCGTTTGGGTTCGGAATAGTCCCTTACTAATGCCGGTATAATATCCACGCTTAAAAGATGATCCACATGTCTTTAAATGCATAAATCACACATGAATAATTTATATTGCATATAATCACATAAGATAGTTTATATTTCATGCAGTAGCCAAACACTCATGAAAGCAATAATAAAGCAGAATATATAATGAATAAAACAAACTCGGCCAGATATATTTTGGATCCGGTCGGATATATATGAGCATTCTATATCCGACCAGACATGTTTGATATCTGGCCGGATTTACTGCGTAAATAAAAAAACCTAGAACGCAGAAGTATGCTTGAGATCAAATAACAAGGATATGTCATGGTATGCTTGAAACTAATAACCATATATCGGTAATAGCAACACGGTGATAAGACAAACAAAATGGTCATATAACAATAATAATGATAAATGGTATATGGAGTTATATCCCGAGTGCAAACCGTACTACATTGCATTTAAATTCGACTACGAAATCTACATCCGGATTTCCATCATATATACCATAGAGAAACGGGTGTACACGATTGGATGTAGCCAGTTATACGACGCGGGTTACTGTGCGATAATTGTATGTCCGATCGGACATACATTATGTCCGACCGGATATACAACTTTAGATCAGAAACATAAAAGAAGTTGAATGAGAATTAATATGCCTTTAGGTCGTTACATTTTATATTGTTGGCTCATAAACGCCTATGAAAGTCTAAGTAGGTTGATAGATCTCTTGCTGGAGAGGATTCTGGGGTTACTGTGTTTTGAGTATTCTATTACTTGTGTGTTTGTTTTTAAGTTATGTCCGTGTTTTTGTGCAAGTGTTAGTCTGTGTGTGCTATTCTTCCAAAAAAACCCTCCGTACGTTTACTGTCTTTGCTGTTCTTATAAGGTTTGAGAATGCAATTATTTTTGAAAAGATCATTCTTAACAAAGAAAGCAAATTGTTATGGAAAGTGGTGAAATAAGGAAAATAACTATTATGGAATATGACCGATTTATGAAAATTGGTTAAGAAGGAAAGAGAAGATCAAATCGTTCTATAATTTTAGAAACACGCATATTTGGTTTGACTTGGATTTCTCCGGCCGAATTTGGTGTGTATGTCTGGTCGGATTTGGTGATTATGTCCGGCCGGATTTGGATATAGGTGATTTGGATTTGGCTTGTTCTTATGGAGTTTTTTTGGAGTTTCTTTCCCTTACAGCATTAGACATTACAACCTTCCCAAACTTTACAAGGTGTTCCCATAAGAGACTCATCATCAGGCATATGTAAAAATACGTATCTACACATATGTCTATTTTCAGAAATAAAAAGACGTATTTATTTATTTTATGAAATGTGTTTTTTTTCCCAAAATATTATGAATTATAATAATAAAGCTCGATAATTACCTTTTTTGAGGAAATAAATAAGCAAATACATTTAGGTCCATGTTGGGTATTTCAGTCATTTTAATAGGGTTGGGGACTTATTTAACAAAAATGGATAGACAATGCAGTTACTTCAATTAAATAATACATTAGGGATCTTGTTGTAATTACCTAGCCTATAAACTTGTAGGGATGGCAGAAATCCCCAAGGGGAAGAGGGCTTTCGGGAACCTTCCTCAATTAGGGAGGGGATTGAGGATGAAATATTGAACAAATTAATGTCGGGGATGGAGACATGGAAAATTTAATACCCGTTTTTTATTAAGGGAAGAGACATAGATTATGTAAAATCATCATTCTCTATTCATTACCCATTTAAGTTTTAATTTATTTATTTTTAATTTTTTAATAAATATGTTCAAATTTCTATTTACAATTTAATATAGATGTAAATAAAAATATTTTAATATTTATAAAAATATGTAAATTATAAATAATATAATTAAATGAAATAATTATACATATAGTCAATTTTTAATGAGGGATCCATTATTTTATTAAGTTACAGACCAAACAAAAAGACAGAAAATATGAATTTCAATCTTTTATATTGTGTGCAGTAAAAGTGGGATTGAGAAAGAATGTTTGTTACCTTCAATTTGTTGGGCCTAGCCTATATAAAGTCCACTTAGATCTTGGGCTTTGCATTGGAAGTTTTCTGCAACTTGAGCATGCACGTACGTAGTATTTGGTTAGGATCTTCCCTTCCTCTTTATAATTACAAGTGTGTTGTTAATTAGAATAATGGATGTTGTATGCGTACACTCTAATTGTACTTAGTCAATAGTGAATTCTCTCAATCGACCCTATTATGTATAAGTAGAGATGGACATAACTAGTTTCTCTTCGATTTAGAGTGAATTGAACCGAACTGAAAACTTATCGATTCATAATTTTCAGAACCAAATGTAAACAGAAAAATCAAACCGAATCGAATCGATTAGTTCGGTTTGGTTTAACATTTCGGTTTTCAGAACACCTCTGTCCTAAAATCCATCCTCGATATTATATTATTTATCAACCTCATAAGCTCCCCTCCAACGTTCACAGCCTTTCTGGCCTCAACTTTCTTCAGCATTCGCTTTAGAAACTGCTTTGTTTTTTCTTCTCTAATCGGTCGGGGCTGTTCCAGGGTTCTTCTGCCGAGAAGCTCAGTCATGCAAAGCTTCTTCATGAACTTCCAATAAGATATGTGATGCACGGTTGTGAAATCAACTGAACTATATGTGATGTAATCAAGATTGGCAGTCTTGGGACGGTTCATGAAATTGGTCGGTTCGATTCGGTTTCGATTTTTATGCCAACTCTCGTGTATAAGCTTTTTAGCTTATATAGGGTCATACACGTGTATGTGTCATCTTTTAACTGACACTTGTCCATAACTGGACTGTTTTCCAGATGCATGGTGTATATTTTGCGTGATACATGCTCTAATAAGCCATTAGGTATAATCAGACATGTTATTATGCATGTTAAACCCTGTTTGTCTGCTGGGATAAGTGGATTGCCATTGAAGTCCACTAATCTCGAGTAAAGATATATGTGGCATCATGTACTCTGAGGTACTTATGTTGAGGTCGAAATACTCCCGATGCACTCTGATGGGTTCCGAAGTTGGGGTGACCAATTGAATAAATTTCAATTTCACCAGAAGTCTTTGGACTCCGGGAAGAACATGGAAATATTACCTCGGAGTTGGGTCTGGGTTGTCTCCGGGGCCGTTTGACTTCGGAGGTAACCATTGACTCATAATGTCTACTAATACAATAGTATTATGACAGATGTCTCACTTTAGTGGACCTCTGTCTGCTCGCAGCAGTTGCAATGAAGAGGAGTGCTGAGGAAGTTTCAATTGTATGTCGACATGTGTCTCGGGTGGCAGGGTTAATTCTGAGTATATACATATATAAGTTGTGATTTGTGTAATAGATATTATCAATTTTTTTTTAATATTTTATGCTTGATTTCTGGATAAATTAATAGTTCAACTAATATATTTTTAGTGACTTAAATTTATTAAAAATAATTTATTTATTATTCAAGGCCCTTCGGGGATCCTCTTTTATTATTCGGGGATCTCCATCCCCTCCCCTAAAATATATGATGAGGTAACGAGAATATTTAAAGATTGTCGAGGATGGATACGGGATGTCGATCCCCTTCGCTCCCCTCCTCATTGCCATCCATATAAACTTGTTATCATTATTATCAACACAAAGCTCATTCTCGAACTCACTATCATAGCCATTTTCGTACGTACACTAAAGAATGAGAAAAGGGAAATGAGAGGGAAATTCAGTTAGTGAATTAGGTTGAGTTATTTATAAGTGAAGTTTATTTATATTTGGAACCTCATACATTCATTTGAGTCGATTATTCTCACGACCACCTCTAACTAAGACCCCACAATAAAATACTTAAAATAAATATTCAGAACTTACCGTTAAAATGATAATCATAACACACATCATCAGTGATCAAATATCAATTTCTTCAGGATATGACCTCAAAGATGAGGTCAGATTAACACAATATTTCTTCTGAGAACGAGCACTTTAATTGCTATTACTAGTTATTGTTCTTCACTTTTGAAAGATGATTTTTATCCATGGATTTGTATCAAGTGGTATCAGATCCAATATTATGCCACCTAATTGCAATTGTGTTAGGACTAGTTGAATTGGTATAAAAACTAGCCTGCGTGGGAGATGAGACTGCGGAGCATGGTGAAATGTTATGTGGCTCCATCTCTCTACAACAACAATTAAGGAATTTGTTGACAATTGTTTTTCGTTCATGGGGTAATTCAGGAAATCTACTCCTCGAACAAATCTCTCCAATGTAATGAATTTGTTTGGTTAGTTGGGAACCAAAGAAAACTATCACATAGAAAACAAAGGTTTAACGTGGTTCCGCGGAGAGTGGCTCCAACCTACATCCACAGAAACAAAAAAAAAAGAAATTTTATTACAAGCTCGAGTCAAGAGCGACCAGTTTTCTCTCTCTATCACTAAATTTTTTAGAGCTCTTTTACAAGAGTGGGATGTAAAAAATGAGTACCTTTAATTCTCAGCTTTCAACCCCCTTATATAGGCTTCTAAATCCACTATTACACCAACTCTTGACGTCAGATCATGTCAGTTCTTCACTGTCGTCCATGCTTTTTTTTTCCCAAATACTCTACAAATAGTAGCTCTGACATTCTGACTCAACCACCCTCTATCAGCAAAAAGCCACCATTCCCACCGTTATCCTCTGTTTCACGTTCTGCCCATGTGACAGCCTGTAATTCAACCACTCCCACGTTGTTCCGTGTGTCAGAAGGGAAGTCTCTGACCAACCCTGTCATATCAGCATTTCGAGGCTCAAACTCTCATGTAGGGCTTACGTCATTCATATATAAGTACAAGATACTACAACCCCGACCTCAGTACCCGGGTCGGTATGCCAAGAGGAACAATGTCGAACACTCTTCCTTGCTTCTTTAATAGATCGGGTCGGTAGTCACGGACCACCTCGGGTCAGCTTCACAGATGCTCACGTTCAACCGAATTGAATACCTTCTCACCAGGTCGTGTTGATATCCCAACCTATCCTCCTCAACTAGCTCTTCCCTCAGGCATCCCTCTGTACCTCAGGCTTGGGCCACTAGTCTGACCTCTTATCCTTACAAGGGCCTTAAACCATATGTTAAATGCAAACCCCATTATACCTCTCTTCGGACTCCAGAGTTTCTCGAGGCTAAAAATCACCATCAACTTCTGTCCCATAGTTCTCGGTATCAACAAGTTCATGAGTTGATGTCGGGAACTACCATAAAGGTATAGATTGTGCGCATGTCTTTGGGTTTTAACTCGTGAATATCCATACTCCCACGTCCCTCGGGCCATGAAGGTACATGTTTCGCCAAAGATTCAATTTTTCTGTAATGATTGCCTTTTCACCGCCAGTTGAAAGTCTTTCTAGGGCTTCTAAACCGCCTTTAAGAAGTTGTGAAACCTTAATGGCCTTCGTTAAATGCCTGTCACATCTTTCCAGGGCTCATTTTCGCTTTGTCTCCCTGAGATGCCATGTGTCTTACACTCATGGCTTGTGCGCCAAAATCAAGAATAGATGTGTCTTACCCGAATAATAGCTTCAATCTTGGCCTCTCATTTGAATTCAAAGGCCGAGATCCCCATCACACGTAGCGCGATCTCATTCCGTTCCAATGTGACAAACAGAACTCACATGATCTGTCTATTTAAAGGCTACTTCACTCCAAGCCATTCTTTTGCCATTTCATCTTTTTAAAGAATCCCCAGAACTTCTATGATCTCTGAAACTTCGAGCCCTCAACAACTTCGAGCATTTCCCAATATTACTCATAGATTCACAACTGACTCCTCTTATTGTTTACGTTTTCTGTTTGTAATAATGGAGGTAGCTTGCTGGCATGGCCTGCTCGTGTTTGTGTTTTTTGTTGCTTGTTCTGGTTTCTTGTGTTAATGGAAGTATAATGGTGGGTTTACTAATTGGGCGTATTTTTTACTTTTGAATGCATGTTTTGGGTGTGTTCTTTTTGGGTTGTTGTTAGAGATAAAGGATCATGTGTTTCTGGGTTCTTTGTCGGTGTGTTTGTCTTGGTTGTGCTCTGTAAATTTACTAATTTGCCATTGATAGGATGCTTAGACCCTTTTTGGGGTTGGCCAATTGGTAGGGATGACGATAACCCTGACTTCAGTGTAAACTCTGCTAACTATAAAATTAATTATAACTGTGAACTAACCTTCCACCTCAGATCCTGTCTTGACAAAAATGTCAAAGTCAGAGACTTCCACCCCTACTCCCCTTGATACCTTGCCTCATACCGTGCCACCCACGAGTGAGATGGTCCACAGCTCGAGATCAAAAAGTCTCGATGACCATGGCACCACATCGACTGCATCTGAAGAGGATAATCAATCCTTCCATTGAAGGGTGCCCCGACCCAAGCCAATTCTTCCCCAACTTGACTTCGTAAATATTGACATGGATCGGGATTCGACAATAACCGAGGCTAACTTGTGACAACTAAAGGAAAGGTTCGATATCCCTGAGTCCACCAGCCTATACGTCCCCACTGAATGGGATCAGGTGAGCTGGCTTTGCGAAAATCAAGTGGGGCTATGCACGGCCTTCTTCGACATGGGGTTGCGCATGCCCATGCAAAAGTACTTCGCAAAGATCTTGGAAGCCAACCTAGCCTTGTGCTAGCTGAACCTGAATGGATGGAGGGTACTGGTTGGCTTCTATGTGATTTGGAACCAAGCCGGGATGGTAGAGCCAACCATCTTTGAGCTAAATAGCCCATAACATATGAATGTCAGCCCAAAAGAATACAAGGGTTGGTATTACCTTTCCACCCACGCCGGAATTCCCTACATCATCACTAATCTCCCTGCCACTAACAAAAATTTTAAGGACCAATGGTTTTGGGCTGAGGGTCCTTAGGGAAAGATTAGTGGGCGGAGGGCTGACGGATCATGATTATGCCCAAAAAGTACATGCGATTATCGCAGTATAGTTACGGTGTCAATTCCTCAGAGAGATGGTTATAAAGAACTGATTTACTTAAACAAAATGTTAGCAGTAATTTAATGAAAAGAAAGATTGAATTGATAATATAAGATAAATTTATGAAAAAATATATTGAAGAATATCAGTAGAGATAAACATCAAAGCGTCGAGAATTCCTATTGTATCAAATCCCTAAATTCAGTTATTGATTCCGTTTTATTACTCAATTGAAGGTTTCATATCCCAAACCAACAATCGGAAGATATTCAATTATAAACATGTCAAATTCTAAGGTAATTGATTAATTATTTTCTCTATGTTAACAACACACAAAGTTATCGTTATGAGCTATCTAACGTCGATAATATACCCTCAGCAATACTGCAGCAGAAGACCAACACATAAAACAACTTTACCAGTCACAACCGGGTTCGTAAATCACACATAGAAGAAGCATGACTAGATCTATATGAGAGTTGACAAAACACAGTTTCTGGATTCATAAATCATAGAATAATAAAGAATAACAACCATCAATTGTATTAAACGTTAAAAAGGAACTTTAGGAATCAAATAAAAGAGTTCATCTTTAGCTTTGCCTAAGAGATTAGTTCTCCACGTAGAAGAGAGATACAACTTTGATAGATCAGAGAGACGTCATGGTTTCCTTGAAGTTCTTCGTTCTCCTCTCTTGATTTTGTGTTTGTGGCGCTTTGATGTGTGTTTCTCTCTGTTTTTCTCCTCTTTCTCCTCTCTCTTATGGTTTTGGATGAAGTTGGGTTTATATAGAGAAGTCCCAGAGGCCTTATGCATCAAATACGAACATAACAATCCTAAAAAAACGTCCACTGCATCGCGATAGGCGGCCATGCGCATCGCGATGCGCAGCCAGGCTTGCAGGATCTGAATCTCGCGTCTATGCTTGCTTCTCACCTGCTCTCGGCACATCCGTAAGGTCCCAAAACACGTGTAATTGCTTCAATACCCATATTCCAATGCTTCCTAACAACAAAACACAAAATAAACTCTAATTAAGATTAAACATATGATAATTAAGTCGAGTTAGCGATGTTTAAAGTATACTTTCGTGCACTTATCACAACCCCCAACCAGCTTATTACTAGCCCTGGTAATTCAAGCGCAAAAATAAATAAAAACTAAATAAATAAAAACTATCTAAGCCACTTTCGTAGGGATCACAGTTGCATTTAGCATATGCAACAAGCCTTTAAGCCCCTAGTGGACGAGTTATAGTCTCGTGAGGGCTTACAGTGACGACACCCACAAACGTCATATAAAAACACATACAATCATGCAAAAATAACCAAATGAAATAGTCCCAATAGCTATACATATTATTGTTCTTAAAGAATACCTTGTAATGAAATCAGATAACATTTAAAGTACTCAATACAACTCGAATCCAAGTCCTTGAATAAATCATCTAAGTTAGACTCACAGTGTGTGTGTAAAGATTCATTCACAGCTTGATTCCTAAGTGTGGGAACACAGGAACTGGACGACGCATGCTGTCCTGGGCTCGTGGCCCGGTCGGGAGTACGGAGTAGCCACGGGGGACTAAACTGGAGAATAATGGAGTCGCCACCCGGTGTGAACCGGGAAAATGAGATTTAAGGCCGCACTCACCCCTCGCAAGGGAAGACCTCAAACCGTTGGGTTCGGAATGGTCCCTTACTCATGCCACTTGTAATGACAGGATTTATGTAATAATTTAATCAGGCTTAAGTAGCACTTATTTCCAAGAGTATCATGCTTCTAAATTCACATGTACAAAATAAAGTTCATCACAACATGCAACATCTCATGGCAATCTCATGAACATTTCTCAATCATCTGATATGGAAAACTAAGAACAACCTAATCATGCTTGAGTACTATCTCATGAACACATAGAATGGATAAATGCAGGGATACAAGTGATATGATTGGCTACATAATACAAGAAAGATCAACCAAGAGGTAATTATGCATGAATATGATAAGACAGACTCAGTTCAGTGTGCGCGCGTTCGTGTAGCGTTCGTAAACGCGTTCGAACGGTAAATAGAAGGTTCGCGTTCGTGTAGCGTTTGATAACGCGTTTGAACGGTACCAGACCTGATGATACAAAATGCATGCGCGTTTGAGTAGCGTTCGTAAAACGCGTTCGAATGGGAAACAGAAGGTTCTCGTTCGTATAACGTTCGAGAACGCGTTCAAACGGAACCAGACCTGATGCATGATAAGACCAAGAAAGTGCGTGTGCGTTCGCGTAGCATTTGTAAAATGCGTTCGAACGGGAAACAGAAGGTTCGCGTTTGAGAACGCGTTCGAACGGAAACAGACCTGATGCATGCAACACAAAGAATAAAGACAATAACGTCAAGCTCAGTATGTCCGATTGAACGTATCTTGCATTCAACCGAACACACATCAACCAGCGCGGCAAAAGCATCGTGGTAAAGGGCTTTAACCCTCCCAATAGGGGATCTTTCATTGCACTTACTAAGCCCATGTGCTCGATTGAATCATGCATACAAAGAATAAAAACAATAATATCAAACTTAGTATGCTCGATTGAACGTATCTTGCATTCAACCGAACACACATCAACCGGCGCGGCAAAAGCATCGTGGTAAAGGGCTTTAACCCCTCCCAATAAGGGATCTTTCATTACACTTACTAAGCCCATGCGCTCGATTGAATCATGCATAAATAAACAACATGCAGAATTCAAATAAAGAAAAAATAAATAAACCGAAGAAACATAAAACAAAAGAATGTGCCGTTTACTCAAGTGGTACGTGGAGTTTTATCCCGAGTACAGATCATACTACCGTCCATTCGGAATCGACTATGAAATTTATGTCCGGGTTTCCATCCTATATACCACAAGAGACGACACTTTTCCATTCATCCAATACCCACAACACACATCATACACGAACAAGATTCAACAAATAATTAAAATACAATCAAGATAAATAATAAAAATCAAATAAAGATGAGTGTGAAAAGTACCCTCAGGTCTAACCTTTTAAATCACCTCTCGGATGTACGGCACACGATCGTCGGAAGGGTGGATGCTCCGCAACTCTTCCGGTTCACTGGTTCACTGCTCTCGTTCGTTGTCTCACCGTTTGGAGTCGTTGTTCTCCGTCTTTTGCTACTACTTTTGACTCCGATTCGCTGCCGTTTTGCTATTGTTCTGCTGCTGTATTTTAGTTACTATTCTTGGGATGTTTTGGCTACTGTCTTGGGTGTGATTTTTGGTGGTGTTATGGTGTGGTTCGAGGGCTATTTTGATGAGGTAAAGGGGCTGTTCGGGATGTGTTTTAGTCAAGGCAATGAGGGTTCTTTGGTTTGTGATCTTCGATTATTGAGAGTGAGGGAGAGTTGTGTCAATAAGCTTTGGGTGTTTCTTGTGGGTGTTGTGATTTTCGTGTGAGTTGTGTGTATAAGCTTGGGTGTTTCTTGTGTGAGTGAGCTAAGGGAAAGGGGTTGGAAAATTGGCTTTCTTTGTTTTTTCTTGTAATGGGCGTGCACTAGGGGGGGAGGAATGCCTTGGAGAGGTGTTGTTTATATAGAGAATGGCTAGGGCTTCACCTTGTCTCACAAGGAAGGGTTGGCATTAAAGGGAGGATTTGATTTGGTGTTGGACAAGGAAAGGATTAGATTGAGGGGGGACAAATCTTGGCTAGATTAGGAATACAATATTTTTAATTGGTTATGATTGATTTTAATTAGGCATATCATCTTTTTAATTAAGTATGTGATTTTGTTTAGTTAGGAAGTTAATATATTGATTTGTCTTAATTAGGTATGATTATATTTTATGTTTTATTTAATTGGTAAATGGTTTAAATATTTTATTTAATTCAATGTTTAATTTATTAAGATTTAATTTAATTTCCCATATGTTTTAAATGTGTTTTATTAATTGGGATGTGTTTTATGGGCTTTGGTGGGTTATTGGGCTTGGGTGTGAGACTAGCAGCAAAACCAGAATTACCGACACCGTTCGAACGCCTCCTCGAACGCGGCACGAACGCCCGCAATCTGTTTGACGTTCGAACGAAGTAACGAACGCAGCACGAACGAAAACAGGTGAACTTGTGAAATGAATCCGATGACGTACTTATTCTGAATTTCCCCTTCCGACGTCCGTTTCTCGTGACTTCCGTGACTTAAAAGGTAGTGCCTCCAAATGAGACTCATCATAGGGACTTATATGCAAAAATGCAGTGCCTACAGTCGCCCCACTTTGATGGGACTTGTGTAATGTGCAACAGTGACAATTCTATCAAAGTTATGCAATGTATTTTCACTTACCTGGCGCGCCAACTGCCACTTGACTTTCCACGTGTTGAGTTGATTTGGGTGGTGAGGTGCTGCGACCCCTGGTTCATTCCCGAACCGCTGTGATGTGGTCCATTCCCGAACCGTTACCATGAGGTGGTCCATTCCCGAACCGTGTTTCCATTCTTGGAGTGCCATTCTCGGCTTGTGATGCAATGGGCCTCAACCCTAGGACTCATCCCCAAAACTGATAGTGATGTGGGCCTCGACCCTGGGACTCATCCCCAAAACTGATAGTGATGTGGGCCTCGACCTGGGACTCATCCCCAAAACTGATGCTGAAGTGGGCCTCGGCCCTAACTGCTACTGATATGGGCCTCGCCCCCAAACTGATACTGATGTGGGCCTCGACCCTCGGGATTCATTCCTAAAACTGATGCTGAAGTGGGCCTCGGCCCTAACTGCTACTGATATGGGCCTCGTCCCCAGACTGATACTGATGTGGGCCTCGACCCTCGGGATTCATTCCTGGATTCATTTCCAAAATTCTGAGAGATTCATTCCTTGGATTCGTTCCAAAATCTGAGAGATTCATTCCCCGGATTCATTCCAAATTCTTGAGATATTCATTCTCTGGATTCGTTCCAAAAATCTGAGAGATTCATTCCCTGGATTCGTTCCAAATTCTGAGAGATTCATTCCCCGGATTCATTCCAAATTCTTGAGAGATTCATTCTCTGGATTCGTTCCAAATTCTGAGAGATTCATTCCCTGGATTCGTTCCAAACTCTGAGAGATTTATTCCTTGGATCCGTTCCAAATTCTGAGAGATTCATTCCTTGGATTCGTTCCAAAATCTGAGAGATTCATTCCCCGGATTCGTTCCAAAATCTGAGAGATTCATTCCCCGGATTCATTCCAAATTCTTGAGAGATTCATTCTCTGGATTCATTCCAAATTCTGAGAGATTCATTCCCTGGATTCGTTCCTGAAACTGTACTGTTGCTGTTTCTGACTAGCTTGCCTTTGCTGCTTTCTCTCTTTCTTTCTTCGAAACATGTTAACATAAAATAAAACAAACATAAAAAGGATGCAAAATGTGTTACGTGTATGCATGTATGCATGAGTTTCCTATCCCGTTGGGTTAGGTCTTCAGTCAATTCCTTAGTGACAGCCCGGTCTTCTCTTCCTTAGGCAAAGTACTGCTTCAATCTGTCTACACTAATTGGTTCTGTGAACTCATTCCCTTTCCAAGTCTAACAGTCTCACTGTCTTCATTTCCCAATTTCTGAATGGCCAACTTATCTTTTCTGCTTGCTTCTTCTGAGGATTCCCTACGTTCTGAGTATCATAGTACCAAGATTGAATGCTTTTGTCACATGCACTCATGTTGCAAGTTGAGAAGTTGAGATTCAGGCAAGTAAGCGAAGTGAACTTCTTTATTATTGTTGAGAAAAGGTTCGAACAAGCAAACAAATCAATGTCTTTATTAAAAATGCAAGATAAACTTGGGAGAAACAGCAGTGCCTTCTTCCTCAGCCTCTGGTTCTTCGTTGTTATTATCCCTTATCCCCATGTGAGAAGCTTGGTGGTTGAGGGTTTGGAGGACAAAGGTTTCAGGCAAGCCAAAGTTGATCATGGTGGTGGGACGAAGTGGTAATTTGGTAGAGGATTCTGTGTGTGCTGGGTTGCTCTCTTTCTGGGTCAGGTATTTTATGGGTGTCAATCAGGTCTTGGATCTCATGCCTAAGGCGGGGGCAGTTGTCAGTTTCGTGACCCTTTTGCTGGTGAAAATAACAGAATAAGTTCAAGTCAATGTAGTGCGGCACAGGGCTGGGGAGTGGTTTAGGTTCCAAGGGTTTCAGGAGTCCTTGCATCTTCAATTTCTCAAACACCTTTGATAGAGGTCTACCCAAGTTGGAGAAATGCCTGTTCCTGATGGCAGTGACCTCAGCACTGGAAGACTTGGCTTCAGGATGTCCCCCAAAATTCATTCTATTCTGGCCATAAAACTTTCTGTTTTCAGCCTCTTCTTCCTCAATATCCATGACAGTTTCCCTCAACTGTCGGAAATCAGCAATCATGGAGGTCATCCTCCTCAACTTGCTGTAGATCGAGGGCTTAGTGGCCTTGATGATCACTTTAATCTGGTCCTTCTCAGAGGGCCGAGTCTGCATTTTCAGAAGCTGGCTTCTCCAGCGGTCTACATACTCCTTGAAGCTTTCTTCCGGCTTCTGCTTAGTGTTCTCCAAATCACGGAGTGACAAATCAATCTCTAAGTCTGTAACATACTGCTTCAGAAAAGCATCAGCTAGTTCCTTCCAATCTTCCTTAACCTTCTTCTTAAGGCTATGATACCAAACCACAGGTGCCCCCTCGAGTGACATCCCAAACATCTTTTGGACTTGGCGCTGTGATAGGCCACCCATTGAACTCATGACTGAGACATATTGCTGCAGATGGACCCTCGGGTCTCCGTTCCTGTTAAACTTGGCCATGTCGGACATTTTAAACTGAGCTGGCAGCTGTTCTCCGAAGGTCATTGCCTCATAATCTAGCAAATCCTCGTTCTTACCTCTTCATTTTGGTAACTGTTTCAACCTATCCCGAAGCTTCTGAAATTCTGCCTGAGACCCAATCACTCTGCCTGTTGCATATTCTGCCATGTCATCATCAAAAGTGGGGACATCATCCCCCAACCCATTCGAAGGCTCATCGCGCCTCACATTCTCAGAATTTCCCCCAGCACGGGGCACAACCATATTTGTCATGGTAGTAGTCAAGGCTTGCAACTGTTCAGTAATCTTGGCGAAACCATTTCCAACTATACCTCAATATCTGATTCACTCATGTCTGTTCTCAGTATTTTGGTGAGTCTTCCCTTTTTTCTAACCCAACGGGAATCTATGATGGCTTTCAGAACACAAGGGTTTACATGATGTATGTATGCATGGGGTGCATGAGATGCTTGATATGCATGCAATATAAGAAATATATCAACTCATTAAAATTTTCACACAAATCGGCTCATCATCATTTTAGAAGTTTCTGGGCTAACTGTCATAGGAGTGAACTCGTCCCAGTTTAAATGGCCCAACGAGTTCACATCTCATGGCAAGGAACCCAACTAAATCCAAATGGTAATGTTCCGAACACAAGCACAAAGAAAGATAATGCAAACATACAACAATAATTTCTACAGAATGGCCCATCAACATTTCAGAAGCTTTGGGCCCAATGGTCATAAGGTACGAACTCGCTCCAGTTTAAATGGCCCAGCAAGTCCGCATTTCTGACAATGGTCCAACTGCATCCAAATGAGGATGGTCCACAAGCACATACTCAAGGAAATAATTGTTACTTTAACCATACAACCCCGGTCTATGGGTGGGTTCACAAAAGTATAGACAAAGGCTCTCATCAGCGAAGGATGGCCCACAACTAGGTCTCCACAATCAAGGGTTCGAGCGACCAAATGAGCGCACCCTTTTTTATACACTAAGGTACGTGCCAATGAGCTATGGTGTGTGACAGATTGTCAAATGGATTTCCCGTTGTAGATTCCCCAGAGGGAAGGTGGAGCGAGGCTCACTTAAATACCCAAGCCTCTTAGGCTCTTATCGCTTGGTGTCAGGAATAAACAACGAGTCCTCCAAATTAGTCCATCACAATAGGCTACGAGTAGATGGCCATATAGGTGCCTTCACAGCTTTTCCTTCTAGAAAGGTAGTGAAGAATGAAGGAAGACACCAAAACATTACCTAGCCTTAAAATGCCTTTGATTAAACCCCCATTTTATCCACTATAGACACGGTCAATTAAAACATAAATCCAAACATTACAAGACAATATTCGGGGCCGATTCTCTATCCCCAGTGGAGTCGCCAGACTGTGGGAACACAGGAACTGGGCGACGCATGCTGTCCCGGGCTCGCGGCCCAGTCAGGAGTACGGAGTAGCCACGGGGGACTAAACTGGAGAATAATGGAGTCGCCACCCGGTGTGAACCGGGAAAATGAGATTTAAGGCCGCACTCACCCCTCGCAAGGGAAGACCTCAAACCGTTGGGTTCGGAATGGTCCCTTACTCATGCCACTTGTAATGACAGGATTTATGTATTAATTTAATTAGGCTTAAGTAGCACTTATTTCCAAGAGTATCATGCTTCTAAATTCACATGTACAAAATAAAGTTCATCACAACATGCAACATCTCATGGCAATCTCATGAACATTTCTCAATCATCTGATATGGAAAACTAAGAACAACCTAATCATGCTTGAGTACTATCTCATGAACACATAGAATGGATAAATGCAGAGATACAAGTGATATGATTGGCTACATAATACAAGAAAGATCAACCAAGAGGCAATTATGCATGAATATGATAAGACAGACTCAGTTCAGTGTGTGCGCGTTCGTGTAGCGTTCGTAAATGCGTTCGAACGGTAAATAGAAGGTTCGCGTTCATGTAGCGTTTGATAACGCGTTCGAACGGTACCAGACCTGATGATACAAAATGCATGCGCGTTCGAGTAGCGTTCATAAAACGCATTTGAACGGGAAACAGAAGGTTCTTGTTCGTATAGCGTTCGAGAACGCGTTCAAACGGAACCAGACCTGATGCATGATAAGACCAAGAAAGTGCGTGTGCGTTCGCGTAGCGTTTGTAAAATGCGTTCGAACGGGAAACAGAAGGTTCGCGTTCGTATAGCGTTCGAGAACGCGTTCGAACGGAAACAGACCTGATGCATGCAACACAAAGAATAAAGACAATAACGTCAAGCTCAGTATGTCCGATTGAACGTATCTTGCATTCAACCGAACACACATCAACCGGCGCGGCAAAACATCATGGTAAAGGGCTTTAACCCCTCACAATAGGGGATCTTTCATTGCACTTACTAAGCCCATGCGCTCGATTGAATCATGCATACAAAGAACTAAAAACAATAATATCAAACTTAGTATGCTCGATTGAACGTATCTTGCATTCAACCGAACACACATCAACCGGCGCGGCAAAGCATCGTGGTAAAGGGCTTTAACCCCTCCCAATAAGGGATCTTTCATTACACTTACTAAGCCCATGCGCTCGATTGAATCATGCATAAATAAACAACATGCAGAATTCAAATAACGAAAAAATAAATAAACCGAAGCAACATAAAACAAAAGAATGTGCCGTTTACTCAAGTGGTACGTGGAGTTGTATCCCGAGTACAGATCATACTACCATCCATTCGGAATCGGCTATGAAATTTATGTCCGGGTTTCCATCCTATATACCACAAGAGACGACACTTTTCCATTCATCCAATACCCACAACACACATCATACACGAACAAGATTCAACAAATAATTAAAATACAATCAAGATAAATAAAAAAAATCAAATAAAGATGAGTGTGAAAAGTACCCTCAGGTCTAACCTTTTAAATCACCTCTCGGATGTACGGCACACGATCGTCGGAAGGGTGGATGCTCCGCAACTCTTCCGGTTCACTGGTTCACTGCTCTCGTTCGTTGTCTCACCGTTTGGAGTCGTTGTTCTCCATCTTTTGCTACTACTTTTGACTCCGATTCGCTGCCGTTTTGCTACTGTTCTGCTGCTGTATTTTAGTTACTGTTCTTGGGATGTTTTGGCTACTGTCTTGGGTGTGATTTTCGGTGGTGTTATGGTGTGGTTCGGGGGCTGTTTTGATGAGGTAAAGGGGCTGTTCGGGATGTGTTTTAGTCAAGGCAATGAGGGTTCTTTGGTTTGTGATCTTCGATTATTGAGAGTGAGGGAGAGTTGTGTCAATAAGCTTTGGGTGTTTCTTGTGGGTGTTGTGATTTTCGTGTGAGTTGTGTGTATAAGCTTGGGTGTTTCTTGTGTGAGTGAGCTAAGGGAAATGGGTTGGAAATTCTTTGCTTCTTTTCTTGTAATGGGCGTGCACTAGGGGGGGAGGAATGCCTTGGAGAGGTGTTGTTTATATAGAGAATGGCTAGGGCTTCACCTTGTCTCACAAGGAAGGGATTTGGCATTAAAGGGAGGATTTGATTTGGTGTTGGACAAGGAAAGGATTAGATTGAGGGGGGACAAATCTTGGCTAGATTAGGAATACAATATTTTTAATTGGTTATGATTGATTTTAATTAGGCATATCATCTTTTTAATTAAGTATGTGATTTTGTTTAGTTAGGAAGTTAATATATTTGATTTGTCTTAATTAGGTATGATTATATTTTATGTTTTATTTAATTGGTAAATGGTTTAAATATTTTATTTAATTCAATGTTTAATTTAATTAAGATTTAATTTAATTTCCCATGTGTTTTAAATGTGTTTTATTAATTGGGATGTGTTTTATGGGCTTTGGTGGGTTAATTGGGCTTGGGTGTGAGGCTAGCAGCAAAACCAGAATTACCGACACCGTTTGAACGCCTCCTCGAACGCGGCACGAACGCCCGCAATTTGTTTGACGTTCGAACGAAGTAACGAACGCAGCACGAACGAAAACAGTGAACTTGTGAAATGAATCCGATGACGTACTTATTCTGAATTTCCCCTTCCGACGTCTGTTTCTCGTGACTTCCGTGACTTAAAAGGTAGTGCCTCCAAATGAGACTCATCATAGGGACTTATATGCAAAAATGCAGTGCCTACACTAAGTAAGCCAACTCAATGATTTCGTTTAAAAATTGGGATTCGATGGGTCAAACCAACCTAGATATCTCAATTATGCCCTGTAATTGCCTTTCTGTGATTAGTATGGTATGATTTTTTCTTTTTCTTTTTTTTTGAACTTTTTCTTCTCATCTTCTTTTTTTCAACACATCTACTTTTAAGGTAGCCTTTCTCCTCATGGTGGTCCTAACACTCGCCCATAGATAGCTTCACGCTTATCGATTATAGGTGGTTTAATTTCTTTCTTTCGAGACTTTCTCTTTTCATTTTTATACCATACATCATAACACTAGAAAATCAGGATAAACATCTAAGCAAACGGTCATTCATCGACATGCAATTTCTTCAACTAGTCACTTTTCCAACTACCTAGGTTTTCACTGCTAAGAACCTATAATTAAGTGCTTACGAGTCTAACCAAGATCAATTACTCAATGCATCAGATAAAAGTATATTAAAGAACTTATCTTTTCTAAGATTTCATCCTAAAGCAAACAATATTCATCATTGGATTCATGCTTACTATTAAGGACTAAAAATAAATAAAGCAAATAATATTTTTATTTTTATTTTTTATAAAGAATAACAGGTATTATCATGCGCATGCATACACCCCTACATTAAAAACTTGTATTGTCCTCAATGTAAGATAAATATAAAGAAAAATGATTGAGGAACAATACTATCAGGCGCGGAGTTGATCAGGTTCCTGCTGGTGAGACTTTAGTTGTGTGGCTGTATATGTTGTGTTAACACAAGCATAATTACTCATGCAAACAACAAACATGCAATTAGCACACAATAAAATAAAACTAAAGTAAATAAAATCAATAAAATAAATAAAATAAATAAAATAAAATGAAATAAATATAGATGCAAGGGTTGCCTCCCCGCTAGCGCTAAGTTTAACGTCTTCAGCCAGATGTAACCACTTAATGTTGTCATGGTGGCTTCTATATAGTGAACTGATGAAGTCATGAGAAAGAATTTGTGGCTGGTTGCAACATTTCATCCAGTGATCCCCCAAGGTCTGGTGGTTGAAATTTGTGGCTGCACAAATGACCAAATTGGCTCAACTTCCTTTTTAACTTCCCAGGTGTGGGAACACAGAAACTGGGCGACGCATGCTGTCCCGGGCTCGCGGCCCGGTTGGGAGTACGGAGTAGTCCGCGGGGGACTAAACCGGAGAATGATGGAGTCGCCACCCGGTGTGAACCGAGACAAAGATTTAAGGCCGCACTCACCCCTCGCAATGGAAGACCTCAAACCGTTGGGTTCAGAATGGTCCCTTACTTATGTCACTTGTAATGAAATGATTTGTGCAATAATCTAATCAAGCCTATGAACATATATTTCCAAGGGTATTCTATTTTTAAGTTCACATGCATGAAAGTAATCATCATAACGGCAAACATACAATAGCACACGGCAATCTCTGATGAGCGAAAAATATATCAATATTTACCGCCCCTTTTACTTAATATTTTGTTTAGTTTCTCGGGTTTGATGAATGTTTTGATGTGTTTTAGTTTATTTTGCAGATAAAATAATATCGGGTCTTAATGAAATCATTTAGGACGAAATGTGGATCAAATAAGGGCAATTATTGGACTTGATATATTAATTTTGAAGATTGGAAATTTGAAAGGGCGTTTTGACGAAGTGCAGTTTTGGAAATTCCAGTTTTGTGCATCTGTCGTATTTTGGGCATAACTTTTTACTCAGATATCGGATTGAGCTGATTCAAGTTCCAGATTAAAGAAGACTCAAAGATCTACAACTTTGAAGAGAAAATATTTTCGCATTCTGATGATTTCATGACCGAAATTGATGAACATCCAGAAGTGTGTGGAGTGTAATTATTAAAAGTCATTATCAATCATTTTCAAAGCAAAATATTAATTAATTAATTAATAAAAATTATCAAATCAACACCAAACAAGATAAGCAATTAGTGGAGCAATTATGGATTTGGTGGTGTAATTAGTGGAGAAATTAATAATGGATTTGGTGGAGAATTTGATGGATGATT
>SKCR01042857.1:0-32239 GCA_019454045.1 Zanthoxylum bungeanum
TTTCGCATTAGGGATTTAATTTATGTTTATGTTTAGATTGTTATTTACTTTTCGCTTTAATAATTCAATATGTTCATGAGATTGCGTGCTTGCCGTTATTTCGACTTACTTTTAAGCATGGAAACTTATATATAGTTTATGTACAAACTTAGATGTAGGTTGTTGTTGCGTAGACTCAGTTAAATTATTGCACAAATCCTTTCATTACAAGTGGCATAAGTAAGGGACCATTCTGAACCCAATGGTTTGAGGTCTTCCCTTGCGAGGGGTGAGTGCAGCCTTAAATCATTTTCCCAGTTCACACTGGGTGGCGACTCCATTTTATTTCTCAGGTTTAGCTCCCCCATGGGCTATTCCGTACTCCCGACTAGGCCGCGAGCCTAGAACAACGTCGTCAAGTTCTGTGTCCTACAGTCTGGCGACTCCACTGGGATAGAGTATCGGCCCCGAAATAATGTCTTGTAATGTTTGTGATTTGTGCTTTAGTTAACCGTGTGTACCGTGGGTTGAAAGGGGTTTAATCAAAGGCACTATTAGAGCTAAATAATGGTTTGGTTGTTGGTTTCTACTATAGTCCCAAGATCATTCAAGCATAGAAAAACATGTGAATACTTTAAAGAAGTATGGCAGAATCATACTTACATTGAGCGGATTATGGAAGTGTTGAGTTCAAAAATTTTCCTCCTTGTTGAAGCTCTCCAAGATTCGGCCAAGGTCCCAATTTTTGTTGAAGATGAACTTTGATCTTTAAGCTCCAAGCTCCAATGGTGATTCCAAGCTCCAAGGTTGGTTTCCCTATCACCTTTTATGATTCTTGTGAGTGCTAGCTCTTGGTAAATTTTGCAACAAAAATCACCTCTTCTTCCTCCTTGTTGATTCGGCAATGAAGAAGAAATAGAGAGAGTGCAATTTTGTGAGATTTGCGTGAATGGTGAGAGAGTGAGGAGTGTGTTGACTTAACAAATTTTGATTTCAAAAATCAAATAAATGATTTACCAAATATTTGGTAATAAGTCAATCATGTCACTTTAACTTGGAGTGTAAAACAAGATAAAATCATTCTCACCAAAACCCATCACTCAAAGTGACAAGTGATGTGACTAATGATGTGACATGTGGGCCCACTTTATTCGAAATCCAAGTGGGCCCGCAAACACTCCCGGGCTCGGGTTCGCTAATTCCGAATTAACGAACTTTCCGTTGCGACGTAATTAAATCAAATTTAATTAAACAATAATGCCAAGCAAAATTACTATTCACGTCGCTAGTGAATTAATTCTAAATTAATTTATTTGCCCGAATTAAAATCTAATTTTAATTTCGCGTCAAATCTAATTTTGTTTAATATATCGAATATATTATTTTAACGATTAATTCCAAATTAATCGTTCTCTATCTTCAAATAGTATTTTATCCTAGATAAAATCTCTCCGTAATTAATCCCAGATTAATTATGCTTGAATCATACGTCATCGGTGAATCTTCAGGAAGCGACTCAAGAGATCCCTGGATATATTGGCAGTAAATCCAATCGTCGGACTATCCGAACACGTACGTACCTTGTACTATGTTTCTACCGATTTACGAGACATGGTTGGCTTCTAGCAAAGCACCGTGCCTACCTAATTTTCCAGAAATATTCTTAATGGAATATATAATCTATATCAAACATAGTATACGTAGAATTGCATATAGCGATCCAGTATCGGATGTCACATGCAAGGCCTGGGGTTGGAATAGTGTGTGACCCATATGAAGCATATATCGAATTACAAGCAACTAGTCTCTTTAAATCGGATAATCATGACCTTGTCATATTATCCTGATGGTCACAACCATTTAGAGTACCAGTTCTGTATCCCTGCATGATCATCATCTCCATATGACTGAAGTGATACTTCCTTCTTGACATCACACCCAATACACTACGATTCTCAATAAACCTAGAAGAGGCGTATACAGAACTTGTTAAAGTCCTGGATGACCAAAACCAAAGCGTATTGATTGTCACAAGTACTAGTGATGTAAGTCTCAGGTTAAGACCAACTACACCTACCCTGATGCGGATTCCCATAGACACATAGTCATACTACCAATGGGATTCCGCGGGGTCTATCCAAAGCGAAGCTGTTTCCGTACCATCAGTAAACACAACCTCTTATCACACTTGCATAAGTATCTAATACTTAAATATATGAGAACTATGTCGTTACGCTTCCATAACATGCAAAAATGCAATACTAGTCTATTCCACATTATCGATGTCTAGTCTCGATAATACTACGACTAGGGATATTTAATGATTAAACCATTATGGATTGATACTGTCTCATATCTTATCAATCCGGAACTAATCATATGGACTTTTATCAATTATATATTTAAGTAATCAAATTACAAAATGATAAAATGTAATTTCATTGCTACATAATTAATTTGCACAAAAACCACAATGTATTTTACAAATAGTGACGCTATGGGTCATAATTGTCTAACAATCTCCCACTTGGCCTATAGCCAGTCACTCAAGCATCTAATACCTGAACTATGTACATGTCGCTCAAACTTTTGTTGAGGAATAACTTTCGTCAGCGGATCTGCAATGTTGTCCTCTGATGCGACATTCTCGATCTTCACATCACCACGATGTATGATCTCACGAATCAGATGGAAACGTCGAAGAACATGCTTGGATCGTTGATGAGATCGCGGTTCCTTAGCCTGCGCTATTGCCCCGTTATTGTCACAATACAATGGAACGGGCTCAGCTGCTAATGGAACTACTCCTAATCCAAATAGGAATTTTCGGATCCAAACTGCCTCTTTTGCTGCTTCAGCTGCATCAATATACTCCGCTTCTGTTGTTGAATCGACAACAGTCTCTTGCTTGGAAGATTTCCAGCTTACTGCTCCGTTGTTCAAACAAAATATATACCCGGATTGCGACTTGCAGTCGTCTTTATCGGTTTGGAGACTTGCATCGGTATACCCAGTTACCTCAAGTTCTCCATCTCTATAGATTAAGAAAGCATCCTTAGTTCGTCTAAGATACTTAAGGATATTTTTAACCGCCATCCAGTGACTATTGTTGGAGTTCTACGGTCCCGAGGATCGAATAATAATCATAAAACAAATTTGAATACAATCAACGAAGTTGCGGAATACTTACATCGAGCGTTGAGCGATGCGGTGAAGACAAAAATAATTTTCTACCCTCCAACAGCTCAAGGCAGTGGCTGATTCTGTCCTCCATGGATTCGGCCTTGGTGCTCCTTCATCAATCTCCAAGCTTTGTTAAATGATCCCAAGCTCACGGATGGGTTTCCCTATCTCCTTCGCAAGACTTCGATGTGTGCTAGCACCTTTGATTTTGCCACAAAATCATCAATTTCTTCTCCAAGGCTCACAGTTTTTACAAAACCAGTGAACAGAGAATTTGGCCTCTAAGGCCGAAAGAGAAGAAGAAGATATGAGAGAGAGATAGACTTTTGGTTGGTAAGGATTTGTGTATCTAATTCCAAAAAATTGATTTTCCAAAAATTAATTAATTTGATTTACCAAAAGTCAAGCCATTAAGGCTCCAACCACTCACATCACTTCAATAATGCACTGTGACTGGTGTCAATCACTCACAGTGAAAGACATCATCACTAGATTAACGAATGATGTGACGCTAGATGTGACTAGCGATTTGACGATTGATCTGACTTGCGTGCCGTACTCAAATTCGAAATGCGAATGCGCTCACAAACACTCTCGGGCTCAGGTTCGCTAATTCCAAATTAACGAACTTACCATTGCGACGCAATTAAATGATTATGCCTAGCGAAATCATTATTCACGTCGCTAACGAATTAATTCTAAATTAATTCGTTCGCCCGAATTAAAATCCGATTTTAATTCCGCGTCGAAATCCAATTTCGTTTAATATATCGAATATATTAATTTTATCGATTAATTCCAAATTAATCGTTCTCTCACTTTAATTGATATTTTATCCCAGATAAAATATCTCCGCAATTAATCCCAAATTAATTTTCTCTCTCATCTAATTAATCCCAGATTAATTAAGTGCGAGTCATACGTCATCGGTGAATCTTCGGGAAGCGACCCATGAGATCCCCGGATATGTTGGCAGTAAATTCGGTCGTCGGACTATCCGAACACGTAAGTACCTAGTACTACGTTTGTACCGATTTACAAGACAAGGTTGGCTTCTAGGAAAGCGCCATGCCTACCCAATTCTCCAGAAACATCCTTACAGGAATATAGTGATCTATATCAGGCGTAGTATACGTAGTATTGCGTATTTCGATCTAGTATCGGATGATCACATGCAAGGCCTAGGGCTGGTACAATGTCTGCCCCGTACGAAGCATATATCGGATCACAAGCAACTAGTCTCTTTATTATCGGATAATCATGACCAAGTCATATTATCCCGATGGTTGCAACCCTTTAGAGAACCAGTTCTGTATCCATGCGAGATCATCATCTCCATATGAATGGAGTGATACTTCTGTCTTGACATTACACCCAACACACTACGATTCTCAATATACCCAGCAGAGGCGTACTCAGAACCTGTTAAAGCCCTGGACGACCAAAACCAAAATATATTGATTGTCGCAAGTATTAGCGATGCAAGTCTCAGGTTAAGACCAAATACACCAACCCTGATTTCGGACTTCCATAGACACATAGTCATACTACTAATGGAATTCCGAGGAGGTCTATCCAGAGCGAAGCTGTTTCCCGTACCATCGGTAAAACACAACCTCCTATTACACTTGCATGAGTATAATATACCCAAATATATGAGAACTATGCCGTCGTGCGCTCACAACGCGCAAAAGTGTAATACTAGTCTTTTACGCATTATTGATGTCCAATCTCGATAATACTCTGACTATGGATATTTAATGATTTATCCTTCGTGGATTGATACTGTCTCATATCTTCTCAATCCAGGAAAAATCACAGGGACCTCCTATCATTTATACATCATGGTGATCTAATCATAAATGATAAGAGAGCAATCTCATTTGTCACATAGTTAATTTGTACAACAACACCATGATCTGTACAAATAGTGACGCTATGGGTCATAATTGTCCGACAACTATCACCTGGATCGGCCTGATAGCGACTACACATGCTCAAAGCATAGGAGACATCAGGTCCCGTACATATCATGGCATACATGATCGATCCGACTGCCGAGGCGAACAGTAGCCGACTCATGTTGTCTCTCTCATCTTGAGTTTTAGGACACATGTCCTTAGATAGAGTGACGTCATATGACACTGGAAACAGTCCCCAATTGGACTGATCCATGTTGAATCTCTTCAACATTTTGTCAATGTACGTGCTCTGGGAGAGTCCAAGCAGCTTTCTAGATCTATCCCGGTAGATCTTTATTCCTAGAATAAAGGCTGCTTCTCCCAGATCCTTCATGGAGAATTTTAATGAAAGCCAAGCTTTCACCGATGTTAACATGGGAATGTCATTGCCTATAAGCAATACATCATCAATGTAAAGGACAATGAATGTCAGTGCGCTCCCACTAACCTTCTTATATACACAAGGATCATCCTCGTTTTGAATGAAATCATATTCTTTTATGATCTCATCAAAATGTTGGTTCCAAGAACGCGATGCTTGCTTCAATCCGTAAATTGATCGATTTAACTTACAAACCTTGTTTGCAAGTCTTGGTACAAAAAAACCATCAGGTTGTTGCATATAAACATCCTCCAAAAGGTTTCTGTTAAGGAAAACAGTTTTGACGTCCATCTGCCATATCTCGTAATCGAAATATGCAGCAATAGCAAGCATTATTCGAATGGATTTAATCATGGAAACGGGTGAGAAAGTTTCATCATAATCGACACCATGTCGTTGATGATACCCCTTCGCTACAAGCCTAGCTTTGTACGTTTGTACGTTGCCATCCATGTCAGTCTTCCTCTTGAAGACCCATTTGCAACCAATAGGCTTTACGCCTTCGGGTGCATCAACCAGTGTCCAAACTTGGTTGGTGTACATGGAATCCATTTCAGAATTCATGGCATCTTGCCATAAACCGGAGTCGATACCTTGTATTTTGGAGGATGTTGCATATAAACATCCTCCAAAAGGTTTCTGTTAAGGAAAATGGTTTTGACGTCCATCTTCCATATCTCGTAATCGAAATATGCAGCAATATCAAGCATTATTCGAATGGATTTAATCATGGCAACGGGTGAGAAAGTTTACTCGTAATCGACACCATGTCGTTGACGATACCCCTTCGCTACAAGCCTAGCTTTGTACGTTTGTACGTTGCCATCCATGTCAGTCTTCTTCTTGAAGACCCATTTGCAACCAATAGGCTTTACGCCTTCTAGTGCATCAACCAGTGTACAAACTTGGTTGGTGTACTTGGAATCCATTTCGGAATTCATGGCATATTGCCATAAACCGGAGTCAATACCTTGTATCACTTCCTCATACGTAGCCGGCTCATCTTCCTCAATAAGATTAATATCCAATGAGGTGAGATCAGAAACCAATACCTCTCAGGTTGTTTTCTGACTCTCTTCGACTTACGCGGTCCTTGTGTATTCAAAGATTGTGGTACAATCTCATCCCTGATGGACTATTCATATTCCGTTAAGGATTTTGTGCCAGGAACAGTATCACTCTGATTTTCATCGAGTTCTACTTTCCTCCCACTTATCACTGCATTTAGGAATTCCTTCTCAAGGAAAACCGCATGTAGAGCAACAAATACTTTGTTCTCTTGTGGGTGATAGAAGTAATATCCTTTGGTTTCCCTAGGATATCCTACGAATAGATATTTATCCGATTTGGTTTCTAGTTTGGTACCTTCCAAACGTTTGACGTATGCCCAGCAACCCCAAATCTTCAAGAATGAGAAACCCGATTTCTTTCCTGTCCATATTTCATATGGAGTCTGTTGAACAGACTTTGACGGAACCTTATTCAAAATAAGTATTGCACTGTTCAATGCATATCCCCAGAAGGAAATAAGTAGCTCTGTGCGACTCATCAAAGACCTTACCATGTCCAACAAAGTTTGGTTTCTCCATTCGGACACACCATTTAATTGCGGTGTTCCGGGAGGAGTCCACTGTGAAAGAATACCATATTCTTTCAAGTAATCAAGAAACTCATTGCTCAAGTATTCGCCACCATGGTCCGACCGTAATGTCTTAATACTTTTGCCGGTCTATTTTTCTACTTCGTGTCGAAACTCTTTGAATTTCGCAAAAGTTTCCGACTTGTGTCTCATAAGATACACATAACCATAATGCGATGAATCATCCGTAAAGGTTTCGAAGTATTCATATCCACCTCTAGCCTGGCTAGACATGGGCCCACATACGTCACTATGAACGAGGGCTAACAGTTCGGTGGCGCGTACACCTTTACCGCTAAAAGGTGATTTAGGCATCTTGCCTAATAAACAAGATTCGCAGACGTCATATGAATTTGGATCAAATTCGTCCAAGTACCCACTCTTCGAAAGTATAGATATGCGTGTCTTGTTTATGTGTCCCAGACGACAATGCCACATATAAGTTTCATCTTTGTTACTTACTTTAAGCCTTTTGTTTGTTACATTATATGTTTGAGATTGATTTATATTCAAAATATAAAGACCATTATTTGCATCAGCTGTGCAAATTTCCATATCATTTTTATACATAAAACACCCGGTGTTTCTAAATACAAAAGTATACCCACATTGGTTAACATAGATACATAAATTATATTCCTAGTCAAACTAGGTACAAAATAACAGTTTATATGTTCAAGTACATGCCCGATGGCAGTTCTAAAACATAAGTGCCCACGGCCAAAACGGCAACTCGCGTCCCATTTCCAACACGGAGGTCAATCTCTCATGAGGCCAGTCTCCTGCTAATCCGCAGATCCTGCACATCAGTACATATGTGAGTACCACAACCAGAATCAAAAATCCAATTTTTAAAACTAGAAGTAGACATGTTTATTTTTATAACAAACATACCTGTAGCCGGTGCCTTGCCCGCTTTAATCTCCTTCATGTGTGCCTTGTACTCGCGGCAGTCACGCTTCCAGTGACCCCGCTTACCGCACTGCAAGCATACATCTTGGGATTTTTCCTTGGGTTTCCCAGAACCCTTTGACGATTTGGCCTTGTCCTTCTTCTTATGCTTCTTCTTTTTAACACCTCCAGTCGCCTTGGGCCAAGCCCTCGGAGTCTGAGATGTTGAAGCATAGTGCGCCTCACGCTTCTTACTTTTAAGAAGATCCTTTTCTGCCTCTCGCAGAGTGGACATCAACTCTCCAAGAGTCTGGTCTTGGTTTACATGTTCTAGTTCATGATGAACCCACTCCAAGTGTCGGGGAGAGACTGTAGGATCAAATCCACTGAAGTCTCAGCCTCGAAGACTATGCCCATCTGTCCGAGCTACTCAATGTCAGCAATCATCTGTGAGACATGATGCTCAACAGACGTACCCTCCGACATTCGAGCGCGGAAGAGCTTCTTCTGCAACTCGTATCTTTGCGATCTAAGATTAGATCGGTGGAGATCGTGCAACTTCGCCATCATCTCATAAGGATCCAACCCCTTGTTTTGACGACGGAATTGCGGAGTCATAGCGGCAAGATTACCAATTGAGCAGTCGCATTGTCATCGCTATGAGTCTTCCAAAGCTCTAGCTCTAGTAATTGATCATCGGGGCTTAGGCCCAAGAGGTCGCTCTATAATGTAGAGTAACTTCTCGGATCCCAGAACTATTCTGAGATTCATATCCCAGTCCTAAAAGCTTATGCCATTAAAGACGTTGTCGCCCATGACAATATCCCTAATGCTCAATTTTCCAGTCATCTTAACCGCAATAGTCCAATTATTCGATTAACAATGTATGGGTACATTCTAACTGTTACAAGAAAAAATAATGATATATTAGTCCAACTAATAAAATAATTGACGAAATAATTTGAAAGCGCGTAAAGCTAAGTATTTAAACGAAATTGCAAATTCAATACTAGCCTCCCACTATTTTTCGGCGAGCCTCTAACCCTCTGTTGAGTACTCGGGAAACCTAGTTTCCTAGTGGGCTAGGATCCCGTTAATAACACAAACCTTGACTTTGGCCAAAGTAAGCTGTATGATATTTAACTAGGTAGATCTCTAAGATCAATTGGATCTCATCCAATTCCTAGATCCGGTAGGTGGACCTCCAAGTCCGAAACATATATACAATATATATGCCAATATATCCAATATATTTTCCTAACCTATTTCCTCTGAATCAATTAAGCCTTGGCTTTGGCACAACAATCTTCAAGATTCCAGTTAAACGGAACCCATTGACTTTGGAAAGCTTCGTAATCGATGTCAATGGACAAGAAGTGATCTTGACTTTGGCCAAAAAATCACAACTTGGACAAGACACCGATATATAACAAAGCCTTCATGATTCAAACACATCCGCGATGGACAAAAGTCTTGACTTTGGCCAACAAACCAGTGCCAATCTTGGATCTTGAGTAAGAATCCCTCAATGGAAGGAAAACGCTTAATATTTTTATTGAGGGTTTTTCGCGTAAATTGGCAACCAATTTATTATCTTTGTTAGGTCTCATCATACACCCTTAAGCATGCATTCTAAAAGCATAATAATGCGTGAAAGTAAATTAATAACGATATGCGGATGGATATTTCACATATTGTTCCTAGAACGAATCACTATCTTTCTTCTCCCCGGCTAGCACTATTCTTACTTCTACCCAATTACATAATACAATAATTGAAACCTCGTTAACATTGAGGGGAATTAGGTCAGAAGAGAATACAAATAATCCAAGAGATAAGGTTGGACACGCAGGTCCAATTCAATAAATTCTAAATTTACAACAATTTCCAAAATTGCCTTTTCCCTTCTAATAGCCATCTGATATACGTTATTCATTCAACACATCCATGTATTCACACAAAGCATGTTATTCAATCAATCTAATCCAAATAATTAATCTTTAATAATGGGATCATCCAATATTCAAACAACGGTTTGATTTTGTGCGAGTCCAACTCGTTTGAGAATAAGTACTCGAAGTACGAATTCTTGAATTATATCGAACTACAATTTAAATCTAATTTAATTCGTATTCAATACTAATTCCACATTTAATTCTAAATTAAATAACTACACTTTTTTATGTGCCTTTAAAGACTTAGATTCCAAATCTAATCTAAATGGGTCTCAAAGCCCAATTAACATCCAATGTCGTTTAATTAAAGTCCGTTGGGCTTTCAATTAATTTCTTAAGGCATGGACTTTGGTCAATATGGGTCAAACACAAATACAAAAGCCCAATTAAGGAATTACCCTATTTGCCAAGAAACCAATTTAGGCCAATAAGGCCCAATTTAACATAAAAGGCCCATTTATCACATTTGGACTTAATAGAATGATTTAGGCCCAATTTGGATCCAATCCAATTGACTTAAATCAACTTGGCCCAACCAAGCCCATTAGGCCCAAATATAACATTTAAAGCCCAATTCTAAATTAAGCCCAACTAATTTTAATTTTCCAAATTTCAAAATTCAATTAATTAAAGTGTATTACATCAATTAATTATCTAAATTAATATTTCCAAAATACTAATTTAATCAATTAATCATGTATTAATTTGTTCAACACATGTCAAACATTTTGAAACAAAAAATCAACTCATTCATGCTCATCATACTCACGGCATTCATGGGGTTTATTTGTCCGATTCCGTTTTCAATCCGATTGAATTACAAATCAACATTTCCTAAGTGTTCAAACTCATCCAATGATCAAAAGAACAAAAATACCATGACTATTTTAGGGTATAAATGTCTCGGCCAAGCCAACATTTTGGGCAAAATTGATCCAATTAATTTTTCATGAAATTGATGATAAATAACTCCAATTTATTCATATACAAGCATGCTCAAACAAACAATTTGGTTAAATCATGCTCAAATCCAATTTACCCAAATTTTACCCTAAAATTTTTCATGCTCAAATTAGGCTCAATGATACCACTGTTGGTTTCTACTATAGTCCCAAGATCATTCAAGCATAGAAAAACATGTGAATACTTTAAAGAAGTATGGTGGAATCATACTTACAATGAGCGGATTATGGAAGTATTGAGTTCAAAAATTTTCCTCCTTGTTGAAGCTCTCTAAGATTCGGCCAAGGTCCCAATTTTTGTTGAAGATGAACTTTGATCTTTAAGCTCCATGCTCCAATGGTGATTCCAAGCTCCAAGGTTGGTTTCCCTATCACCTTTTATGATTCTTGTGAGTGCTAGCTCTTGGTAATTTTTGCAACAAAAATCACCTCTTCTTCCTCCTTGTTGATTCGGCAATGAAGAAGAAATGGAGAGAGTGCAATTTTGGGAGATTTGCGTGAATGGTGAGAGAGTGAAGAGTGAGTTGACTTAACAAATTTTGATTTCAAAAATCAAATAAATGATTTACCAAATATTTGGTAATAAGTCAATCATGTCACTTTAACTTGGAGTGTAAAACAAGTTAAAATCATTCTCACCAAAACCCATCACTCAAAGTGACAAGTGATGTGACTAATGATGTGACATGTGGGCCCACTTGATTCGGAATCTGAGTGGGCCCGCAAACAATCCCGAGCTCGGGTTCGCTATTTCTGTTGCGACGTAATTAAATTAAATTTAATTAAATAATAATGCCAAGCAAAATTACTATTCACGTCGCTAGTCAATTAATTCTAAATTAATTCATTTGCCTGAATTAAAATATAATTTTAATTCCGCGTCGAAATCTAATTTCGTTTAATATATCGAATATATTATTTTAGCGATTAATTCCAAATGAATCGTTCTCTCTCTTCAAATAGTATTTTATCCTAGATAAAATCTCTCCGTAATTAATCCCAGATTAATTATGCTCGAATCATACGTCATCGATGAATCTTCAGGAAGCGACCCAAGAGATCCCTGGATATGTTGGTAGTAAATCCGGTCATCGGACTATTCGAACACGTACGTACCTCGTACTATATTTTTACCGATTTATGAGACATGGTTGGCTTCTAGCAAAGCACCGTGCCTACCCAATTCTCCAGAAATATTCTTAATTGAATATATAATCAATATTAGGCGTAGTAAACATAGTATTGCGTATAGCGATCCAGTATCAGATGTCACATGCAAGGACTAGGACTAGAATAGTGTATGCCTCGTACGAAGCATATATCGGATTACAAGCAACTAGTCTCTTTAAATCGGATAATCACGACCTTGTCATATTATCCCGATGGTTGCAACCATTTAGAGTACCAGTTCTGTATCCATGCGTGATCATCATCTCCATATGACTGAAGTGATACTTCCTTCTTGACATCACACCCAATACACTACAATTCTCAATAAACCCAGAAGAGGCGTACACAGAACCTGTTGAAGTCCTGGACGACCAAAACCAAAGCATATTGATTGTCGCAAGTACTAGCGATGTAAGTATCAGGTTAAGACCAAATACACCTACTATGATACGGATTCCCATAGACACATAGTCATACTACCAATGGGATTCTGCGGGGTCTATCCAGAGCGAAGCTGCTTCCGTACAATCGGTAAACACAACCTTCTATCACACTTGCATAAGTATCTAATACTTAAATATATGAGAACTATGCCGTTACGCTTCCATAACACACACAAGTGCAATACTAGTCTATTCCGCATTATCGATGTCCAGTCTCAATAATACTACGACTAGGGATATTTAATGATTAAACCGTTATGGATTGATATTGTCTCATATCTTATCAATCTAGAACTAATCATAGGGACTTTTATCATTTATATATATTTAAGTAATCAAATTACAAAATGATAAAATGCAATTTCATTGCTACATAATTAATTTGTACAAAAACCATAATGTCTTTTACAAATAGTGACTCTATGGGTCATAATTGTGTAACATTGGTGTCTTCCTTCATTCACTACCTCTCTATAAGGAAAAGCTGTGAAGGCACCTAAATAATCATTTACTCGAAGCTTACTGTGATGGACTAATTTGGAGGACTTGTTGTTTATTCCTGTCACCAAGGTGATAAGAGCCTAAGAGGCTTGGGTATTTAAGAGAGTTCGCTCCACCCTCCCTCTGGGATGATGGCTGAGTGATGATATCCATGTCTTCGACGATGACATGGCTGAGTATGCCGCAGGAAGGATAGCCGAGACTCAGGCCAAATTGCAGAAACTCCGCGATCAGGTGGAGTCAGTCACCCGTAAGATGAGGGGAAAACATGAGGATCTGCTAGACTACGAGGTAATGAACTTTGAGGAACAGTTGCCGGCTCAGTTCAAAATGCCTGACATAGCCAAATTTAATGGGAACAGGGATCCGAGGGTCCATCTCCGGCAGTATGTCTCGGTGATGAGTTCAATGGTTTTGTCGAAATGTCAGGTCCAGAAGATGTTTGGGATGTCGCTTGAGGGGGCACCCGTGGTATGGTATCACAACCTCGAGAAGAAGGTCAAAGATGACTGGAGGGCGTTGGCAGAAGCCTTTCTGGCTCAGTACGTAACAGATTTGGAGATCGACTTGTCGCTTCACGACTTGGAGAATACCAAGCAGAAGCTGGATGAGAGCTTCAAGGATTACGTGGACCGCTGGAGAAGCCAGCTTTTGAAAATGTAGACTCGACCCTAAGAGAATGACCAGATCAAAATGATTATCAAGGGCACCAAACCCTCAATCTATGGCAAGCTGAGGAGGATGACCTCCATGATTACAAATTTTTGATAGTTGAGGGAGACTGTCATGGATATCGAGGAAGAAGAAGCGGAGAATATGAAGTTTTATGGCTTGAACATGAAGACTGTTGGAGGACCATCAAGAGCCAAGCCCGTTTCTACCGAGGTTGCCGCTATCAGAAACTGGTGTTTTTCTAACCTAGGTAGGCCTTTGTCTAAAGTGCTGCAGAAGTTGACAAGGTAAGGATTCCTAAAACCCTTGGAGACTAGACCACTTTCGCCCCATCTACAACCAAATCTCAACCCAAACCTTTACTGCCACTACCACCATCAAAAAAGGCCATGACACCGACAGTTTTGCTCGCCTCCGACATGATATCCAAGACCTCATTGATTCCCACAAAATACCCGACCCTGAAAAGGAGCTACCCAACACACAACAGAACCCCATGCCTAACTATCACTCTGTCCCACCACCTACCTATATGATTGGCTCCGGCCTACCAGAAAGCTTTGTCCTTCAAACCTTTGACCACCAAGCCTTTTGCCTGGGGATATGGAATAGTAAAAGTGAGGATGAAACAGAGCAAGGGAAAAATTTCTGGAAGGACTTCTCAAGCAGTGATGAAGATGAGGTAAAAGGAATGACGCGCAGTGGACGCTTTTACAATGATACCGCGGAAAAGGGCAAGGAAGTGTTGGTAGAAGGTAGACAAGTGGCGGAGAACGGGGATAATGCCGAAGGATATGTGGTGTTGCGTAAGTTGAAGAAAACACGAGCACAGTTAAGCATTTGGGAGTTGATGTGTGCATCGTAGGAGCACAGGCGAGCCATGGTTGAGGCCTTGAGCAAGATAAGAGTGCTGGAGGATGCTAACCCAGCGATGTTTGTGGGATCATTACAAAAAGAAGCTTTGCAAGTGATAACTTTTTCTGAGGAGGAACTCCCGGCGGAGGGAAGAAATCATAATTGGCCTTTATTCATAAGAGCTAAAGTGAGAGGTAAGAAGACATCTTGTGTAATGGTGGATGATGGCTCATCTATCAATGTTTGCCCATTGAAGATTTTGGCGAGGCTGGGTATAAAGATGACGGATCTGAATCCCTCCAATATGACTATTAAGGCTTATGATGATAGCAAGCGGGGAGTTGAGGGTACTTTCGCTGCGATGGTCAAAGTGGGCCCAATTGAGGATGATGTTGAGTTCACAGTGCTGGATATCCCGGCCACGTTTTCTTTGTTGTTGGGAAGGCCATGGTTTCACAAGCTTGGGGGCGTGACCTCCACTTTGCATCAGGTTATTAAGTTTCTGTACGGGGGAGAAATTGTCATCATCCGAGCTGAGGTAGACAATGTTGTGGCCACTTTGGAAATACAACCTTTCACGAGGTTCCAAGTGTCGAAAACCTTTGAGGAGTGGGTAGATCCTAAGGTGGCGATGATCATTGAGAAAATAAAGTTCGAGCCTAGCACAGGCTCAGATGTTGGAGGAGCCTTGCCCGACTTCAAGGGGCAGACCACCCGGAGGGGTTTGGGATACAAGTCTGATGAGGATAAGCCGAAGGCTAAGAAGAAAGGGTTGAAGCTGACGGAATACTTTGTGAAGGCAATGGGATATCAAGGGAAACCTGAACCAGTAGAAGTCAACGGGGTCATTGTGCCCGGATTTGAGATCTTTCAGGATGTGATGAGTGAGAAACCATCGGCATCAGAAGTTGCAAAAGAGGAAGAAAAGTGGGAAGAAGAGTTGATGAAGCTGGAGAGCCTGACTCTCGAAGAGAATAAGGAAACCGAAAAAGACCCGGCTGTGGGGGATGAAGCATCTTCGGAGGATGAAGATGTTTACCTCTATGATTTATTTGAATGAATTCCTACATCTGCTAGCAATAAAGACATTCATTTCACTTACTTCTCTGAGTCTCTACCTTTCAATTTGCATGACTTGAGTATATTTGACATCTACTCAACCAAAACAAACGCATTCAACCTTGGTACGTTTGAAAGCCCCAATGAAGTCTTAATTGCGAGTGAGGTTGCCTCCGAAGAGCGGCATAAATTAGAAGAGATGTTGGTCAAATATGCCAAAGTATTCGCTTGGTCCTATGAGGACATGCCCGGGGTAGACAAAAGTATCGCCAAACATACGATACCGACTTATCCAAATATGAAGCCGGTAAAGCAGAAACTCCGAAGGATAAGACCTGAGTGGGCCGAGAAGGTTAGAGAAGAAGTCAAGAAACAGATAGATGTGGGATTTCTACAAGTGGTGAAATACCCTGAGTGGTTGGCAAACATTGTGCCAGTACCGAAAAAGGATGGAAAGGTTAGAATGTGCGTAGATTACAGAGACCTCAACAAAGCTTGCCCGAAGGATGATTTTCCTCTACCCCATATAGACGTATTAGTTGATAGTACGGCTTTATCTGACATGTACTCAATCGCGGATGGGTTCTCAGGATATAATCAGGTTCTTATGGCTGAAGAAGACAAACATAAGACTGACTTTGTTACTGAATGGGGTACGTATTGCTACAAGGTGATGCCGTTTGGGCTTCAGAATGCAAGAGCCACTTACCAGCGGATGGCCACCATATTATTCTATGACTTGATGCATAAAGAAATTGAGGTATAGGTGGATGACATGATGGTGAAGTCAGAGACAAGAAGGGGACACATAGAAGCACAAGAGAAGTTCCTTGAACGAGTCGACAGATACAACCTGCGACTAAATCCCAAGAAGTGTGTGTTTAGGGTGACGTCAGGCAAGCTGCTAGGACATACAGTAGGAATGAGAGGAATAGAAGTAGACCCTGAGAAGATCAAAGCGATCACCGAGATGCCAGCGCCGAAGACAGAGAAAGAAGTTAGAGCATTCCTTAGGAAGATCCAGTATATTAGTCATTTCATCGCCACGTTAACATCGGTATGTGAGCCTATCTTCAAATTGCTAAGAATGGACCAGCCAGTGAAATGGAATGAGCAATGCCAATAAGCCTTCGACAAGATCGGAGAATATTTGGTGAAACCTCCTGTTTTGAAACCTCCAAGACTGGTCAAACCTTTGGTATTATATTTGGCCATTGAACCCGAAGCGCTGGGGGCAATGATGGTACAAGTAGATGAGACAGGGGTAGAGCATGCAGTCTACTACCTCAGTAAGAAGATGCTTTCGTACGAAGCTCGCTATCAAGAAGTAGAGAAGATCTGTTTGGCAGTAGTGTGGGCGTCCAGAAAGTTGCATCATTACTTCCAATCTTACAAGATCCAAGTTGTAGCAAAGGAGAATCCTTTGAAGTATCTGTATTCAGTGCCTTTGCTAGTTGGGAAGTTAGGCAGATGGTTGGTGTTGCTGACAGAGTTCGATATTGAGTACCTCACTTCCAAAGTAATCAAAGGGTGAGCCGTGGCAGAGTTCCTAGCATTACAACTGATAGAAGGAGATCAATAAAATTTTGAGTTCCCAGACGAGGAAATCCAAGCTATAACAGTCCAAGGATGGAAGATGTACTTCGACGGAGCAGTGAATTGCAAAGGAGCCGAAATCAGAATTATGATAGTAACCTCTGAAGGAGAAACCCGGCCTATGGCCAAGAGGTTGACGTTCGGAGTAACCAACAATATGGCTGAGTATGAAGCATGCGCCTTCAGATTGACGGCATTGATAGCCTTGGAAGCTAATAGCGTTGAAGTCTATGGAGACTCGATGTTAGTAGTCCGACAACTACAAGGAGAATGGGAATTGAAGGAAGAACAATTGAAACACTACTTGTTCCACCTCAAGAGTCTAGCACAGGCCCTCCCCGATTGTAAATTCCAGCATTTTCCGCGAGAAGAGAAACAAATGGCAGACGCATTAGCTACACTTGCCGAAACTTGGGAAAATCCGGAGAAGTTGGTGATGAGACCTCTGGTGTTGACAACGGCGAGCAAACCAGTTTATGATTAGAAAGAATCTTAGAAGTATAAGTCGATGATGGGAAACCTTGGTAATATGATATTCAGTGATACTCAGAACACGGGGAATTCCCAAAAGTTGCAAACAGAAAGGACAGGATAGCCATCCAGAAGTTGGCTTCTCAGTATGTGAGTTTGAAGGGAGAACTATACAAGAGGCAAGCGAATGGCATTCAGTTGAAGTGCTTAAGAAAAGAAGAGGCTCAGAAAGTAATGGAAGAAGTGCATGCCGTAGTATATGGACCGCACATGAATGGGTTGAATTTGTCCCACAAAATAGTCAGACAAGGTTTCTACTGGTCGACCATGGAAGCCGACTGCGCGAAGTTGGTAAAGCATTGTCATAATTGTCAGGCGCATGGTAACTTAAACCATTTGCCACACACAGAGTTGCATGGGCTATCAAAGCCGTGGCCTTTCTCAGCATGGGAATTGACATGATCGGAGAGATTCGACCATACGCATCGAACAGACATCGCTTCATAGTAGTAGCAGTAGACTACTTTTCAAAATGGGTGGAAGCCGAGTCGTTTCGCAACGTAACAGCCAAGACGATGGCAAAGTTCATAGCCCAGAATCTCATATGCCAATATGGAATGCCGCATCATGTGGTCATAGACAATGGAGTCCTGTTCCAAGGAGAAACAAGGGTAATGCTACAGAAGTACGGGATAGGGCATCACAAGTCGTCACCTTACCGACCATAAGTAAATGGGGCAGTCGAGGCGGCGAATAAGACAATAAAGAAGATGTTAACCAAGATGACAGAAAACTACAAAGATTGGGCCGACAAGCTACCTTATGCCCTATGGGGGTACAAAACTTTGATGAGAACAGCAACGGGAGCCACGCCTTACTCTTTGGTCTACGGAATGGAAGCAGTACTACCAGTGGAAGTTGAGATACAGTCCATGCGGGTATTAGCAGAAACAGAGTTACCTGAACAAGAATGGGCCTCGCAGAGATTTGAACAGTTGGCACTGCTGGATGAGAAGAGAATGAAGTCCTTGTGTCATATGCAGTTATACCATAAGAGGTTGGCTCGAGCATTCAACAAGAAAGTGTGTCCTACCAAGATCAGAAATGGTGATCTGGTGCTTAAACAGTCAAAGCCGTCGACGACAGACCCGAGAGGAAAGTTCAGACCAGCGGTTGAAAGGAAAAATTCCAGTGGAGTAAAAAAAAAAAAGAAGTCCTTGATGTATAGGCATATGTCCGGTTATGAAATTTTTTGCTGTAGGGTGAAAACTTAGAAACGATAAGCGCGAGATGTGCTCTCATCTGGTATTCTGAGTGGATTGATCTCGGCTAGACTCACGAGCACTCGATTACGGGATTTTAGCAGTGGAAGCCTGAGTGGTCGGCGAGATGACTAGTTGAAGAGATGGCGGATCAGTGAATGACCGTTTGCCTAGATGTCCATCTTGGCTTACTTATGTTACGATATATGATATGGTTGGAAACAAAGAAAAAGTCTCTGAAAAGAAAAGAAAAAAATAGACCACCTATAACCGATAAGCGTGAAGCTACCCATGGGCGAGTATTAGGACCACCATGAGGAGAAATGCTACCTTAAATGGTAGGTGTGTCGAGAAAAAAAAAGAGAAAAAACGAAAAGAGAAAAAGAAAAAAAAAGTTCAAAATGAAAAGAAAGGAAAGAAATAGACGAAAGAAAATTAGCAGAAAACCATATCATGTTGAGTACGAGAAAGTAATCACAGAGTATGATTAAGACATCTCGGTTGGTTAGACCCACTGATCCATTTCTCCGAGACCAAATCATCGAGTTGGCTTACTTAAGGATTAAGCTACGAAAGAGCCTTGGCACACACACACTAGGAGTCTAGTTCAGATCACTCATTCAGACGAGCATATTTGAGTGTATTAAGTACTTTGAAGGTTCTCTGGTTTTGACACGAAGCATCCGTTGAGGACAAAAATATGTTTAGCTATCAGGATTATCTCGTGAGAAGAGTATTGTGTGTTGGTATGTAACACCACATCAGGAGATCTACCTTGACCTAATGAAAACAGCAAAGAACATAAAAATGAACCGAGACAGGGGGCGACCGGTCTACCCTTTGTCATACAGTACGGTTCGGGAATAAACCCGCATCAGCATCAGTATCAGTTTTGGGGATGAGTCCCTGGGTCGAGGCCAGCATCAGCATCAATATCAGTTTTGGGGATGAGTCCTGGGGACGAGGCCCACATTAAGATCAGTATCAGTTTTGGGGATGCGTCCCAGGGTCGAAGCCAACATTGTCAGCAGTTCCGGGATGCGTCCAAGGGTTGAGGCCCACTGTGTCATCAGTTATAGTTTCGGGATGCGTCCTAGGGTCGATGACCCACTACAGCATCAGTTTTGGGATGTGTCCTAGGGTCGAGGCCCACATTGTCAGCGGTATTGGGATACGTCCCAGGGTTGATGCCTCTGTTGTCCGTTACAGTTATTGGGTTGCGTCCCAGGGTCGAGGACCCACTGTATCAGCAGTTGTAGTTTCAGAATGCGTCCCAGAGTCGAGGAGCCACTACATCATCGGTTGCAGTTCTGGGATGTGTCTCAGGGTCGAGGCCCACTGCGTCATCAACTCAGTGCGAAGCAGCATGCAAGTCAGGTGGCAGCTGGCGAGCCAGGTAAGTAAAAATGCATTGCATAACTTTGATATGATTGTCATTGTCACACATTACACAAGTCCCATCAAAGTGGGGGTGACTGTAGGCACTGCATTTTTGCATATAAGTCCCAATGATGAGTCTCACATGGAGACACTACCTCTTTAAGTTGTGGAAGTCGCGGGAAACGGATTTCGGAAGGGAAAATTCAGAAATTGATATCTTGTTGGACTAAATTCGTTTGCTTAGCTGTGAGTTCGCTCGTTGGACCTCTGTTTTAAAATTCATCCTTGGCCCAAACCCCCGCAAGTCACACACAAAGCCCACACATCATCAAGCTACACACCAAGCCCACCAAAATGGACCAAACTCACGCCCAAGAAGACCAAAGCCACGCCCAAAGCATTCCAAAATAACAAAATCACACATTAAACACATGCTAAAATCAAGAAAAATCACATTCCCAAATTAAAAGATTCAATTCAAATCTCATCAACCACTTTCCTAATTCAATTAAATCATATCCCTAATCAAAAGAGAAGAAATCAAATCAAATTAAACCATATCCCTAATTAAATAGATTTTTCCTTATAGCACACTAATTAGAAGATATACTCATAATTACACAAAATCCTTTCCCTATTCGCATAAGGATAACCCCAACCTTTGCCTATAAAAAGAAGCCAAAACCAACTATTCCCACCCTAGTTGATTCACGCATATAGTCTCCAAGAATCTCCCATTGCCGCAACCAAAAAAACACTCGAAAACTCACTTGCATTGCCGCACAAAACCCCTTACATAAGCCATCCATTCAACATAAATAACAGCCCTCACACTGCCCATTCACATCACAAACCTTCACGCCACAGCCTTCATTGCAACAACCCCTTCATCACGTAGGCAAACAGCCCACACCACTCACATAGCCTTCAACCACCCCCTTTCACTCCACTGCCCTTCAATTCACGCAAATAAACCCTCCATAAACTGCTTCAATTCACGCAAATAACTGCACCCAAAACAGCCCCTAAACCATCGCAAAATAGTCCCCAAATCAGCCTCTAAGCCACCGCAAAACAGCTAAAATTAGCCCCTAAACCACCGCACAAACAGTCCCCAAACTGCACCCCAAATACCGCAAACAATAACCAAAAGCAACAACCAGAAAACACAGTAAAAATAGAGGAAACAGCAGCCAAAAACAGCGAGGCGACGAAGGAGAAACAACGAACCAGTAAATCAGAAAAGTTGCGGAGCATTAACACTTCCAACAACTGCGTAGCGCACTTCCAAGAGACGACTTAAGAGGTTAGACCTGAGGGCACCCTTTTTATTTATTCTCCTTATTTTTTTTTATTTATCTTCTTATTTTACTTCGCATGAGTATTGTTGATTGGTGTATGCTATGACCATGGGATGAATGAAATATGTGTTAACTCTCGTGGTATATCAGTTGGAAAACCAGACGTAAATTCCGTAGCCGAATCCCAATTGATGGTAGTGCGGTTTGTACTTGGGAAACAACTCCACGTACCACTTGAGAGACACACATATTTTGTTTCATCCAATCTAATGTTTATGCATGATTTAGTCGATTAGGATGTTATTTATTTTTCTAAGCATGATTTAGTCGTTTAGTATGTTATTTATTTTTATGCATGATTTAGTTGATTATTTCCAAGCATGATTAGTTATTTCTTTCGCATTAGGGATTTAATTTATGTTTATGTTTAGGTTGTTATTTACTTTTCGCTTTAATAATTCAATATGTTCATGAGATTGCGTGCTTGCCGTTATTTCGACTTACTTTTACGCATGCAAACTTAGATATAGGTTATGTGCAAACTTAGATGTAGGTTATTATTGTGTAGACTCGGTTAAATTATTGCACAAATCTTTTCAATACAATTGGCATAAGTAAGGGACCATTCCGAACCCAACGGTTTGAGGTCTTCCCTTGCGAAGGGTGAGTGCGGCCTTAAATCATTTTCCCTGTTCAGACTGGGTGGCGACTCCATTTTATTTCTCCGGTTTAGCTACCCTGTGGGCTATTCCATACTCTCGACTAGGCCGCGCACCTAGAACAGCGTCGTCAAGTTCTGTGTCCTACAGTATCATATCTTATTAATCCGATTTAACCATATGGACTTTTATCATTAATATAAATCCAAGTAATCTAATTACAATAATGATAAAATAGTAATTTCCTTGTGTCACATAGATAATTTGTACAAAAATACAATGTTCTTTACAAATAGTGATGCTATGGGTCATAATTATCAAACAATCTCTCACTTGGCCTATAGCCAATCACTCTAGTATCTAACACCTGAACTATGTACATGTTGCTCAAACTTTTACTAAGATATAGCCTTCATCAGCGGATCTTCAATGTTATCATCTGATGCGATCTTCTCGATCTTCACATCACCACGATGTATGATCTCACGAATCAGATGAAATCGTCGAAGTACATGCTTGGATAGTTGATGAGTCCGTGGATCTTTAGCCTGTGCGATAGCTGTTGGTTTCTATAATTAGTCCCAAAGAAAGAATAAGCCATAGAAATACATATTTCATACATGCAAAGCTTGAAGCATGGCGGAATCATACTTACTAAGCTTTGTGACGAAAATGATGAAGAGAAATCCTTGAGTCTTCAAGGTGGAAGTTTCGGCCAAGAGCAAGAGTGAGAGAAGCTTCAAGTCTTCTTGTATTCCAAGCTCCAAGGTTGTTTCCCTATCACCTCCTTTGATCCCTTATTGTGCTAGCAAAAATTGGAGAAGATGAAAAACAATTTTCTGCCCTTGTGTGAAGCTCACGGCGTGAGCAAGGAGAGGGAGGAGAGACTTTTCTGTTTTTCTCTACTTGGTTTCTAAAACCGTGAATGATGAAGAGAGTAACAATTGGTAAATCAAAAAACTCTTCAAAAACCGTGAGAAAGAAAAAGAAAAGTAATGATGAGATATCATTTACCAAAAATGAATTTTGATTAAAAAACCCTTCAAAAACCGTGAAAGGTTTTTCCCTCGAAAAATTCATTAAATGGCATCACTTACTTGCATTGAGAATAGAGACAATGTATCATCCCATAAAGGTGTCTAGATACATCTATCAACTAGTCGTGTCAAGTAATGAGATTTCGCGATGTGATTTGCGGATCCCACTCGTTTCAAAATACGAATGTGTCCACAAACACTTTCGGGCTCGGTTTTGCTAATTCCGAATTAACGCATTTCCGTCGCGACGTGAATTAAATAATTACGCCTAGCGAAATTACTATTCACATCGCTAACGAATTAATTCTAAATTAATTCGTTTGCCCGAATTAAAATCCGATTTTAATTCCGCGTCGAAATCTAATTTCGTTTAATAATATATCGAATATATTATTTTATCGATTAATTCCAAATTAATCGTTCTCTCTCTCCTAATAAGGCATTTATCCAAGATAAAGTTTCCGTAATTAATCCAAGATTAATAAAGTTCGAATCAAACATCATAGGTGAATCTTCAGGAAGCGACCCAAGAGATCTCCAGATATGTTGGCAGTAAATACGGTCGTCGGATAATCCAAACACGTACGTACCTCGTACTACGTTTTTACCGATTTACAAGACAAGGTTGGCTTCTAGCAAAGCGCCATGCCTACCCAATTCTCCAGAAATATTCTTACTGGAATATTAGATCTTTATCAAGCGTAGTATACCGTAGTATCACGTACATCGATCCAGTATCGGACGATCACATGTTAGGCCTGGGGCTGGAAATGTGTCTGCCCCGTACGAAACATATATCGGATATCAAACAACTAGTCTCTTTAAATCGGACAATCCTGACCTGGTCATATTGTCCCGACGGTTGCAACCTTTTATAGAGAACTAGTTCTGTATCCTGCGTGATCATCATCTCCATATGTCTGAAGTGATACTTCCATCTTGACATCACATCCAGTAAACTACGATTCTCGATAAACCCAGAAGAGGCATACACAGAACCGGTTAAAGCCTCGAACCACCAAAACCAAAGTTTACCGATTGTCGCAAGTACTAGCGATGCAAGTCTCAGGTTAAGACCATATACATCTACCCTGATGCGGCCTCCCATAGACACGCAGACATACTACCAATGGGATTCCGCGGGGTATGTCCAGAGCCAAGCTGTTTTCCGTACCATCGGAAAAACACAACCTCCTATCGCACTTGCATAAGTATCCAATACTTAAATATATGAGAACTATGCCGTTGTGCCATCACAACTCGCACAAGTGCAACACTAGTCTATTCCGCATTATCGATGTCCGATCTCGATAATACTCCGACTAGGGATATTTAATGATTAAACCTTTTATATTGATACTGTCTCATATCATCTCAATACGGAACTAATCATATGGACTTTTGCCATTAATATATCAAAGTAAATAATTTTACAAAACGGCAAAAGGCAATTTCATTATCACATAGTTGATTTTGTACAATAATACAATATCATTTACAAAACAGTGACGCTATGGGTCATAATGTCTAACAATAGCCCCATTATTGTCACAATACAAAGGTACGGGCTCAGCTGCTAACGGAACTACTCCTAATCCAATTAGAAATTTACGGATCCAAACTGCTTATTTTGTTGCCTTAGCTGCAGTAATATATTCCGCTTCTGTTGTTGAATCATCAACAGTCTCTTGCTTGGAAGATTTCCAGCTCACTGCTCTGTTGTTCAAACAAAATATGTACCCTGATTGCGACTTACAGTCATCTTTTTCGGTTTGGAAACTTGCATCGGTGAACCCAGTCACCTTAATTTCTCCTTCCCCATAGACTAAGAAAGCATCTTTAGTTCGTCTAAGATACTTAAGGATGTTTTTTTACAGCAATCCAGTGACCATCACCTAGATCGGCCTGATAGCGACTGCACATGCTCAAAGTATATGAGACATCAGGTCGCGTACATATCATGGCATACATGATCGATCTGACTGCTGAAGCATACGAGATCTGAATCATTGCATCTTTCTCATTTTGAGTTTTAGGACACATATCCTTCGATAGAGAGACGTCATGTGACACCGAAAGCACCCCCCCTTGGACTGATCTATGTTGAATCTCTTCAACATTTTGTCAATGTACGAGCTATGCGAGAGTGCCAGCAGCTTTCTAGATCTATCCTGGTAGATCCTTATTCCTATCATAAAGGCTGCCCCTCATAGTGTTGGACAATTATGACCCATAGCGTCACTATTTGTACAGATCATAGTGTTGTTGTACAAATTAACTATGTGACAAATGAGATTGCACTCTTATCATTTGTGATTAGATCACCAAGATGTATAAATGATGAGAGGTCCCTATGATTTGTGCCTGGATTGAGAATGATATGAGACAGTATCAGTCCACGAAGGCAGAATCATTAAATATCCCTAGTCAGAGCATTGTCGAGATTGGACATCAATAAATGCGTAAAAGACTAGTATTACACTTGTGCGCGTTTGTGAGAGCACAATGGCATAGTTCTCATATATTTGGGTATAGGATACTCATGCAAGTGTAATAGGAGGTGGTGTTTCACCGATGGTACGGGAAACAGCTTCGCTCTGGATAGACCCCTCAGAATTCCATTGGTAGTATGACTATGTGTTTATGGAAGTCCGAAATCAGGGTAGGTGTATTTGGTCTTAACCTGAGACTTGCACCGCTAATGCATACGACAATCTATATACTTTGGTTGAGGTCGTCCAGGGCTTTAACAGGTTCTGTGTACGCCAATTCTGGGTATATCGAGAATCGTAGTGTGTTGGGTGTGATGTCAAGATGGAAGTGTCACTCCAGTCATATGGAGATGATGGTCAAGTAGGATACGGTACTAGTACTCTTAAATGCTGCAGCTATCGGGATAAAATGACAAGGTCAGGTTTATCCGATTATAGAGACTAGTCACCAGACATCCGACATGTGCTTCGTACGGGGCAGACACATTTCCAGCCCCAGGCCTAGCACGTGATCATCCGATGTTGGACAGAAATACGCAATACTACGGTATACTACGCTTGATACAGATCCTTTATTCCTGTAAGGGTGTTTCCGGAGAATTGGGGAGGCATGGCGCTTTGCTAGAGGCCAACCTTTTCTTGTAATTCGGTATAAACGTAGTACGAGGTACTTACGTGTTCGGATAGTCCGACGACCGAATTTACTACCAACATATCCGGGGATCTCATGGGTCGCTTCCCAAAGAGAGATAACGATTAATTTGGAATTAATCAATAAATTAATATATTTGATATATTAAACGAAATTGGATTTCGACGCGGAATTAAAATTAGATTTTAATTCGGGCGAGCGAATTAATTTAGAATTAATTCGTTAGCGACGTGAATAGTGACTTCGCTAGGCGTAATCATTTAATTACGACGCAACGGAAAATTCGTTAATTTAGAATTAGCGAACCTGAGCCTGAGATGATTTGTGAGCACATTCGTATTTCGAATTCGAGTGTGGCACGTCAAATCAAGCGTCAAATTGCTAGTCGCATCAAGTGTCAAATCACTTGTCACTTTGAGTGATGTGACATGACAAGTTGATGGATTGAGTGATGTGGGTGGTTGGAGGCTTTAATGGTTTGATTTATTAAGCCAAATTCACATGAAATGCATGTGAAATTCAAATGAGTGTATATATACACAAATTTGGAACCAACAAATCTAATCTCACTTTTCTCTCTCTTTTCTTCACGCCATTTTCTTCTTTTCTGGTTCTGTTATTACCGTGACTGTGGAGGAAGAAAAGGGAAGCAAGAGTTGGGTTTTTATGGCAAAAACCGCAATTGCTAGCACACTACGAGATATGCGAAGGTGATAGGGAAGCTCACCCATGAGCCGGGAACCGTTCGACGAAGCTTGGAGCTTGACGAAGGACCAAAAACGAAGTCAAAACAGTAAGAAAAATCTGCACTGCAGTTCGCCAAAACCAGTGAGCGTTTTTGGAGTTTTGTTGCTTCCGCGTCGCTCAACCGATCGATGTAAGTATTCCGCAACTTCTTCGATGTGTATTCGCAATGTTTTCATGCTTATAATCGATCCGGGACCTAATTAGAAACCAACAATGGCATCTAGAGCAAGGTTTGAGCATGAAAAGTTTAGGGCTTAAAATTTGGGCAAATTGATTTTGAGCATGATTTTTTGAAATTGGATGAATGAATATGCTTAAATGTGTTTGAATTGAAGTTTGATTGGATCAATTTCAAGAAAATTGATTTGGAATAATTTTCCCCAAAAATGTTATGTTGGCCGAATGAATAGGGTATTTTGGAAATCTTGGATTTTTGATTTTGATTCATTGGATGAGTTAGAATCATATAGGATGATGTTAATTTGAAATTAATTGGATTGAATTTTGAATTGAACAAAAATCCCCAAATTACTTACCTTGGCCGAATGTAATAGAGCCCTAATGTCTTGGTAATTTTGATTTGTAATTCATTGGATGAGTTAGAATCAATTATGATGATGATTTAATGTCGATTGTGAGTTTAATTGGATTGAATTCGAATCGGACAAAATTATCCCTCCTTGGCCGAGACTATGGAAGCAGTAATTGGGTTTGATTTTAATTGAAATATGTTGGACAGACATGTTTTGTTGATGATGCATGATTAATTGTGTATATTGATGTTTTAGAAATGTTAATTTGGGTAATTAATCATGTGATACACTTTGGTAATTAAATTGGAAATTTGGAATTTGGTAATTTTAATTATTTGGGCCTAATTTTGGAAATTGGACTTTTAAAGTTGTTATTGGGCTTGTTGGGCTTTGTTGTACAAAGTTGGGTTAAGGCAAATTGGATTGGATCCAATTGGTCCCAAAACCGCCACCATAAAGCCCAATACGACTTAATGGACTTTAAAGTTTAATTGGGCCTAATGGGCCAAATTGATTTATGGGCTTATGGGGTAACTCCCGGATTGGACTTTGGTTTTCGGTTTGACCCGAGTTGACCAAAAGTCCACGCCTCAAGAAATCAATTAAAAGCCCATTGGACTTTGATTAAATTGACATTGGACATTTATCGGGCTTTGAGACCCGTTGCGATTAAATTTGGAATTTAAGTCGTAAAAGTTCATTATTAAAGTGTAGTATTTAATTTGGAATTAAATAGCGAATTAGAATTGAATGCATATTAAATTGGATTTAATGATGTAGTTTAATTTAATTCAAGAATTCGTACTTTGAGTACTTATTCGCAAAGACGAGTTTAACTCGCACAAAATCAAATCGTTGTTTTGAACATTGGATGATCACTAATTATCAGATTAATTAATTTGATTAGATTGATTGATAACATGCTTGTGTGAATACATGATTGCGATGCATGAATAATGTATATCGGATGGATATTAGATGGGTGGGGCAATTTTGGAAATGTAATAAATTCGATTTATTAAATTGGACCTGCGTGTCCAGCCTTATTGCCTCTCATTTCTTTGTATTCTCTTCTCACCTATTCGCCTTAATGTAAATGAGGTTTCTTTAGAAGTGTAGTGTAACGGGTAGAAGAAATATATGTGCTAGCGGGAGAGAGAAAGTGAGAGATTTGATCTAGGATCAATGTAAAGTATCCATTCGCATATCATTATTACTTTTCATATACGCTTTATTATGTGTTTAGAATGCATGTTTAAGGGTGTATGAAGATGAGACCTTAACAAAGATAATAAATTGGTTGCCAATTTGCACGCGAAAAACCCTCACTAAATATTAAGTGTTTTTTCTTCCATTGAGTGATTCTCACTCAAGATCTAAGACGTCATTGGTTTGTTGGCCAAAGTCAAGGCCTTTGTCTGTCGAGGATGTGTTTGAATCACGAAGGCTTTGTTACATGTCAGTGTCTTGTCCAAGTTGTGGTTTGTTGGCCAAAGTCAAGACCACTTCTTGTCCATCGACATTGATTACGAAGCTTTCCATGGTCAATGAGTCGCGCTTGACTGGGATCACTAAGTTTGTTGTGCCAAAGCCAAGGCTTAGTTGATTCAGAGGAAAAAAGTTAGGTATACATTGGATGTATTGGCATATATAAGATATATGTTTCGGACTTTGATGTCCCCCTACCGGATCTAGGAATTGGATTGGATCCAATCGATCTTAGAGATCTACCTAGTTAATTATCATACAATTTGTTGGCCAAAGTCAAGATTGTGTGATATTTAACGGGATCCTAGCCCACTAGGAAACACGGTTTCCCGAGTACTCGACAGAGGGTTAGAGGCTCGCCGAAAATAGTGGGAGGCAAGAATTGAATTTGCAATATTCGTTCAATTACTCGCCATACGCGCTCAAACAATATCATTTGTCACACGTATTAAATGTTAGTTGGACTAATATTTAAATTGTTGTTTTGATTAAAATAGTTGGACTATATATTCAAACAATTCATTTATAAGTGATTATATAATTGGATTATGATAATCAATATATTTGATTTAATTAATTATAGTTGATTAAAATAGTTGGACTATAATAATCATTATATTTAATAGTACCGAAATCGTTGATTAAAAAGTTTGACTATTAAAATCAAGTGGATATTGAAAGGTTGGACATTTAAAATATAATCTGGATTAAAATATTTTAAATGGTTTAATTTTCAAATTGGAATAAATTTCAAGATGGTCTTGGAAATTAATAAGTTATTTTATTTGATAAAATAATATATTATGCCTAAAGCCCGGAGTTAGCAAATAAGTGGAACATGATATTTGGAATATTCATGTAATGATAACTTTAGTGCTTAATCCATTAAGCTTGTCAAGTAGATTCCTTAATTTCTGAATCAGAAATAAGAATTAGATTCTTAAAGTATGATGATGAAATTGAAGGATCTTTATAAATCTATGTTTAGATTTTAGAAGTACTAAATTGCGAAAGTTAATTCTTGGAGAATTAATGACTATTCTCAAGGAGATAAAGTCAAACTTTGCAATTAGGCAAGTAGCGCAAGGCGCACTTTACTTCGATATTCTAGAAACCCATGGCTTGGCCAAAGGCTTCTGGAATATGGAAAACAGGCAAAGGCTAAATCATTATAATCTTCTAGGAAGATAAAAGGACATATCCCATAAAGGATTTGAAGAACGAGCAAGGCTCTAACTTCAAATATGATTGTCAACATTATGTTCACTACTAGTATTAAAATTAGATTTAAATACTTAGTGTGGCACATAAATATATATTGATGTTCAGAATCTGTTTTGAACAAGATACCGACTTCAATTGAGATTAATCTGCGAATTGGAAACGGGACTAAAGTCGATGTTTTAACCGTAGATACCTAAGTTTAGGAACTACCCTCGGGTGTGTACTTAAATTAGGAACTGTTATAATGTAACTAGTTTGACTAGAAACATTATCTCTATATCAGTGTTTAACCCGCTGCGGGTGAACCTTTATATTCTAGAACACTAAAGTGTTTTATTATATAAAGATGATATTGAGATAAACACATTAGATGTGAATAAAAGAATTTATATTTTGAATATAAATAAATCTCAAATATATATATATGAAAAATAAATAGCTCAACTGATTTGATCAGGTTGAAACTAAATTGTGGCATTGTTGTCTGGGACACAATTAAACAAAGAATCGTATATCCGCACTTTTGAAGAGCGGGTACCAGGACTGATTTGACCATTCAAATAAAGTCTACGAATCTAGTTTATTGGGCAAAGTGCCCTAAACACTATTTACTTGGTAAATGTGTAAATGCCACCGACCTGTTAGCCCTAGTTCATAGTGAAGCAAGTGGACCCATGTCTAGCTAGGCTAGATGTGGATATTAATATTTCGTGACCTTACGGATGTGGCATCGCGTTATGGTTATGTGTTTATTTTGAAGAACACAAATCAAAACTTTTACAGTTTCGACACGAAATAGACATACAGATCGGCTATAGTATTATACCGTCACGGTATGACCGTAATGGAAAATACATAAGTAATAAGTTTCTCGTATACTTGAAAGAGTATAGTATTCTTTCAAATGAGGACTCCTCCCGGAACACGTCAATTTGACGGTGTGTCCGAACTGAATAACCAAATTTTGTTGGACATAATTAAGTTTAATCATGAGTGCTCTGAGCTACCATTTCCTTCAACGGATAAGCATTAACAGTGCAAGAACTTATTTAGAATAAGGTTCCATTAATATCTGTTTCACAGATATCATATTAGATATGATCGGGAAAGAAACCGGTTTCGCATTCCTGATAATTTGGGTATGCTAGGCATATGTTTGGATGATACCAAACTAAAACCCAAATTGGATAAGTGCCAATTGTAGGTTATCCTATGGATACCATAAGTATTGTACTGATACATCTCACCTGAGAACAATTAGATTGTTGCTCACCATGCGGTTTTCCTAAGAGGAATACCGATATGCAGTGGTAAGTGGGAGGCTAGTAAAAAAATCGATGAGAATCGGAGTAATACTATTCCAGGCACCGATTCCTTAATGGAACACAAATAGTTCATCAAGGATGAAACTAGCCATTAATCTTAGAATACACAAGAACCGCGTATGTCGGAGAGTCAAAAAAAACAACTGGGGTATAGGTTTCTGATCTCACCTCATAAAATGTCTATCTTATTGAGGTATACCAACTGACTACGTATGAGGAAGTGATACAAGGTATCGACTCCCGATCATGGCAAAGTGCCATGACATCCGAATTGGATTCCATGTATATCAACAAGTTTGATACTAGTTGATGTACCTCAAGGCATTGTGCTTACTGGTACTTTATAAGTCTTCAAGGAAGACGTACATGGATGGCAACATACCAACGTGTAAAGCTAGGCTTTTACAGAAAGGTATCGTT
>SKCR01042858.1:0-41551 GCA_019454045.1 Zanthoxylum bungeanum
AGAGAGTTTTGCATGGATTGAGGTAAGTACAAAGCATGATGATTCTCTTAACATAAATGTTGTTGATTGATGTTTGATATGTGAGTTTATGTAATATAATATAAATATATTATATACGTATTTTTGGAAAATTGACTGAGTAATTGATAGCATGAGAACGTTAATTGTGAATATAACTTCTGAGTATAAATTGTATGCTTGTAATATGAATCGGAGTATTTGATTTGATTATTGTGTGACTTTGAGATGAGTTGATGGATGAAATGCGATGAGATGTGTTGTATTGGATGTTGTATGAGATGATTGTTGTGCTTCTGGATTTAGTATGATAATGGTCGGATATGCGAGATTATGCGAGTTTATGCGAGATTAACAGAGGCGTGTGGTTCAATACCCCTCTTGCACATTTATGCGAGATTATATGGTGGGAAACCTTGGGGGTAAGAGAGAGACTCTCCCAATGGTTTCAATCCATTATTATAACGAATCCGGATAGCAAACCTTGTTTGAGTGAGATTGTGTTGTTGTGAGTATGTTCTGCCTGAGTTAGCTGTTATATATATAATAACTGTTTATTTTCATATATTCACTATCATATATATATTTTGTTGGTGAGGTCATGTTGAGAGTATGAGTATTTTTACTTACTGAGCTCTTTAAGCTCACCCCCCATTTTCCCAAACATCCCAGGTAGTTCGCCAGCGCATCAGTAGCAGTATCAGTACCAGGATCTGACTCATTTGCCACAGCTGTCAGTCGGGTTGGTCCAGACATTTCTTTTGGCTTTGAGATAGGACATTTAGGATGACTTTCCTGTTTCAGACATTTATTGTGGTGTAAACCCTTATGGGGATTTATTTGGATTACATTTTATGGGATATTATATTTCTTGTGAACTTTTAGTTCGATTGTATGACATATAGGTGCTCGAGCTGAAGTGATTCGCGGACCCCTTTCTAGGGTTGGGCCCGCTCTAGGGAAGGGATCGTGACAAATTTTGATATTAGAGCGTAGGTTATAGAATCTGTAGAGACCTTGCATTAGATGAGAGTATTAAATAATAGTTTTGTGTTTGTAGGAAAATGTCTGGACGTGGCCGTGGTACTGGTACTCAACGTGGGAGAGGGAGAGCTCGACGATACGCAAGAGTGTCAGAGCTTAATATTGAGAGACCTCAGACTCAGCCTGTAGATCCTGAACCAGATGTAGCTTCATCTGGTGTTCCGTCGATTTTTGAGGTTGGCGAAGGTTCTCGACGCATGCCTCCAATAGTTTCGACAGCTTCCCCCACCATTATTCTTGCAGCTGCACTTGACCCGGCTCCTCCGGTTGCACCTGATATTACTCATGCTGCTCCTTCAGTTCCACCGACTGCCACTAATCTAGAAGATGTTTTGGGGAGGTTTATTGATGTTGTTGCACAGATGGTTTCCAGAGGACCAATGGCTAATGTACCTTCGAGTAGCGGTGGTAATACAAGCAAGCTAGACCAGTTTCTTAATTTAAGGCCTCCTCAGTTTCATGATACAGCTGATCCCCTTGCTGCTGAAAAATGGAAGAATGATGTTGAACATATATTCAGTGTGTTAGACTTGACAGATCAAGAGAAGGTGAGGTTTGCTGCCTTTATGATGAGAGGTGAGGCGGAGACTTGGTGGAAGTACACTGAGACTATATTGACTGATAGACTGAGAGCACCAGATTATTGGAGAGCAGATGGACTTAGAAGGCCTCAGTATATCACCTGGGATATGTTCGAGGAAGCCTTCAATGAGAAGTACTTCCCTTATGCTTATCGTAGTGAGCAGCGTCGTCGGTTTGAGCATATGGTTCAGGGACCATCAGAGACAGTGATGGAGTATGAGAGGTGGATGATTTCCCTATCCCGGTACTACCCTGAGTTAATTCGGCGAGAAGAAGACAAATGTGAGAAGTTCAAGGGTGGGCTAAGACACGAGATTAGGTCACGGATCTCGATTTTAGGAAAGTTGCCATATAAAGTACTAGTTGACAAAGCTATGATTGCAGAGAGTGACATCAGGGTCGAGAGGGAGAACAGAGCAGCCTTCCGAGACAGCAGGAAGAGGGGGCGAGATGAGGTTTATGATGGGAGACATGGCAGACCTAAAAGTAGACAGTATTCTCCGCAGCCGAGACATAGTAGGGTACCACCCAGAGGCACACAGAGTGAACCTCCTAGAGGACAGTTTCGTGGGGGTCGGACTGAGCAGGTCTATAGTAGAGGCACAATACCATCTGTTGATCAGAGTGCAGCGAGTGTAGCATCTCGACCGACTAGCACACGTCGATGCTATAATTGTGGTCAGGTGGGACATATCAGCACACAATGCAACAGGGGAAATAGATGTTTTGAGTGTCAGCAGGTTGGGCATTTAGCTAGAGATTGTACCGCTGGTGATGGATCTCGATGAGTTGATCAACCAGCAGGAGGAGCGGTGACAGTAGGACGTGGTAGGGGGACTAGTTCTAGTAGTAGTCGTGGGCGAGGCTCGGGTTTTCCACAGAGCAGAGGCAAAGGGACTCCGAGTGGAGCATATGGTGGTAGAGGACAGACATCTCAGACATATAGTGCACCTGATGCCGACAGGGGATGAGTTTTCGCCATGACCGAGCAGGAGGTACATGATGGTGGTGATGCTGTATCTGGTATAGTTCGAGTATCAGGTACACTTATCCGAGCTCTTTTTGATACAGGTTCCACACATTCTTTTATTGCCACTGTTTGTATTCCTTGTTTGGGTAGTGTAGCGGAGTCCAACATGATTCCTTTGGTTGTGGTCTCCCTTCGGGGAAGGACATCGTGATAGATACAATATACAGAGGATTGAGTGTGGAGATTGAGGGGAGACGACTCACAGTTGTACTTTACCCGTTAGAGATGAAGGATTTTGGCCTGATTTTAAGGATGGATTGGCTGACAGCTCACGGAGCCGTTATCGATTGTAGCGATAAGGAAGTGAGGTTTAAGTTAGATGATGGGGAATTCAAGGTAGTCAATGATCGTAGTCGAGTGGTGGCACCTATCATTTCTGCTATGTCGGCTTGTAGAATGATCAGGCATGGGGGTGTAACGGTTTTTTAGCGAGTATTGCTACAGTGGAGGAAGGTGGATCGACGCAAATAGTAGATATTCCAGTTGTGAGGGAGTACCATGACGTGTTTCTTGATGAGTTACCAGGATTACCTCCACGTAGAGATCTAGAGTTTACTATAGATCTGATGCCTTTCACCGCCCCTATTTCGATAACTCCATACCGTATGGCCCCAGCAGAAACGAAGGAGTTGAGAAGTGAAAGAACAGTTGCAAGAACTGTTAGATCGAGGATTTATTCGGCCCAGTGTCTCACCTTGGGGAGCACCAGTATTATTTGTGAAAAAGAAGGATGGGACCTTAAGATTGTGTATCGATTATCGTCAGCTCAATTAGGTAACGGTTAAGAACCGATACGACTTATTTGATCACTTAAGGGAGCTTCAGTGTTTTCAAAAATCGACCTTCGATCAGGATATCATCAGATAAGGATTCAGGATGTGGATATTTTGAAGACTGCATTTCGCACTAGATACGCACATTATGAGTTCTTAGTGATGCCATTCGGACTTACTAATGCACCTGCAGCGTTCATGGGTTTGATGAATAGAATGTTCCAGTCGTACTTGGATAAGTTTGTTGTGGTGTTCATTGATGACATCCTTGTATATTTGTGATCTCGGATCGATCACGAGCAGCACCTGCGATTGATATTGGATATTTTGAGGAGGGAGCAGTTGTATGCCAAGTTCTCCAAATGTGAGTTTTGGCTAGACATAGTGGTATTTCTGGGCCACATCATCTCAGGAGAGGGTATCTATATGGACCCGCAAAAGATTGAAGCAGTTCTGAATTGGGAGAGACCAAGGACGGCAACGGAGGTTCGGAGCTTCTTAGGACTAGCAGGTTACTACCGTCGATTTATCCGAGACTTCTTTATTATTACCGCCCCGATGACACAGCTGACGAGAAAAGAAGTATCATTTATGTGGACTGACGATTGTGAGAGGAGCTTCCAGATTTTGAAGGAGAAATTGACTACTGCATCGGTCTTCACTCTACCGTCAGGACTTGATGGGTATATGGTTTATACGGATGCATCACATCAGGGATTAGGATGTGTACTGATGCAACACGGAAGAGTGATTGCGTATGCCTCGAGACAGTTGAAGACCGATGAGAAGAATTATCCCACCCATGATCTGGAGCTAGCAGGGATTGTACACGCTCTTAAGATTTGGAGGCATTATCTATATGGTGCCAAGTGCGCGAGATTTATACCGACCATAAGAGCCTGAAATATCTTCCCACTAGGAGAGAGCTGAATTTGAGGCAGAGGCGTTGGATGGAGTTCTTCAGTGATTATGATTGTACTATTAATTACTATCTGGGGAAGGCCAATGTAGTTGCTGACGCACTCAGTAGGAACAACGTGGGCAAACTGCAATTTCTAAGAGCTAGATAGAGAATGTTTGATGAGATGGGGATGTTACGTTTGACCTTTGAGGTATCTGACAGAAGAGGACTTTTTGCTCATATGAAAGTTCGACCTACACTGCTAGGTAGACACTTAAAACAGCACAAGCGAGGATGAACAATGCAAGAAATGGAAAGCGGAAGCTGCAGGGGGAGAGATTAGTACTTTTAGACTGAGTTCAAAGGATGTATTACTTTTCGATGACAGAGTTGTGGTACCGTCTACCGGAGCACTTAAGAAAGAGATTTTGGATGAAGCTCATGATGCCCCATATAACATGCATCCTGGGAGTACCAAGATGTATCAGAATTTGAAGAAAACTTATTGGTGGTCGGGAATGAAGAGAGAGATTGTAGAGTTTGTATCTCGTTGTCTGGTTTGTCAGCAGGTCAAGGCAGATCATCAGCACCCAGCTGGACTACTCCAGCCTCTACCTATACCTGAGTGGCCGTAGGAAAACATTGCGATGGATTTTGTAGTAGGGCTGCCGAGGACACAGAAAGGCTACGATGCAATTTGGGTCATAGTGGATCGATTGTCTAAGTCTGCTCATTTTCTACTGATTCGAGTTACGTGGAGACCAGAGAGGCTAGCAGAACTATATGTGGAGCGGATTGTGCGGTTACATGGAGTACCGACATCGATTGTATCAGATAGAGATGCCAGATTTACTTCTTATTTTTTGCAGGGTTTCCAGAAGTCTATGGGGTCGAAGATTACTATGAGCACAACATTTCACCCTCAGACTGACGGGCAGTCAGAGCGGACTATTCAGACATTGGAGGACCTATTGAGATCATGTGTATTGACTTTTGCTGGAGGATGGGATGTTCATTTACATCTGATAGAGTTTGCTTTTACAACAACAGCTTTCAGGCGAGTATCGGTATGGCTCCATTTGAGGCATTGTATGGGAGAAAATGCAGGACTCCTGTTTGTTGGGGTGAGGTTGGAGATAGACAGATTCATGGTTCAGACTTGGTAGACATGACATCTGAGAGGATCAGACTTATCTGAGCTAGACTGTTGGAGGTGCAGAGTCGACAGAAGAGTTATGCTGACAAAATGAGAAAGGACCTTGAGTTCCAAGTGGGAGATAACGTCTTCTTGAAAGTCTCCCCTTGGAAGAGAGTATTGAGATTCGGCTGGAAAGGAAAGTTAGCACCACTCTATATTGGTCCTTACGAGATATTAGAGAGAGTGGGCAAAGTGGCTTATCATCTTGCATTACCATCGGAGTTAGAAAGGAATCATCACATACAAAAGGCGACTTGGGAAGTGGAACAAGACATGAGAGAGAAATGTCCAGAGCTATTTGAAGATTGAGAAATTTCGAGGACGAAATTTTTTGTAAGGTATGTAGATTTTGAGACCATGTCCCTATATTATCTTTCATTATTTCAAATTAATAACAATCATTATCCCCTAAGAACTTGGTAACCAAATACCAACTATCCTAATTAAACTCAACCACTATTCCTATTTAAAAACAACATCTAACCTTAACTATTCTTTTAATGTGTGTGTGCTTGGTGTGAAGTAATTGAGAGTATTGGTGTATCAGAGATAATTTTCTAGAAACCAGTAGTCTGTTAGAGAGAGAAACAGATCTGTAGTGAGAGAAAACGCAGAAGAGAGAGAAAGTGTGGGCAGGAGAGAGAAAGGCTCGTTCGTCATCTTCCGATCACCTTTTTCAGGCAAGTGACCACATCAGGAGAATCCTCTCGCCGAGACGAATCCAACGCTGCCGGTCCGATCGCCGGATTCCTTCTCACGCGCCTCCATGCGCCGCCTCGTCGTCGGTTCACGCGCCGCCGTGTGTGATCGACACCTCCCGGACCAGAATCTTCGCCTCATCGAGATACGCAAATTAGACACCTCATTTTCCCAATTCAGACTTTCGGTTGTCGTAAAACGAGCCTGGAACGAGAGTTAACGTTGTTCGATTGTTCGACGGTGATCATCGAGTATCTACCATTACCACCACTACCGTTGTGATCCTGGTGACGTGTACTGTCCGTGGACCACCTCGTTCTGAAATTCAGAAGTCATTGGAGCTCGATACGTTATATTTTACAATTTTAGGGGTGTAATTGTAATATTTTGAGAGTTTTGGACTTATTCGTAATTTGGCTTATTTAGAGATCTAAATGAGTGAATTCTGATTTTTTGTGAGTAATATGAGATAATTGGAAGTTTTAGGACTAAATTGATAATATTGGAGAGTGTTGGGGTTAAATTGCAAATTTGGAAAGTTTAGGGGTAAAAATCGCAATTTTAGTAAATATAGGGACCTGATCGTAATTTTACACTTTTTCCAGATTTTAGCGAGGACATATAGATATAAGGAGTTTTGCGTGGATTGAGGTAAGTACAAAGCATGATGATTCTCTTAACATAAATATTTGTTGATTGATGTTTGATATGTGAGTTTATGTAATATAATATAAATATATTATATACGTATTGTTGGAAAATTGACTGAGTAATTGATAGCATGAGAACGTAAATTGTGAATATAACTTCTGAGTATAAATTGTATGCTTGTAATATGAATCGAAGTATTTGAGTATTGTGTGACTTTGAGATGAGTTGATGGATGAAATACGATGAGATGTGTTGTATTGGATGTTGTATGAGATGATTGTTGTGCTTCCGGATTTAGTATGATAATGGTCGGATATGCGAGATTATGCGAGTTTATGCGAGATTAGCAGAGGCGTGTGGTTCAATCCCCATCTTGCACATTTATGCGAGATTATATGGTGGGAAACCTTAGGGGTAAGAGAGAGACTCTCCCAATGGTTTCAATCCATTATTATACCGAATCCGGATAACAAACCTTGTTTGAGTGAGATTGTGTTGTTGTGAGTATGTTCTGCCTGAGTTAGCTGTTATATATATATATTAACTATTTATTTTCATATATTCACTATCATATATATATTTTGTTGGTGAGGTCATGTTGAGAGTATGAGTATTTTTACTTACTGAGTTCTTTAAGCTCACCCCCCATTTTCCCAAACATCCCAGGTAGTTCGTCAGCGCATCAGTAGTAGTATCAGTACCAGGATCTGACTCGTTTGCCACAGCTGTCAGTCGGGTTGGTCCAAACATTTCTTTTGGCTTTGAGATAGGACATTTAGGATGACTTTCATGTTTCAGACATTTATTGTGGTGTAAACCCTTATTGGGATTTATTTGGATTGCATTTTATGGGATATTATATTTCTTGTGAACTTTTGGTTCGATTGCATGACATATAGGTGCTCGAGCTGAAGTGATTCGTGGACCCCTTTCTAGGGTTGGGCCCGCTCTAGGGAGGGGGTCGTGACACGTAGAGACATGGGAATGAGACCGTCGATGATTTGGATTTTGAGACTGTCAGGAAACTTGATTTTGATTTTGTTGTAGCCCTGGACAATACTTATAGATGACTCTTCGATAGAAGAGTTGCCAAGCTCCATCATCGGTATTGCTTTCTAGACTTTGACGGAGTGAGTCTGTGGAAAGAGCTCTCAGATCACAGGAATGACGGAAAGTAATATCTTCTGGGAAAATATCGTCGTATCCATAGTAAGCTCTAAGCTTCGGTCTGGATGACCAACTAATGAGTCTCCAATCAGTGAGTTGACGTGATGGTATGATTCTAATAAGATGAATTGGGTGGTAAACGAGCGAATAGTCATCTGACCATTCTGATGTAATGGTTTCGATCCAGACAGTAATACTTTTGTGGCGTTTATACCATTGATACAAAATATTACTGATGAATGGATGAAGCTCACCAAGGCTGTATTTGGAGATACCAGGATGGTTGGGATAGATTGGACTTGGTCCAAGAATAAATCCATTTAGGAAACCGAGTTAAAAAAAGTTACCGAGATTCCACTGGCAATGATTGAAGAAATAATGGCTGTTGATGAAAACTGTGGAATGGAATCTGTGATATCCACAGTGAACAATCACAAAATTATTTTTGTATTGGATTAAAGCATCTGTTTTTACATTCCAAATAGTTCTAAGAATGAAACACCACCTCATGAAGTTTGTAGGAACTCTTGTCACGATATCCATTGCAATCTCTTTGGGCAAAAGAGCGGATGAAGCTTCATTGAGACAATTGTAAATATCTCTTCGAATGTCTCGAATATATTTAGAGTCTATAACTGCTCGATCAGTGACTGGCCATTTACAAAGCTTTTGGTATATCACCTTAGCTCTGACAGGCTTTGAACATGGGTTGAGATTGACAGAGGAGGTTGCCATGAAAGAAGTTTTGAGTACTCACTAAGAACTTAAGCATCTCTTTATGGGGAAAGATAGCAATAATTTCTTCATGAAAAGACATTTTCACAATGTCCATGCATAATTGGAAAGGATAATAATTATCGCGCTGACAAGATGTAAAGCAGAAATGTGAGGGACCTTCAAATCTTCTTTTCAGTAGTGGGATTCTTAAGGTGGTGGATTTTTCGTAAACTGTTAAAAGCTCTTTACAGCTGTTGTCTGTACAGGACCCTAGGTGGAGCCTTTTCTTTAGAAGATGGGATAGCTGATTTGTTAGTTGTGGCACAGGTGGAAAAAAATGGAGAGCAGAGATTGTAAGGACTGAGACTACTCCTTTCAGATTAATTTCATAGGATGTATAACTATTTGGTGATAGAGATTTCCAAGTTTGTATCTCGTTGTTTGGTTTGTCAGCAGGTTAAAGCAGAGCATCAACATCCAGCCAGATTACTCCAGCCTTTACCTATACCTAAGTGGCTATGGTAATATATCACGATGAATTTTATAGTAGGGCTGCCGAGGAAACATAAGGGTTATGATTACATCTAAGAGGATTAGGTTGATCGAGTGAGATGAGCAGAGTCGACGGAAGAGTTTTGTTAACAGTAGGGGGTATGACCTTGAGTTCTAAGTTAGAGATATAGTTTTTTTATTAAACATTGATACTTTTTTATAATATACCAAAAAAATATATCTGACAGTTTGTAAATTATGATACATAAATAAAAGTTTAAAATATTTATAACATAATGTCAAATTTATATTATCACAATTGCATCCATGAATCAGTAGCTGAATATCTTTTATTATGTTAAATTCATATCATTAAAATTATTGAACCATGACCAAAAGCAATTCAAAAATATTAAGAGAGAGCAATTCAAAAATTGTAAGTTAGTGTGTCCTTTTATATGAGAGATTTTTTGCCCTAAAGATATAAAACAAAAAAATAATTAAACTCGCAGATAGCGGATACCCGCAGTGGGTATCCGCTGGTTTTGCTTCATTACCAACCCCGCAGCAGGTTTTATTTTAAATTTAACAACCCGCTTAAACATTAGGCAGAGTTGGAACATTTCAACATGGGAGGAGTTATTAGATAAAAAATCATACAGGATGGCAAAAGATCAACAACAACAAACTAGCTCTTGTAAGTCATCAAACACTATTAGAAAAAGTCACCACCCCCTCTCTCCTTAGCTCTCTCATTTCCCACTCATTCTCTAGATCTTTTTTTTCTTTCCATTTCCTTCCCTCTATATCCAGATCTCATGTTTCTTGTTTTTGTTTCTTTCATTGTTCTTTCTTCTTTCCTTTCCCATTCTCAGTTTTTTTTTTCTCTTTCTGCATGTTTTCTTTTTCTTTTATAGTTTTCTTTAGTCAAATCTTCTTTTGCCATTTTTCTTTTGGAAATGGCTTTCGCTCCCTGCCACCACCAACCCTTGTCTTTGGTGGGTGGCGGAGGGAGCCTCTTCTCCCCCTCGCTATTTCTTCCTCTTGGTTTCCCCTTGATTTTTCTTTTCATTTTTTTTTGGTTTTTTGTTTTTGGCAGCCCCTAGTTTTGTTGTTTCTTCCTTTTTTTAGGTTTTTTTTTATGTGGATCCACTTTTATAATGGTAGATGTCTAACATTTGTTGATTTTTATTTTCTGTTTTATGTAGAAATAATTATCTTTTCATCAATATACAAATGATTTGGTGCGAAAAAATTAACAGATCTGATAGTGAAGGCTGGATATTTGCAATGTTTATGGGATATTTTCATAGATTTCTACATCTAAAAATTATCTTGTGTTGATGGTGTTTTCAGGACCTATGTTATTTAAGGAGTACGGCAGGGGTAAAAAGGGTAATTCCCTTCTCGGTCAAAATCATTAATGCCGACCCGACCACTAAGAGCCAAACAATAAGTGACCAAGCACTTTATGATCGGTAACCGAGCACTTGGGTTTAGATGACCGGGGGCAATTATCAGATTATAGTAGCAGCATTCTCAGTTCAAATGACTATCATAACCGACCTCATGAAGACCGACCAGATAGCGAGATATGCTCCAGAAGATGACACCCTATCCTTGCAGATAAGATGACAAGTTATCCTACTTTCATGGGAAAACTGGTGAGTCAGAGTCCTAGTAGGATAAATAAAGTAAATGTAGTTTTGATTAGGAATCCTTATGGGAAAAGGAAATTGTTTCAACAAGGAAATTCTTGTAGGAGAAGGAATCTGATTTCTACACTATTATAAATAGGAAGGTAGAGCATAGCAAGAGAAGGAGGAGGAAGATCATTACGATCAGACTTGTAAACACAAGAGATATCAGAGAAGCGTATCTCAGTAATAAAAGTATCATTCATTGTGTGCCCGCGGACGTAGGTGGGATCTGATCCGCCGAACCACGTTAAATCTCCTTGTTGATTGGTGTATTTATCTATCTTTTGCTAATTTTACTTTTGGTTCCCCCATAACCAAATAAATTCACTATTGAGGGAGGATTGTCTCGGGAGTAATATTCACATATTGCCCTGAGACCAAAATCCGCCGTCAACAGTTGGCGCCGTCTGTGGGGACTCAACAAAAAGCAGCTCGCGTAGTAAGATGATGGCAGAAGATGGAAATCACCGATCGTCATGGATTTCACCAGAAAGTTCAGGAAATCCAGGATAAAGGTTTGTTGGCCGAGCCTAATTTGAGGAGGTTCTCGATTGAGGAGGGAAATAGTAGGGCATACTGTATCTACCATGACGTAAGGGGACATGCCACAGATGGGTGCAGAGACCTGCGGGAGCAGGTGGAAGACTTGGTGAAAGAAGGCTATCTTAGTGTGTACATAGACCATTCGGTTTTTGAGGTCGACCAAGTTGATAGCGGAAGTCATCCGGTCGGATGCGTGGAATGCCGAGATTCAGAGAGGATGTATTAAGAAGAGTCTTGCTTGTAGTGACCCTTGTAGAGTTGCAAGAAAGTCAACAGATCCCAAAAAGGTGAGTAAAACCTCTTCTGACTTAGGTTGACATTTGATTATACTTGTTTGTTATGGCTCACACAATGGTTTTGATATTTGTTTTACGGATCAGGTCTGTTCTTGTACCGCCGAGTCCATTTTGTTGATATATATTTTCCGGCTCGGGTCTGCTCTTGTACCGCCGAGACCGATGTTTCTTTCCGGCTCGGGTCTGCTCTTGTACCGCCGAGATCGATGTCTCTTTTCGGCTCGGGTCTGCTCTTGTACCGCCGAGATCGATGTCTCTTTCCTACTCGGGTCTGCTCTTGTACCGCCGAGACCGATGTTTCTTTCCGGCTCGGGTCTGCTCTTGTACCGCCGAGACCGATGTTTCTTTCCGGCCCGGGTCTGCTCTTGTACCGCCGAGACCGATGTCTCTTTCCGGCCCGGGTCTGTTCTTGTACCGCCGAGATCGATGTCTCTTTCCGGCTCGGGTCTGCTCTTGTACCGCCGAGACCGATGTCTCTTTTCGGCTCAGGGCTGGATTTCGTTCCGCCGAGGCCGCTTATTTATTCGGCTCGGGGCTGGACTTCGTTCCGCGGAGGCCACTTGTTTATTCAGCTCGGGGTCGGGTTACGTCCCACCGAGTCGGCTTCTTTGGATTGGGGATGTAACATTCCCCCAGAGCCAACTCTTTCTTTTAGCTCGGGGTCGGGTTACGTCCCACAAAGTCGGCTTCTTTGAACTGGGGATGTAATATTCCCCCAGAGCCAAGTCTTTCTTCAGTTCGGGGTCGGGATACGTCCCACCGAGAGACTTATCATCGGCATGGGATCAGAGGAACTCCCACATGGTCGGCCCTCTATTGGTCTGTGGAGGTGACATTCCCCCAGAGCCAAATGTTCTTCTCAGCTCGGGGTCGGGTTACGTCCCACCGAGTCGTGCTTATTGGCCTGGGGACGGAACATTCCCCCAGAACCAAATGTCTCTTTAGCTCGGGGTCCTCAGAATATTCAGGGACATACTCGATGCATAGGATCCGTGAGAAGCATAGCACGGGGAGGGATGATACCCCCGTGGCGATTGTTTGCTCCAGTGTTACCGAACATAAGGAGGAATATGCCCTTAATGTTTCAAAACGCTCTCTGATCCTCTCTTACCCGATGTAATGGATCCGTGAGAAAGCATAACACGAGGAGAGATGATGCCTCCGTGACGATTGCTAGCTCCAATGATGCCGGACTTAAGGAGGAATGTGCCCTTAGTATCCCGGACACTCTTTGATCCATTCATCATTTGGATCCAACAGAGGCGCAGAACGGGGAGGCGTTGTGCCCCTGTAGCGTGTGCCTTCTCCAGCGTGGTAAGGAGGAGCCCTCGCACAATACACAGGCTCCACAGTGACCTTACGTATAGAGGATGTGCCTTTACCATTTTAAACGCTCTACTGATCCAAATCCTGGTTCGCCGGGACACTGAACTGAAAGATTCAGAATTATATTTTGGAGGCCTCGGGCAGGACAGTGTTTTGAGGCATCCGTGCTGTTGTTTACATTTGTAAAAAAGTTTTATTTTGGGACAAGCGCTAAGTCGCCCCCGCCCTTTACTTTTATTTTTCAGAGTTTTGTTTTCGTTTTCCGCTGGTCTGGTAGGGGGACGCCCGTGCCGGACTCATTAGGGCTGCAAAAGGTTGATTCACTTCCCTTTTGAATAAGTCCCACCTGATTAATCGGCTCGGGGCTGGATTCGTTCCGCCGAGGCCACTTGATTAATCGGCTCGGGGCTGGATTCATTCCGCCGAGGCCGCTTGGTTAATCGACTCAAAGCTGGATTCGTTATGCCGAGGCCACTTGGTTAATCGGCTCGGGCTGGATTCGTTCCGCCGAGGCCACTTGATTATTTGGCTCGGGGCTGGATTTCGTTCCACCGAGGCCATTATGACTTCTCTCAGCTCGGGGTCGGGTTACGTCCCACCGAGTCTGTCTATTTGGACTGGGGACGTAACATTCCCCCAGGTCCAAGTGCCTTTCTCAGCTCGGGGTCGGGGTACTTCCCACCGAGTCAGCCCTTCGGACTGGGGACGTAACATTCCCCCAGGTCCAAGTGCCTTTCTCAGCTCGGGGACGGTATACGTCCCACCGAGTCAGCCCTTCGGACTGGGGACGTAACATTCCCCCAGGTCCAAGTGCCTTTCTCAGCTCGGGGTCGGGATACGTCGCACCGAGTCAGCCCTTCGAACTGGGGACGTAACATTCCCCCAGGTCCAAGTGTCTTTCTCAGCTCGGGGTCGGGGTACGTCCCACCGAGTCAGCCCTTCGGACTGGTACGTAACATTCCCCCAGGTCCAAGTGCCTTTCTCAGCTCGGGGTCGGGGTACGTCCCACCGAGTCAGCCCTTCGGACTGGGGACGTAACATTCCCCCAGTCCAAGTGCCTTTCTCAGCTCAAAGTCGGGGTACGTCCCACCGAGTCAGCCCTTCGGACTGGGGACATAACATTCCCCCAAGTCCAAGTGCCTTTCTCAGCTTGGGGTCGGAGTACGTCCCACCGAGTCAGCCCTTCGGACTGGGGACGTAACATTCCCCCAGGTCCAAGTGTCAGCCCTTCGGACTGGGGACGTAACATTCCCCCAGGTCCAAGTGCTCCTCTTCATTCGGGGTCGGGTTGCGTCCAACCGAGTCAGTCCTTCGGACTGGGGACGAAACATTCCCCCAGGTCCGAGCATCTCTCATAGCTCGAGACATGATCACATGCCACCGAGCACATCATCGTTAGCTCAGAGGCAAAATTTTCTCCTCACTATCGAAATTGGATCAGTCAGGGGTCAGGACTCACAAATCTCTGGTACAGATATTACAGAGGATGAGTCATTTTTAGTTTGGACAACAAGAGGAACTTCATCTCCTGATGGAACGACCCAAGTAAGCAATTTGCTTTGAGGTGGAGAATCATTCTAAATAGGGTCAGCATCTCCAATAAACGAGGATATGAAGATAGAAACAGAAGACTCTCTCGAGTGATAGATTCGAAACATATATCATCATATTTGTGGACAGCAAACACAAGGCATTAAACTCAAGAAAATACAAATAAACTGAATAAAACTTCATAACAAAATTGACAAACAATTACAAGGTTCAAGCATCAATTACATCATGCTCCTCTAGAATTAAGGAGTTTAGTTCATGACTAAAGATAAAAATAATAAAAACAAGTCATGAATCTAATGAAAATCATTAGAGTTCTAAGAAAGAAACAAGAAGATAAAACCCGAATTAAATCTCTTCCTCTTCGGACGTCACCGCCTTCGTCTCCTCTTGTCCCTCTTCAATCATCCTCCATGGATCTCTTTAAAATATGTATTTTGGTATTTTGTGCTGTGTATTAGCCTCCTCCTTGAGTTTTGGACAAACTAATGTATTTATAATAGAGCCTTGGGGTCATTAAACATCTAAAAAACTCTAAATTCCTGTTTCTAGTGTGCATGGGGCGCCGCGGTGCCAAAGCCTTTGGATTTTGTATGGAACACATAGATATCTTTGAGTAGATGAAAATTGATATATTATGGGACTCATAACGCTTTCTAGATCAAAAGTTATAGTCTTTTAAATTCAATGCGCAACTGATGCTGGTTTTGCCTGTTCTTGAGTCTGATGCTTCCAATAGGTCCCGAAACACGCGTATTTGCTCCATTTTTGATGTTCTAATGCTTCCTACAAACAAGACATAAAATAAACTATAAATGACATTAAATGATATGGAAACTAACAAAATAATAAGCTAAGAGTACAATAATAAGTGGGTATAAACCACACTTATCAAACACCCACAAACTTAAAGTTTTGCTAGTCCCGAGCAAAAGACTAAATAAAAATTAATTCAAATAAACAGATAAAATAACTAAATTAACTAAGCCACTTTCGTAGGGATCACGATTACATTTAGCGTATGCAACAAGAATTTAAACGAGGATACCGCCATATTGGTCGGTTGGTAATTAATTATAATTGGTTTTAACCTGACTAAGCATGGATACCGCCTGGTTGGTCAGTTGGTAATTAATTATTAATTTGACTTAATCAGGATACCGCTTATATGGCTGTTTGGTAATTATCACGCAAAGTTAATATATTATATTAACGGAGATATCTAAAATAGTAGTAATAAAAGTGGATCCTCTAACCCCAGCATTTCTTTTATTTACTTTTATTTTTAATTTCAGTAATTTTCAGTATTTACTTTTCAGCAATTTACTTTTCAATATTTAATTTCCAGTAATTTACTTTATGTCTTTTATTTATATTAAGTTTTTACCAGCTCTAGTTATGTGTCGTAACTAAGTTAGTTATCTGGGGTTGTGATGAAGTCCAATATCACCGGTTTATAATGGGTTAAATTACGGTTTGGGTAATATAAAGGTTTATTTATTAAGCCTTAGTCTTAATACATCTTGTTAACTGGCCATTAATAAGATTGATTCGGTAAACTTAAAATAAACTTGGAAAAAAGATTTTAGGTTTAAGACCTTAGACTTAATAGTTCACGATTTTCCTTTAGGATAGATAACCCTTTAATAGATTTCCTTACAGGATATGAATATGCCTGTATGAATATGATTAATTTGTTGGAGTTCTACTGTCCCGAGGATCGAATAATAAACATAAAAACACATGTGAATACAATCGAGGAAGTTGCGGAATACTTACATCGATTGGTTGAGCGACGCGGTGGACAACAAAAATCTTTTCTGCCCTTTGAGGAGTCACGGCAGTGAGCTATTTGGTGTCCTCCATTTTCGGCTTCAATCTTCCTCCAAGCTCCAAGCTTTGGTTGATGGGGATTCCAAGCACACGGGTGGGTTTCCCTATCACCTTCGTAAGACTCCAATGTGTGCTAGCACTTGTGATTTTGCAACAAAATCACTAAATGGCTTCCTTCTAGCTCACGGCAGTGAGCAAACTAGAAGAGGAAAAATGGCAGTTTTTCCGAGAGAGAGAGGAAGAAAAGTGGAGAGAGAGAGAAGGAAAAATGTGTTGTATTTTGTGTAATTAATTTTCAAAAAATCATATACACCATTTTGGCTTTCAAAAGTCAAACAATTAAAGCCATAAATGCCAACAACTTCCATCAATCAATAAATCACATCAATCAATCAAATATCACATCACTCAAAGTGACATGTGATTTGACGCTTGATGTGACTAGCGATATGACGCTTGATGTGACTTGCGTGCCGCACTCGAATTCGAAATGCGAATGCGCTCGCAATCACTCCCGGGCTCGGGTTCGCTAATTCCAAATTAACGAATTTTCCGTTGCGACGTAATAAATGATTATGCCTAGTGAAATCACTATTCACGTCGCTAACGAATTAATTCTAAATTAACTCGTTCGCCCGAATTAAAATCTAATTTTAATTCCGCGTCGAAATCCATTTCGTATAATATATCGAATATATTATTTTATCGATTAATTCCAAATTAATCATTTTCTCTCTTTAATTGATATTTTATCCCAGATAAAATATCTCCGCAATTAATCCCAGATTAATTTTCTCTCTCTTCTAATTAATCCCAGATTAATTAAAATGCGAGTCATACATCATCGATGAATCTTCGAGAAGCGACCCATGAGATCCCCAGATATGTTGGCAGTAAATTCGGTCGTCGGACTATCCGAACACGTAAGTACCTAGTACTACGTTTGTATCGATTTACAAGACAAGGTTGGCTTCTAGCAAAGCGCCATGCCTAACCAATTCTCCAGAAATATGTTTACATGAATAAGCGATCTATATCAGACGTAGTATACATAGTATTGCGTATCTCGATCCAGTATCGGATGATCACATGCAAGGCCTGGGGCTGGTACAGTGTTTGCCCCGTACGAAGCATATATCAGATCACTAGTAACTAGTCTCTTTATTATCGGATAATCATGACCAAGTCATATTATCCCGATGGTTGCAACCCTTTAGAGAACCAGTTCTGTATCCCTGCGCGATCATCATCTCCATATGACTGGAGTGATACTTCTGTCTTGACATCACACCCAACACACTACGATTCTCAATATACCCAGCAGAGGCGTACACATAACCTGTTAAAGCCATGGACGACCAAAACCAAAGTATATTGATTGTCGCAAGTATTAGCGGTGCAAGTCTCAGGTTAAGACCAAATACACCTACCCTGATTTCAGACTTCCATAGACACATAGTCATACTACCAATGGAATTCTGAGAGGGTCTATCCAGAGCGAAGCTATTTCCCATACCCTCGGTAAACACAACCTCCTATTACACTTGCATGAGTATCCTATACCTAAATATATGAGAACTATGCCGTTTATGCCCTCACAACGCGCACAAGTGTAATACTAGTCTTTTACGCATTATCGATGTCCAATCTCGATAATACTCTGACTAGGGATATTTAATGATTTATCCTTCGTGGATTGATACTTTCTCATATCATCTCAATCCAGGAACAAATCATAAGGACCACCTATCATTTATACATCTTGGTGATCTAATCATAAATGATAAGAGAGCAATCTCCTTTATCACATAGTTAATTTGTACAACAACACCATGATCTGTACAAATAGTGATGCTATGGGTCATAATTGTCCAACAATCTCCCACTTGGCCTATAGCCAGTCACTCGAGTGTCTGACACCCGAACTATGTACGGTTGGCTCAAACTGCTGAGAAAAGGCTTTCGTCAGCGGATTTGCATGATTATCATCTGATGCGATTTATTCGATCATCATATCGCCACGATGTATGATCCGAACGAATCAGATGAATATCGAAGTATGTATCTGGATCGTTGATGAGACCGTTAATTCTTTAGCCTGTGTTGTAGTCTAGCTCAGCTGCTAACAGAACTATATCTAATCTAATTAGATTTATTATCGACCCAAATGGCTTCTATTGCTGCCTCAGCCGTAGCAATAACCCGCATTTGTTGTTTATTCGGTAGCAGTATCTTGCTTGGAAGATTTTCAGCTCACTGTTCCATTATTCAAACTGTATAGTACCGTTTGCGACTTATAGAAGATTTATCGGTTGGAAACTTACATAGTGATCCCAGTCACTTCAATTTATCCTTCTCCATAGTTTAAGACAACATCCTTAGTTCTCTAAGATACTAACGGATGTTCTTAACATCAATCGAGTGACTATCACTTGGATTGGTCTGTTTGTGAATCCATATGCTCAAAGCGTATGAGACACCAGGTCGCGTACATTTTTCAATGTACGAGTTCTCGGAGAGAGTTTCTGAAAGCCAAACTTTCACCGATAGTTTTATGGGAATGTCATTTCTAAGAAATGACATATTATCATTATTTATATGACATTATTGTCAGTGCACTCCCACTAACCCTCTTATATACACAAGAATCATTTTCGTTTTGAATTAAATCATAAAATATTATGATTACATCAAAACGATAATTCCAAGAACCTATGTTTGCTTCAATCCAAACATGGATCGAATAACTCGCAAACCTTGTTTGCTAGTTTTGGTACGACAAAACCGACATGCAGCATCAACAAGCATTATCCAAATGGATTCACTGTGGCAACAGGTAAAAGGTTGAATCGTAATCAACACAATGTTGATAACGATACCTTTCCGCTAAAAGCCAAGCTTTACACGTTGGTATGTTGCCATCCATGTATGTATTCCTTGAAGACTTATATTGTACCAATAGGCACAATGCTTTGTGGTACAACAACTAGTGTCTAAACATAGTTGTTACACATGGAATCCATTTCGGATTCATGACACTTTGTCATAATAGGGAGTCGATACCTTGTATCACTTCCTCATACGTAGTCAGTTGGTATACCTCAATGAGATTGACATCTTTATGAGGTGAGATCAGAAACCCATACCCCAGGTTTATTTTTGACTCTCTCCGACTACGCGGTTACGGGGTTCTTGTGTATTCGAGATTACTGGTATAGTTCATCCTTGATGAACTATTTGTGTTCCATTAGGATTCGGTGCCTTGAATAGTATTACTCCGATTTTCATCGAGTTTTACTATCCTCACACTTACCACTGCATATAGGTATTCCTCTTAGGAAAAAAATCGCATGGTGAGCAACAATTAAATTGTTCTCTTGTGAGTTGTATAAGTACTATACTTTGGTATCCCTATGATAACCTACAATTGGCACTTATCTAATTTGGGTTTAGTTTGGTATCATCCAAACATATGCCTAGCATTCCCAAATTTCAGAAATGAGAAACCTAGTTTCTTTCCTGTTCATATCTAATATGATATCTGTCAAACAGATTTTATGGAACCTTATTCTAAATAAGTTCTGCACTGTTAATGTGTATCCTTTGAAGGAAATGGTAGCTCAGAGCAACTCAGGATAACCTTATCATGTCTAACAAAATTCGGTTACTCTGTTCGGACACACCGTCAAAATGACGTGTTCTGGGAGGAGTCCTCATTGAAAGAATACTATACTCTTTCAAGTATATTAGAAACTTATTGCTTAAGTATTTTCATTACGGTCTTACCGTGACGGTAAATACTTTAGTCGATCTGTTTGTCTATTTCATGTCGAAACTTTAAAAGTTTCCGATTTGTGTTTCAAAAGAAACACATAACCATAACGCGATGCCACATCCGTAAAGGTCACGAAATATTCATATCCACATCTAGCCTAGCTAGACATGGGCCCCATTGCTTCACTATGAACTAGGGCTAACAGTTCGGTGGCATTTGCACTTTTACCAAGTAAATATTGTTTTAGGCACTTTGCCCAATAAACTAGATTCGTAGACTTTAGTTGAGTAGAATCAAATTAGTCCGAGTACCCACTCTTCAAAAGTGTGGATATACGAGTCTTGTTTAATTGTGTCCCAGACAACAATGCCACTTTTAAGTTTCTTTTGATCAAATCAGTTTGAGCTATTTGTTTGTCATATTATATGTTTGAGATTTATTTATATTCAAAATATAAATTCTGTTATTCACATCTAATGTGTTTATCTCAATATCATCTTAATATAATGAAACACTTTAGTGTTCTAGAATATAAAGGTAAATCCGCAACGGATTATACACTGATATAGAGATAATGTTTCTAGTCAAACTAGTTACATTATAACAGTTTCCTAATTTAAGTACACACCCGAATGGTAGTTCCTAAACTTAGGTATCTACGGTTAAAACAGCGAATTTCGTCCCGTTTTCAATTCGCAGATTAAATCTCAACTGAAGTCAGTATCCTGCTTACAATAGATTTTACACATCAGTACACATTTATGTATCACACTAAGTATTCAAATCTAATTTTAATACTAGTAGTGAACATATTTTATACAAATATATTTGAAGTCAGAGCCTAGCCCGTCTTCAATTCCTTCATGTCTGCCTTGTCCAAACGGCAGTCACGCTTCCGCGATCCCGTTTGCCACAATTTAGGCAGACATTTTGGGATATGTTTTTTATCTTCCCAAAAGATTATAATGATTTTGCTTTTGCCATTTTCCACACTCCAGAAGCCTTTGGCCAAGCCTCGGACTTCTAGAATATCGAAGTAAGGTGCGCCTTGCGCTTCTTGCCATATTGCAAACTTTGACTTTGTCTCATTGAGAATAGTCATTAACTCTCCAAGAGTTTTCTATTGCAGTTTATAACTTCTAAGATCTAAAAATAGATCTATGAAGATCCTTCAATTTCAATATCATACTATAAGGATCTAATCCTTAGTTTTGATTAAGAAATTAAGGAGTCTATTCGGCAAGCTTAATGGATTAAGCACTAAAGTTATCATCACATGAATATTCCAAATATCATGCCTCTACTATTTGCTTAACTCCGGGCTTAAGCCTAATATGTTATTTTATCAAATAAAGTAACTTATTAGTTTCCAGGACCATCCTGAAATATTATCCCAATTTGAAAATTACACCATTTAAATACATTTTCCTAGGATTATGTTTTAAATGTCGATCTTTCAATTTATATCTTGATTCTAATAGTCCAACTATTTAATCAACGATTTAGGTAATATTTATTATAATGATTATTATAGTCCAACTATTTAATCAACTATAATTAATTAAATCAAATATATTGATTACTATAATCAATTATATAACCAACTATAAATGAATTATTTGAATACAGTCTAACTGTTATTAAAACAACGATTTAAATATTAGTCCAACTAACATTTAATTTATTTGACGAATGATATTTGATTTGAGCGCGTATGGCAAGTAATAAACGAATATTACAAATTTAATTCTTGCCTCCCACTATTTTTCGGCGAGCTCTAACCATCTGTCGAGTACTCGGAAACCGTGTTTCCTAGTGGGCTAGGATCCCGTTAAATATCACACAATCTTGACTTTGGCCAATAAATTGTATGATAATTAACTAGGTAGATCTCTAAGATCAATTGGATCCAATCCAATTCCTAGATCCAGTAGGGGGACATCCAAGTCCGAAAAATATCTTATATATGCCAATATATCCAATATATTGCCTAACCTTTTTCTCTGAATCAACTAAGCCTTGGCTTGGCACAACAAACTTAGTGATCCCAGTAAGCGTGACCCATTGACCATGGAAAGCTTTGTAATCAATGTCGATGAAAAAGAAGTGATCTTGACTTTGGCCAACAAATCACGACTTGGACAAGACACCGATATGGAACAAAGCTCTCATGATTCAAACACATCCTCGACGGATAAAGGCCTTGACTTTGGCCAACAAGCCAATGCCAGTCTTAGATCTTGAGTAAGAATCACTCAATGGAAGGAAAAACGCTTAATATTTTGTGAGGGTTTTTCGCGTGCAAATTGGCAACCAATTATTATCTTTGTTAAGGTCTCATAATCATACATAAACATGCATCTAAACACATAATAAAGCACGTATTACTAAATAATAATGATGTGCGGATGGATACTTTACACATTGATCCTAGATCAAATCTCTCATTTTCTCTCTCCCCCGCTAGCACAAGTATTTACTTCTACCCGTTACACTACACTTCTAAAGAAACCTCATTTACATTGAGGGGAATGTGAGAAGAGAAATACAAGGAGTATGGAGGTATAAGGCTGGACACGCAGGTCCAATTAATAAATTCCAAATTTATTACAACAATTTCTAAAATTGCCCCCACCCATCTAATATCCATCCGATATACATTATTCATGCATCACAACCATGTATTCACACAAGCATGTTATCAATCAATCTAATCCAATTAATTAATTTGATAATTAGTGATCATCCAATGTTCAAACAACGATTTGATTTTGCTCGAGTCAACTCGTTTTGCGAATAAGTACTCAAAGTACGAATCTCGAATTAAAATTAAACTATAAAATTAAATCCAATTCAATTTGTATTTAATACTAATTCGTTATTTAATACCAAATTAATAATTACACTTTATTAATAAACCTTTTACGACATAGTTACGGGTCTCAAAGCCCGATTAACGTCCAACGTTTATTTAATTAAAGTCCAATGGGCTTTTAATTAATTTCTTAAGGCATGGACTTTTGGTCAACTCGGGTCAAACCTAATAACCAAAACCCAATCAAGGAGTAACCCCATAAGCCTAGAAATCAATTTAGGCCCATTAGGCCCAATTAAATTTATTAAGGTCCATTAGTCGCATTTGGGCTTTATGGAAGCGGTTTTGGGCCCAATTGGATCCAACCAATTTAGCCTAAACCTAACTTGGTACAACCAAGCCCAATTAGCCCATTTAAACATTTAAAGCCCAAATCCAATTTTAAGCCAAATAATTAAATTACAAAAAATCCATTTCACAATTAATTAAACAAAGTGCATTACATAATTAATTACCCAATTAACATTTCTAAAACATCAATTAGCCTAATTAATCATGCTCATCAACATTAAATCATGTCTAACACAATTTAACAAAAATCAAACCCAATTCATGCTCTATAACTCTCGGCAATGTGAGGATTTTTATGTCCAATTTAAATCCAATCCAATTGAATCCAATTAAACATTAAATCAACATTTCCAATTGATTCCAACTCATCCAATGAATCAAATCAAAAAATCACCAAGACATTAGGGCTATTGACATTCGCCAAGCCATCAAAAATTGGCGAAAATTGTTTTAAACAATATTTCATCAAATTGATCCAATCAATCCTCAATTAAAACACATTTAAGCATACTCAATCATCCAATTTAATAAAATCATGCTCAAATATATTTTACCCAATTTTAAGCCTTAAATCAAATTTCATGCTTTTACTCCGCTCCGATACCATTGTTGGAGTTCTACTGTCCCGAGGATCGAATAATAAGCATAAAAACACATGTGAATACAATCGAGGAACTTGCGGAATACTTACATCGATCGGTTGAGCGACGCGGTGGAAAATAAAAATCTTTTTCTGCCCTTTGAGGAGTCACGACAATGAGCTATTTGGTGTCCTCCGTTTTCGGCTTCAATCTTCCTCCAAGCTTTGGTTGATGGTGATTCCAAGCACACGGATGGGTTTCCCTATCACCTTCGCAAGACTCCGATGTGTGCTAGCACTTGTGATTTTGCAACAAAATCACTAAATGACTTCCTCCTAGCTCACGACAGTGAGCAAACCAGAAGAGGAAAAATGGCAGTTTTGCCGAGAGAGAGAGGAAGAAAAGTGGAGAGAGAGATGGAAAAATGTGTTGTATTTTGTGTAATTAATTTTCAAAAAATCATATACACCATTTTGGCTTTCAAAAGTCAAACAATTAAAGCCATAAATGCCAACCACTTCCATCAATCCATCAATCAATAAATCACATCAATCAATCAATATCACATCACTCAAAGTGACATGTGATTTGAAGCTTGATGTGACTAGCGATTTGACGCTTGATGCGACTTGTGTGCCGCACTCGAATTCGAAATGCGAATGCGCTCGCAATCACTCCCGGGCTCGGGTTCGCTAATTCCAAATTAACGAATTTTCCGTTGCGACGTAATTAAATGATTATGCCTAGTGAAATCACTATTCACGTCGCTAACGAATTAATTCTAAATTAACTCGTTCGCCCTAATTAAAATCTAATTTTAATTCCGAGTCGAAATCCAATTTCGTATAATATCGAATATATTATTTTTTCGATTAATTCCAAATTAATCGTTTTCTCTCTTTAATTGATATTTTATCCCAGATAAAATATCTCCATAATTAATCCCAGATTAATTTTCTCTCTCTTCTAATTAATCTCAGATTAATTAAAGTGCGAGTCATACGTCATCGGTGAATCTTCGGGAAGCGACCCATGAGATCCCCTGATATGTTGCAGTAAATTCGGTCGTCGGACTATCCGAACACATAAGTACCTAGTACTACGTTTGTACCAATTTACAAGACAAGGTTGGCTTCTAGCAAAGCGCCATGCCTACCCAATTCTCCAAAAATATGCTTACAGAAATAAGCGATCTATATCAGGCGTAATATACGTAGTTTTGCATATCTCGATCCAGTATCGGATGATCACATGCAAGGCCTGGGGCTAGTACAGTGTCTGCCCCGTAGGCATATATCAGATCACTAGCAACTAGTCTCTTTATTATCGGATAATCATGACCAAGTCATATTATCCCAATGGTTGCAACCCTTTAGAGAACCAGTTCTGTATCCCTGCGTCATCATCATCTCCATATGACTGGAGTGATACTTCTGTCTTGACATCACACCCAACACACTACGATCTCAATATACCCAGCAGAGGCGTACACAGAACCTGTTAAAGCCCTGGACGACCAAAACCAAAGTATATTGATTGTCGCAAGTATTATCGGTGCAAGTCTCAGGTTAAGACCAAATAAACCAACCCTGATTTCGGACTTCCATAGACACATAGTCATACTACCAATGGAATTTCGATGGGGTCTATCCAGAGCGAAGCTGTTTCTTGTACCATTGGTAAACACAACCTCCTATTACACTTGCATGAGTATCCTATACCCAAATATATGAGAACTATGCCGTTTGTGCCCTCACAATGCGCACAAGTGTAATACTAGTCTTTTATGCATTATCGATGTCCAATCTCGATAATACTCTGACTAGGGATATTTAATGATTTATTCTTCGTGGATTGATACTGTCTCATATCATCTCAATCCAGGAACAAATCATAAGAACCTCCTATCATTTATACATCTTGGTGATCTAATCACAAATGATAAGAGAGCAATCTCCTTTGTCACATAGTTAATTTGTACAACAACACCATGATCTGTACAAATAGTGACGCTATGGGTCATAATTGTCCAACATAATTGGGTTACACTGGGTGTTTGTATCTGACCATCGGAATAGGCTTTTACATAATTTCATGTTCCAGGTTAATAAACCAATATATTACACAACCGTAAGATAACCACTTCTTCTTTAAAAATGATATTGGAAGGATTCACAACCCTGGATAGTTTTAAAATTGAATTTTCCTAAATCAACTTTTGTGCAATTTTATTTACTTGTTTTAAATTTTAAATCACTTTCAATCAAACAATCAATTCATTAGATACTTGTAAATATTTAACTTCATAATTAATAGCTTAGGTATTAAGTCCTTGTGGGATCGATACTTTTATACTACTTGAACGATACATGCGCTTGCGTTATACGCATATGATTAAGCCGGTCAAGTTTTTGGCGCCGTTGCTGGGGATTTATTTATCTTTCACTATTAATTTTGGGGTTAGATACCTTTACTTGTGTCTAATTTCTTTTTACTTATTTTTTCTGTTTTCTTGTGTTTCAGGTTTTCAGACACTACATGAGACGAACCAAAAGATTTGAAATCCGACCACTTGACCCAGAAATTGAAAGAACCATCATACAGTTGAGAAGGGAAAGGCGAGAAGGCCAAGAAACACTGATCACCATGGAACCTGAACCTTGGAAGTTGCACCACCAATTCCCATTCGAGACAGAACCATTCCGGTGGTTGACGGCTTCATTTCCTGTATTGTACTTCCTCTCTTACCAGCAAATGCGTGTTATATCAAAACATGCATTCAGATGATTCAGCAGTCAGTTCAGTTTGGAGGGAATGAAATTGAAGATCCTAATGCCCACATCAACAACTTCCTGGAAGTTTACGGTACTTTCAATTACAACAGAGCATCAGAAGAAGCAATGAGACTGCGAGTTTTTCTATATTCCTTGAAAGACAGAGCGAAAGCTTGGCTACATTCACTACCAGTAGGTTCCATCACAACTTGGAACACTCTAGCCACCAAATTCCTTGCAAAGTACTTTCCATCAGCCAGAACAGCACATTTGAGGAATGACATCACATCCTTCGTGCAGCAAGATTCAGAATCCCTCTGCGAAGCTTAGGAAAGATTCAAAGATTTGCTCCGGAAATGTCATCACCATGAGATTCCAAAGTGGCTTCAAGTCCAAACTAATCATGCCAGGTATGTCTGAATGACTGGTAGAGATGCTTAACCATGCTGATGCTTTTATTGCTTTGCCAGTAGGCTTGGGCATTACGGAGGAAATTTTTTACAGTACTATCTTGGGCAAACTTGTGTAAAAGTTTGTATATCAAATAGTGATAGTAATCCCACATGGGAAATGTAAAGAGAATATGGAAAGTTTATAAGTGGACTTTGCACACTTATATTAAATTGGAAAGATAAGGCTTGGGCTTGGGCTTTGATGTATGGCTTGGATGTATGGTTGGCATGACAATTAATATATTAATATATATTAATTAGTCAAAAGATGGGCGTTGTGATTAATTAGCCTCCTGAAAAATATTTTTGGTTTGTTTATTTTGGATTTAAATTTTAGTTTAAATCAAAAGAACACAACCCTTCAGTTTAACTGAAAAGACATCAACACTAACTATTTCTAAATGTCTATATAAATAGAATAGTATGCATTTGAAGAGTGTACTTTTATGAAAAACGTTCATATTACATCTGATCTTTGGAAAAACGAAATAAAAAAAGATATCAAGTAGATTCGCTAGGGGTCGTTTTCAGTGCAGAAATTTGACTTCCAGATTGTTGAATCCTAGTGGTAGACGTCCGTCGAACTACAAGCACAAGAGTATGGGCGAAATTCTGCTATAGGACATAGTCTTACGCTAGCCTCAATCTAGTCAGTGTGTTTATTGTTTTTGTTTCTTGCTTTGTAAGTTACTGTTTCTGTTTTGTATTTTATTTGCAAGTTACTGTTTCAATAATAATAATTGAATTCATTGATTGTTTTCATTATAAAACTTTAACATACACCAGAAACCGCTTGGATTGTACAATGTTGATGGATTTTATGATTTTATTTGTGTGTTTCTTGATGATGCCCGGAGAAGTGGGTTCATGTCAAAGCCTGTAAAAGAACTCATCTTTACTGCCAGAACTGCTCCAGATTTAATTGACCAAATCTTAGCCTTTGAACCTCAAATTGACTCCATTCTTTCCAAGATAAACTGGTCCGATAATGATCGTGGTAAGAGGTGTCGGATAAATCTGGATCTTAACCTTTACCTTTTCATTTAGATGTAGAATTTTAGCTAACCAGGTACGGTTTTATAAACTCTTCTTCTATTGTTTAAGATATGGGGACAATGTCTCATTTAGGTTAGGGGGAGGAGAATAGTTCAATTGTATCTTGTTTTTATTGTTTTTTTTTTTAGTTAAAATTTTTCGAAAAAGCCAAAAAAAATTGAAAAATTTTACAAAAACCAAAAAAAAATTAGACCACGTGACCTTCACAAGGGAAATACGTCTGGATATCAACTCTTGAACCTTACGATCTACGATCTTCACGGGCTTTTCTTCATAAGTCAGGTTCTCGCTCAACTCCACCGGTTGACTCTCCAAAATGTGAGAAGGGTCTGGTACATACTTCTTCAGCACAGATATATGAAACACTTTATGAATCCTTTCTAATTTCGATTGTAATGCCAAACGATATGCCACTTGCCCACACTTTCTAAAATCTCAAAATGACCAATACAGCGTGGCGAAAACTGTCTCTTCTTGCCAAATCTCAATGCTCTCTCCCAATAAGAAATTTTAAAAAATACTATATCTCTCAACATAATCCTCTTAGATGTATATCATAACCCTTCTGTGTCCTCGGCAGCCCTACTACAAAATCCATCGTGATATATTCCCATAGCCACTTAGGTATAGGTAAAGGCTGGAGCAATCCGGATGGATGTTGATGCTTTGCTTTAACCTGCTGACAAACCAAACACCGAGATACAAACTCTGAAATCTCTATCACTAAATAGTTATACATCCTCTGAACTTAATCTGAAAGGAGTAGTCTCAGTCCTCACAATCTATGCTCTCCATTTTTTTCCACTCGTGCCACAACTTACAAATCAGCTATCCCATCTTCTAAACAAAAGGCTCCACCTAGGGTCCTGTACAGACAACAGCTGTAAAAAGCCTTTAGCAGTTTATGAGAAATCCACCACCTTAAGTATCCCACTACTGAAAAGAAGATTTGCAGGTCCCTCACATTTCTGCTTTACATCTTGTCACTGCAACCATTATTATCCTTTCCAATTATGCATGGATACTGTGAAAGTGTCTTTTCATGAAGAAATTATTGATATCTTTCCCCATAAAGAGATGCTTAAGTTCTTAGTAAGTACTCAAAACTTCTTTCATGGCATCCTCATCTGTCAATCTCAACCCATGTTCAAAGTCTGCCAAAGCTAAGGTGATATACCAAAATCTTTGTAAATGGCCAGTCACTGATCGAGCAGTTATAGACTGTAAATATGTTCGAGTATTTTGAAGAGATATTTATAATTGTCTCAATGAAGCTCCATCCGCTCTTTTGCTCAAAGAGATTTCAATGGATATCGTGGCAAGAGTTCCTACAAACTTCATGAGGTGGTGTTTCATTCTTAGAACTATTTGCAATGGAAAAATAGATGGTTTAATCCAATACAAAAATAATTCTGTGATTGTTCACTATGGATATCAGAGATTCCATTCCACAGTTTTCATCAACAGCCATGATTTCTTCAATCATTGCCAATGGAGTCTCGGCACCTTGTTTGAACTCGGTTTCCTAAATGGATTTATTCTTGGACCAAGTCCAATCTATCCCAACCATCCTCGTATCTCAAAATCCAGCCTTGGTGAGCTTCCTCCCTTCATCAGTAATATTTTATATCAATGGTATAAACGCCATAAAAGTATTACTGTCTGGATCGAAACCATTACTTCAGAATGGTCAGATGACTATTCGCTCATTTACCACCCAATTCATCTTATTAGATTCATACCATCACGTCAACTTATTGATTGGAGACTCATTAGTTGGCCATCCACAACGAAGCTTAGAGTTTACTATGGATACAACGATATTTTCCCAAAAGAGATTACTTTCTGTCATTCATGTGATCTTAGAGCTCTTTCCGCAGACTCAGTCCGTCGAAGTCTAGAAAGCAATACCGATGATAGAGCTTGGTAACTCTTCACTACTATCGAATAGTCATCTAGAAGTATCGTCCAGGGTTACAACAAAATCAAGTTTCCTGACAATCTCGAAATCCAAATCATCGACGGTCTCATTCCATGACTCTACGTGCGAAACGTCAATGTGAAGATCATCAATTCGAAGATGATCATGTCCTTGCAACGTAGCCAAGTTATTATATTCCATAATGTGATCTTAACTATTATATTTTGTTGTTTTTTTTGGCATTATAGCATTGGTTTGCTTATAAATAAGTGTCAAAAAAGTATTCTTTCTCATTTCTCGAACGCCAAAGTTCTAATGTCTTCGACTTGCTAACTCACGACGATGTTATAACTGCGACAGGAGATTCATACTAGGTACAACCGTAAATCACGTCAGATGCAGCTATAGGAATAACTATGGGGCAACTGTCAAAACTACTGGAGGTATAAGTCTAGAACCATTGTTATCCTCCACAATCGGTGGAATACCAGATAAAGCTATATCAAATTCAAGATCTATCGACTAAGTGTGAGGTCTCTCTATACTATTACTCGACATTCTCACGCAACGTCAAACTATCTCTCCCCTACGTTGAGTACTAGTACCACAGCCACGTCCAGACATTTTCCTACGGACACAAAACTACCCTTTTAATACCCTCATCTAATGTAATGTGTCTACATAACCTAAACCCTAAGCTCTGATACCAAATATGTCACGACCCCCTACCTAGAGCGGGCACACATATATTAATTGGAATGATAAGGGTTGGGCTTGGGCTTGGGCTTTGATATATAGCTTGGATGTATGGTTGGCATGCCAATTAATATATTTCATAAATATTAATTAGTCAAAATATGGGCCTTGGGCCTTGGGGCTCTTGTGATTAATTAGCCTCCTTGAAAAATATTTTTGGTTTTGTTTATTTTGGATTTAAATTTTAGTTTAAATCAAAAGAACACAACCCTTCAGTTTAACTGAAAAGACATCAACACTAACTATTTCTAACTGTCTATATAAATAGAACAGTATGCATTCGAAGAGTGTACTTTTATGAAAAACGTTCATATTACATCTGATCTTTGGAAAAATGAAATAAAAAAAGATATCCAGTAGATTCGCCAGGGGTCGTTTTCAGTGTAGAAATTCGACTTTCAGATTGTTGAATCGTGGTGGCAGACGTCCGTCGAACAACAAGAACAATAGTAGAGGTGAAATTCTGCTATAGGCCATAGCATTACGCTAGCCTCAATCTAGTCAGTGTGTTTATTGTTTTTGTTTCTTGCTTTGTAAGTTACTATTTCTGTTTTGTATTTTATTTGCAAGTTACTGTTTCAATAATAATAATTGAATTCGTTGATTGTTCTCATTAACAACTTGAACATACACCAGAAACGGCTTGGACTGTACAATGTTGATGGATTTTATGATTTTCTTTGTGTGTTTCTTGATGATGCCCGGAGAAATGGGTTCGTGTCAAAGCCTGTAAAAGAACTTCTCTTTACTGCCAGAACTGTTCCAGATTTAATTGACCAAATCTTAGCCTTTGAACCTCAAATTGACCCCATTCTTTCCAAGATAATCTGGTCCGATAATGATCGTGATTAGAGGCGTCGGATAAATATGGATCTTAACCTTTAATTTTACATTTAGATGTAGAATTTCAGCTAACCAGGTACGGTTTTCTAAACTCTTCTTCTACTGTTTAAGATATTGGGGACAATGTCTCATTTAGGTTTGGGGGAGGAGAATAGTTAAATTGTATCTTGTTTTTATTGTTTTTTTTAGTTAAACTTTTTCGAAAAAGCCAAAAAAAATTGAAAAATTTTTACAAAAACCAAAAAAATATTAGACCACATGACCTTCACAAGGGAAATACGTCTGGATATCAACTCTTGAACCTTACGATCTACGATCTTCACGTGCTTTTCTTCATATATCAGGTTCTCTCTCAACTCCACCGGTTGACTCTCCAAAATGTGAGAAGGGTTTGGTACATACTTCTTCAGCACAGATATATGAAACACTTTATGAATCCTTTCTAATTTCAGTTGTAATGCCAAACGATATGTCACTTGCCCACTCTTTCTAAAATCTCAAAATGACCAATACACCGCGGCGAAAAATTTCTCTTCCTGGCAAATCTCAATGCTCTCTCCCAATAAGAGATTTTAAAAAATACTATATCTCTCAACATGATCCTCTTAGATGTATATCATAACCCTTCTGTGTCCTCGGAAGCCCTACTACAAAATCCATCGTGATATATTCCCATAGCCACTTAGGTATAGGTAAAGGCTGGAGTAATCTGGTTGGATGTTGAGGCTTTTCTTTAACCTGCTGACAAACCAAACACCGAGATACAAACTCTGAAATCTCTATCACCAAATAGTTATACATCCTCTGAACTTAATCTGAAAGGAGTAGTCTCAGTCCTCACAATCTATGCTCTCCATTTTTTTTTCCACTCGTGCCACAACTTACAAATCAGCTATCCCATCTTCTAAACAAAAGGCTCCACCTAGGGTCCTGTACGGACAACAGCTGTAAAGAGCCTTTAACAGTTTACGCAAAATCCAACACCTTATGTATCCCACTACTGAAAAGAATATTTACAGGTCCCTCACATTTCTACTTTACATCTTGTCACTGCGATAATTATTATCCTTTCCAATTATGCATGGATACTGTGAAATTGTCTTTTCATGAAGAAATTATTGCTATCTTTCCCTATAAAGAGATGCTTAAGTTCTTAGTGAGTACTCAAAACTTCTTTCATGGCATCCTCATCTGTCAATCTCAACCCATGTTCAAAGTCTGCCAGAGCTAAGGTGATATACCAAAAGCTTTGTAAATGGCCAGTCACTGATCGAGCAGTTATAGACTCTAAATATGTTCGAATCCTTTGAAGAGATATTTACAATTGTCTCAATGAAGCTCCATCCGCTCTTTTACCCAAAGAGATTGCAATGGATATCGTGGCAAGAGTTCCTACAAACTTCATGAGGTGGTGTTTCATTCTTAGAACTATTTGCAATGGAAAAATAGATGGTTTAATCCAATACAAAAATAATTCTGCGATTGTTCACTATGGATATCAGAGATTCCATTCCACAGTTTTCATCAACAGCCATGATTTCTTCAATAATTGTCAGTGGAGTCTCGGCACCTTTTTTGAACTCGGTTTCCTAAATGGATTTATTCTTGGACCAAGTCCAATCTATCCCAACCATCCTCGTATCTCAAAATCCAGCCTTGGTGAGCTTCCTCCCTTCATCAGTAATATTTTGTATCAATGGTATAAACGCCATAAAAGTATTACTGTCTGGATCGAAACCATTACTTCAGAATGTTCAGATGACTATTCGCTCGTTTACCACCCAATTCATCTTATTAGATTCATACCATCACGTCAACTTACTGATTGGAGACTCTTTAGTTGGCCATCCATAATGAAGCTTAGAGTTTACTATGGATACAACGATATTTTCCCATAAGAGATTACTTTCCGTCATTCCTGTGATCTTATAGCTCTTTCCGCAGACTCAGTCCGTCGAAGTCTAGAAAGCAATACCGATGATAGAGCTTGGTAACTCTTCACTACTATCGAATAGTCATCTAGAAGTATCATCCAGGGTTACAACGAAATCAAGTTTCCTAACAGTCTCGAAATCCAAATCAGCAACGGTCTCATTCCCATGTCTCTACGTGCGAAACGTCAATGTGAAGATCATCAATTCGAAGATGATCATGACCTTGCAACGCAGCCAAGTTATTAGATTCCATAATGTGATCTTAACTGTTATATTTTGTTGTTTTTTTTGGCATTATAGCATTGGTTTGCTTATAAATAAGTGTCAAAAAAGTCTTCTTACTCACTTCTCGAACGCCAAAGTTCTAATGTCTTCGACTTACTAACTCACGACGATGGACAAATATTACCACCTATATGGCTGGATTATGGACAAATATTACCACCTATATGGCTGGTTGGACTTAATTTGACTTAATCAGGATACCGCCAGATTGGTCGGTTGGTAAAATATTATCACAAGTTTATATATTATTTTATGGGAGATATCTAAATTAGTAGTAGTAAAAGTAATTCCTTTTACCTTAGCATTTTATTTTATTGTAATTTACCTTTCAGTATTTACTTTACCGCATTTTTACTTCAAGTCTTTTATTTTCAAGTTTTCACCAGCCCTAGTTATGTGTTGTAACTAAATTAGTTATCTGGGGTTGTGATGACTTTTAATATCACCGTTTTATAAGGGGTTAAATTATAGCTTGGATAATATAAAGATTTATTTATTGAGTCTTAATCTTAATGCTTTTTCATTAACTGGCCATTAATAAAATTGATATGGTAAATCTAAAATGAACTAGACATAGGGATTTTAGGTTTCAGCCTTAGACTCAATAGCCCACGATCTTCCTTGAGGATAGATAACCCTTTAATAGATTTCCTAACAGGATAGGAATATACCTGTCGGGCAGGGGTAGCCATAATTGGAACTTAAACTTAATGAATCCAGATAATTTGGTTGACATAGACATATGGTTCAATGGGTTAAACTGGGTATTTGTGTCTGACCATCGACAGAGGCTTACACATAATTTAGTGTTCCAGGTTAATAAATCAATATATTACCCAACTTTAAGATAACCACTTCATCTTTAAAATGATATTAAAAGAAATCACAACCCTAGATAGTTTTTAATATTGAATTTTCTTAAAACCTATTTTCGACAATTTTATTTACTTGCTTTTAAATTTAGAATCGTCACCATTTCAAATCAATCAATCAACCTGTTAGATACTAGTAATCATTTGACCTCATAAAATTAATAGATTAGATATTAATTCCTCGTGGGATCGATATTTTTATACTACTTGAACGATACGTGCGCTTGCGTTATACGCGTGTGTTTACGCCGGTCAAGTTTTTGGCGCCGTTGCCGGGGATCGAACCCGGGTCACCCGCGTGACAGGCGGGAATACGGACCCCTATCCGCGCCTATAAATTCAGCGCGAAATTTCAGATTTTGGACACCTTCCTCTCTCTTAAATTCTTTTTAAAGAGAGAGTTTCTCTCTCTAGAGTCTTTAGTTTTTTTTTTAGTTTTTTTTATTTTTAGTTTTTATTTTTGTAAATAATTTTAATTACGTTTTGTAATAATAGTAATTTAATTTTTACTTTTTACTTTTTACAGTTTTTACTATTCACCATGATAAGGTAACTTTCCCAGCTATGGTGAAAGGTAATTCTTTTACTGTTACTATTTAGATTAATCTCCCTTAAAATAATATATTCACTATTTAAAATACTGACTAATAAAGGATACCGCCAGATTGGTCGGTTGGTAATTTAATTTTGTTCCGCCTTTATGGCTGGTTGGACTTAATTTGACTTAATCAGGATACCGCCAGATTGGTCGGTTGGTAATATTATCACAAGTTTATATATTATTTTATGGGAGATATCTAAATTAGTAGTAGTAAAAGTAATTCTTTTTACCTTAGCATTTTATTGTAATTTACTTTTCAGCTTTTATTTTATGTCTTTTAATTTTCAGCATTTTTACTTTATGTCATTTACTTTTATGTTTTTACTAGCCCTAGTTATGTGTTAAGTAATCTGGGATTGTGATGAATTCTAATATCACCAGTTTATAAGGGGTTATTTTATAGTTTAGGTAATTTAAAGGTTTACTTATTAAGTCTTAAGCTTAATGCTTCTTGTTGTCTGATCACCAATAAGATTGATGTCGTAAATCTAAAATGAACTAGACATAGGGATTTTAGGTTTCAGCCTTAGACTTAATAGCCCACGATCTTCCTTGAAGATAGATAACCCTTTAATAGATTTCCTTACAGGATAGGAATATACCTGTCGGGCGGGGGTAGCCATAATTGGAACTTAAACTTAATGAATCCAGATAATTTGGTTGACATAGACATATGGTTCAATTGGGTTAAACTGGGAATTTGCGTCTGACCATCGACAGAGGCTTTTGCATAATTTAGTGTTCCAGGTTAATAAACTGATTTATTACACAAACATAAAATAATCACTTCATCTTTTAAAAGATATTAGAAGGATTCACAACCCTAGATCTTTGTATCTTTTGTTATTTTCCTTAGTATTTTCTTTTGTCTTTTTATTTATTTATTTACTTTGTAAAACCACTTTCAACCAATCAAACAATCATTCTTTTATCCCTCAATTAGATATCTGTAAATAAATAGATTCAATAATTAATAACAACAGTAGGAATTAAGTCCTCGTGGGATCGATATTTTTATACTACTTGAACGATACGTGCGCTTGCGTTATACGCGTGTGTTTGCACCGGTCACTGACCTTCTGATGCTGCTGCTTGTCCTATGATAATGGCGCAATCAGTATTACTTTTCCAAATTTAACACATAATGGCGTAGAGTTGAAGTTGGAAGATAAAATCATCATTGATTGCAAAATAAGATTTTTTTTTTTTTAGGGATTTTAGAGAAAAATAATTTTGAGAAAATTGTTCTTTCGAAATTATAAAATTATTAATGCAATCACGTTTTAATGTGTTTTTAAAAAATAATTGCAAGAATAATTTAACGGTATCAAAATATCAGTTTTCTCATATTTATGTTTCACTCTTCAAATACTACAAGAAAATAATTATTTATCGATCGATAATTTGGTAGGTAAATAATTGATTTCGATCAGAATGATATATTACCGATCGATTATCGATCACAATATTATGTCGGTAAATGTCTCGTCGGTATCAAAATGCTGACCGAATATATTTCCCTCGGTGATTACCGACCAAATAAATTTGGTGTCAGTAAAAATTATTGATGGATTACCGACAGAATATGAGAAATAATTGATCATTAAATAAATGAATTTCGGTCGGTAATAACTCAAAATAATACCGACCGACGTAATATACGGTCGGTAAAAAAATATTTACCGACCATTATATCGGTCGATAATTCATTGAATTTACTGACCGTATAGTCTCGTCAGTAAAGTTTACACATTGTTATATAATTACCGACCGAATGATTGGTCGGTAATTATATTGTATTTTTTATTTGATTTTTTTATATTAAATTATATTTTATTTTTCAATTGAAATTTAATATTAGAAATAAATAATTAAAAAAAATAATAAAAAAATATTATATAATAATAAACATAAGATAATAATGTTATATTACGTTAAACAAAATGTACTACACATTAGGAGGAGTAGGAGAAGAAGAATGACCACCAGGATGCAACTACATATGAGCTGCATCAATTGAAAAGCTAGTCGAACCTGCTCATGTATTTGTTGCTGCATATTCTTTCGATTCGATTCGCTTTAAAGCGAATACAGGTTTGAAAAAAAGAATTCGTTTAATAAATTGTTCAATTCAATTTGATTTGTTTATTAAACGAATCAAATACGAATTTAAGCTCATTGATTTGTTTATTCGTTTAGGATTCGTTTTATTATTTTCTTTTACTAGTTACTGTTATTCTTTAATTAAGATTCAAGAAATTATAACTAATTACCGTAGAAAATTAATATTATCGATATTTGTTGAGTTATTTTTAGTAAATATATTAATACGTATTTCATATGTATATATTTGTAAATAATTAATGTAAATAAACTTAAGAAGAGAGAACGCGATTAATTTAGAATTAATCAATAAAATAAATTTAGTAGTTAAATTGGATTTTTCTATTTAATTTATTTATTTGGGGCTAAAATAATATATCAGATATATTAATTGAAATCAGATTTCAATACGAAATTAAAATTGGATTTTAATTCGGGCGAACGAATTAATTTGGAATTAATTCGAAAGCGACTATCGTAATTGTTTTGTGAGGCATAATTATTTAATTAAATTGGATTTAATTATGTCACGATGACAAATTCGTTTAATTCGGAATTAAACAAACTCGTGCTCAAGTCTAGTTGTGTGTTGGAGAAGCCAACTTAAATTTTGAATTTACATGAGGTGGGACCCATGACTTACATCAAATGTCTAACTTTGATGGAAGTATTTGGCATTAATAAATTGGATTCATTTAAAACACACACCAACTTTTGAAACCAACTATTCACTCATCTATCCATTTCTCTCAATTGTCGTGAGCTTCTCCCTCTTGTAAGAAATTTTTGCTTCAAAAATTTCTCATAGCTAGCATTTGGAGAGTCTTATAAGGTTTTAGGGAAACTCACCCAAGGGTCAAACAACTCAACACAAGCTTGGAGCTTCATCCTACAAAGGAAATTTTTGAAATTTCTTCCAAATCAATGTAAGTATTTCCGCAACTTCTACTTGATTATTTCACACACAAATCATGTTTAGGATCTTGGAAGCATGTCTTAGAGACTAACAGGTATAACTTTGAAAACTTGTTCCGAGTGTTATTTAGAGATCGTAAATTGAAAGTCGACTATATTATACCGAACAGATTTGACATTCTTATCTATATCCCAAGTATAATATGGATAGCCTGTGACAGAAGGATTATACGTATGCAATGACCTCGACTTGCATAGTTTAGCGAGATTATTTGTGGTCGTCATAATTCATGAGTGGGTGAATTATGGACACAAAATTGGATTTCGTGACGGATAAACCTAAACTTAGAGAGTCTCACAATATGATGTGTACTCGTTGAGCACTTGGGCAACGCATTATGAATAATACATATTATTCATAATACTTCGTCGAATTAAATGAGTTAATTCGGATCGTTTAATCAGTTAAACGATAACACATGCATTATGGGATTTTGGTCAATTATTAATTATTATTTATTTGTATTTGATACATAATTTGATTAGATACACATTAATTAATCGTCAAATGAGATTTTGACACATGCCATAAATGTATGTATTTTTTATTTATGGTAAATAAAAATACGTATATAATAATAATTATTTAATTAGTTATTTAGATATTTAATTGTTAAATATTTGAATAGTTATTTAATATCAATATTTCATAAATGTTATGAAATGTGTTTAATTATTATTGGAACACATGACATGATTTAATTAAACTTTATTTGTGCAATTATGATTGGTTAATATAAAGTTTAATGTAATTTGATTGGATTAAATTTTGGAAAAGCCAAAACCACCCCTTAAAGTCGGCTAAGTGGATTTTTTAAAGTTAAAAAATTTTCATTTTCCCTTCTAACCTCTCCAATGGCCGAATAAGCTCCCAAAATAATTCCCAAATCATACTTGATGATTCAAGGAAAGAAATGAAGGAAATCAAGGAAAATGCTAAGGAATTGAGAGGAATAAAGGTAATTCTACAAATCCCTAAGCTTAGAAATTTTGTTTCTTGTTTATTATAGATCTATTGAGATCTAGGGTTTCTTCATTTCTATAAAATTTGGGGTTTTTGGTTGTGGTGGATGGAATTGGAAGTGGTGATGCATGTGTGAAGTAATTTGGATGATATTATTGTAATTATTGTTCAAATTGATCATTTGATGATGAGTTGTCATTCTAGAGTGTTATGACCACTCTTGTAATGCCTAGAATTGTTCTTGGGTACTTCATGTGTGGTGAATTTGAATTGGTGTTGAGATTAATTTGATTAATGTTGAAAAGTTGGATTTAAAGCATGAAAATTGATTATTTTTGTTGCAAAATCAGATCTGGAAAAACTAAAAATTTTGTGATGAAAATAACCCATGAACTACTCTAACACTATTGGGGCTGACTTGGGCAGTCCCCATAAGTGTTGAGTAGTCGGTTCGGTCAAAAACGTATTTTGCGTTATTTTGTGGAAAACATTTTTCATAAACGTTTCGCGAAGTTTCTACCTTATTTATGTCGTTAATTTGATATCGAATAAATGTGTTTAGGTGAAATATGAATAAATTATTCATATTAGATATTGAATAATCTGTGCGGTAATTTGAAAAAGTTTTGAAATTACGATTTCGCACGAACCGCGCTTCCGCCGCGCCCTTCGCCTGAAACCCCAACACAATTGCCTCAACATTTCCATGTTGATCTGACTCTTGGTCAACCTGATCATTATCTTTGATAGTATCAATAGTTCTTTTGAGAGATTATGTTCTTTGTCTTTCCTTACAAGGAAATGTCTCTACAAAAAATGTCGCATTCCTTGACTCAATTATCATATTCAGATTGGTGTCAGGAATCTCAGACTTATGTACCAAGAATCGATACGTACTACTGTTGCGAGCATATCTAATGAATATATAATCAATAATTTTGGGTCCTATTCTAATCTTTTTAGGTTTAGGAACTATTACTTTGGCAAGACACCCCCACACTTTCAGATATTTGTATGAAGGTACGTGACCTTTCCACAATTCATATGGTGTCTTATCCAATCTTCTGTGAGGTAGCTTGTTCAGAACATAGTTGGTGGAAAGCAAGGCTTCCCCCCACAAGTTCTGAAGTAGACCAGAGCTCATCAAAATGGCATTCATCATTACCTTCAATGTTCAATTTTTGCGCTCAGTAATTCCATTTTGTTTAGGCGAATAAGGAACAATAATTTCATGAATAATTCCATGATTAGAACAATATTCACCAACTGGTGAAACATATTCACCACCTCTATCACTCCTGATTCTTTTGATTTTCTTGCCAAGTTGATTTTCAACTTCATTCTTATAGTGTATAATGCGCTCAATAGCTTCATATTTACTCCTCAGAAAATACACAAAGCAGAATCTTGTTCCATCATCGATAAAAAGTGACAAAGTAATTTTTACCGCCTCTTGTTTGCATAATATTCATATCACACACATCAGAGTGTACAAGTTCCAAGGGTTCAGAACTTCATTCTATGAAATGAAATGATGTTCTATGTATTTTTGCTTCAACACATGCCTCACATTTATATTGGTAATCAATTACAAAACTCATCTGGATTTGTCTCAAATCACCCTATTCACTCATCATCACCCCTAAAGTATTTGAAAACATAATACAAATTGTATATTCTCGGAGAATCATGTATTGAGCAAAAATATGAAGGTAATAATCATCCAACCCTTCATTCAAACAAATTAGCTTCTCACCAATAAAAATAAATCTAAATCTCTACCATTGAACCAGCAACATCAAAAGCCACACAACACCAATATACAAATTCATCCATTAAACCAACTAATGAGCAATCACAAACAAATCACCATTACTATTGATCTACCACCTTTAATGATGTTCTTAAGTATTCCAGCACCACTTCCTTACATTTCTCTTGTCAATTCACTCATTTGGTGGCTGTATGAATG
>SKCR01042859.1:0-32216 GCA_019454045.1 Zanthoxylum bungeanum
TTGTGGATGTGTGCTTATCGATGTATGCTTTACTTTGTTGCCTAATAATGTTTCATTCTATAGATGGCTAACCATAGGTACGACCTTGCAGGGTCGATTCTAGGCTGACTTGTTAGGCACAACGCTAACAAGTGCCGCACGGACCCAACTTGGGGACACCAAAGTTTGGCCCGTGACAGTTGGTATCAGAGCGTGGTTCAAGGTTGTGTTGCAAAATGGCTAAGAGGTCCTCAACAAAAACGCGCTTGGATGCTGTCGAGAAAAAACTAGTGGATATTGATAGCCTCGTCACAACACTCACGAACAAGACTTCAGATGTCTAAACCCTAAACCCTAAACCCTAAACCCTAAACCCTAAAACCCTACACCCTAAACCCAAACCCTAAACTTAAAACCCTAAACCCTAAACCCTAAACCCTAAACTTTTTTTTTGTAAAAGGTTACAAGTATATTCCAAAGTAATTTTTTGTACAATTGTACAAGGGGCATCCCCAGGAACGTGCTAAAGAGCACAACAATGAACAAAAAATCAAAAAAAAGGCCGAATATACGACCCAAAGCGGAAAATTTGCAACAAAATTACAACTCTTATTCACCCGAGTTTTATACTCCAATTGCAAAATGGCCGAATCATCAGTCAACGCTATGTTGCAAAGCAGGCCACATTTCTTCCACAGCCCACACGCATTGCCAAAACAAAACGAACAATTAAGGCCACGCATTCAGCGCACCACTCAGCCCATCCCAGCCCAAAACTCGCTGCACACAGCAACCATGTGGAAGCAGGCCACGTTACCTATCGGCCCAACCCAAAACGCCACGTGAATCCAGCCACGAAATCCAGCCCATCATTTGAAGGCCACAAATCTATCCAGTTCTCGTGCCAGCGCACTCCAATCACGAGCAAGGAACGAGCCAGCCACCCAAAATGCAATCCTTTAAGCACGTGGATCCATCGCTCATGAGGCCCACTTATCACAAAATGCATAAGGAGTACAAAGCAGCAACAAAACTAGCCCAAGGAGGCCCACCATGCAGACGCCGAAACAAAGCAACAAAAGCTGGGAACATGAGTCCCACATCGCTCATTGCGATAAGCAAAATAAACCTCAACGCAAAACCAAAATCCAGGAAAAGGAAAGCCGCAAATTGTCGAAATCCGAGTTACAAATCCCAAACAATCACACGAACAGAAAACAGAATGTAAGATAAAACATCCCCTGAGAACCTTATGTTCCCAGCTGCAATATCACAACAAGTTCTGGCTTTGTTGTTGAAAGTGCGATTATTCCTAAACCCAAACCAATCCTAAACCCTAAAATATTCTATTCATTTCACAAACAGCCCAATTTGGCATATTCCACGATATGCAGGCCCACACGGTAAAGCCTAGCCCACCGAAGAAACAGTTAAAAGCGTTAACTCACCCCTATCCAAATTAGCCCAAGCCCAGCATATTAGTATAACATGCCCTCACTGACCACACGAAGAGCAAACAAGGGCCGGTCCATAAAGCCTGCACTCGAGCCCACAGACTCAATCGAGCCCAAATTAACATGACTAGAAATAAGCCCAGAGCAACTTGTAATATTTCTATTGCCAAACCCAGTCCAACAAAAAAAGCTCCAAAGCTATTATCAAAGAATCCCACATCGTCTGGTGTGAGAGGAAACGAGGAAACACCAAACTTCACGAATTGCCATTTCCCACGGCACAACAGCCCTCATGAACCCACGGCACAACAGCCCTCATGAAAAATATAAGGGTTCAGGAACGCAGGCTCCAGAAATACCCCAAAACCCTAAACCCTAAACCCTCAAATCCTAAACCCTCATTCCCAAAGTTTTTTACATTTTTTTGTAAAAGTAAAGTTAAGTGTTGTATTCTAAAATGTAAATAAATACAAGAGGTAAGGGGCATATCCCAGATATGGCATAAAACCTACAATGGTTAACAACCAAAATTTAGAAACATTCCATAGGGCATACAAAGCAATTATCGGCCACAATAATTTAAGGGCACGCATGCCCTTAATTAAAGAAAAGTCCAAAGGGCATACAAAACTTCAGCACGCTACAGGTAATGCACGCATGCAAAATTACAAGGCCCATGCATTTTCTTCGTGAATGCAAGCTTGCATGTTATGCGCCGAAGCACATGCGCCAAAGCCCACATTATTGCAATAATCATAAATGTCTAGTGCAAAAGCCCAAAGGATTTTATGGCCCATTCTCCAATTTGAGAAAGACAACCTCATGAAGAGCACCCACAAAGCGTCCAATTCGGCCCAAAAGCTCAAGAAAAAAGCCATGCTGAGACGCTAAGCCTTTGCAACCTGATGAAAAATTGAGCACGAAAATAAAGGCCCATAACGCAGCAAAATCTACCAGCGCATGTTGCCAATGTTTGCAAGTTACTACCCACGTGCAAAAGCTGAGCACTGGTCCATCACGCAGCTCCGCCAGCTCACATTTGCCCAAAGCAAGATCACGTGAAGGGTTGTGAAGGCCCACTGCCTAAGCTTCTGCACCTATCATGCTTCTGCGCCAGACACGTGAAAGAGAATCTTGGATTAATCAATCAAATTGTAGTCCAAATTTGAAAATTTATGACAATTTAAATACACTTGTTGATTCGGCTCCCTAAACCATACCTCCACCATCATTAAAATCAAATGACCAAACCAATCCATCACGAACCAGCCCACATTTCAATAGTCGACTTGGATGAAATGAAGCCAGCAAAGCTAGCCCATAAGCATGAACAGCCAGCTCACTTTCATAAAAGTCAGCCCAAATTCAAAACCAATCCCAACTAGTCCATACACACCCTATTTGCATAGCCACCGCACATAGGAACTCAGTCCACAAATATGAGTCAGCCACATCAAAAGCCCAAAAAAAGAACTTCTAACTCCTTTTGACTTCCTGACTCTGCCAGAATCAAACTTCATGAAATCAAGTCCGAGGAATAATGCCCAGCCTGCGCACGAACCAACCGCACGCGTAAGCAACAGATCAAGCAGTGTGTAACGCACCTACACTCCAAGCTTGTCCAGGGCCAATGACTTGCCCATGGCCGCTTGCGTGTGGTGCTAGTGTGCACTTTGTATTTATTCTTATTTTATTTTATTTTCTATTTTAGGGGGTGTGACAACTCAAACATCATGTGTGTTTCCTAGTGACACTTGTGCAATGTCTTTAAAACCTCTTTAGGGGGGTGACCCGGGCACCTTAGAAGGGCCTTGGCCACCAGAATACTAGGGGCTTTAGCTGTGTACTCCCTCGCCCTTAGTTGGCTTGCTTAATGAAATATGCTTCCTTTTGATTTCCAATTGCTATGTCCGAATGTGTTGCTTGAATGTGTATCTCATATGTCTTGCACGTGTTTCATTATCTCATGCCTTGTGGATGTGTGCTTATCGATGTATGCTTTACTTTGTTGCCTAATAATGTTTCATTCTATAGATGGCTAACCATAGGTACGACCTTGCAGGGTCGATTCTAGGCTGACTTGTTAGGCACAACGCTAACAAGTGCCGCACGGACCCAACTTGGGGACACCAAAGTTTGACCCGTGACAGTTGGTATCAGAGCGTGGTTCAAGGTTGTGTTGCAAAATGGCTAAGAGGTCCTCAACAAAAACGCGCTTGGATGCTGTCGAGAAAAAACTAGTGGATATTGATAGCCTCGTCACAACACTCACGAACAAGACTTCAGATGTCGAAAACCTCAGGCAAACTATCAAGGTACTCGAGGCTCTTACAACCAGGGTAAGTGCCCTAGAGACTCAAGCAACAGGTGCTAGCACTAGTGCCCCACGAGAAGGGGGAGACGCCAATAATTGGCAAGATGTCGTGAGCTCCTTGAAAGAGCAGTTGGCAGAGTTGAGCGTGAAGGTGAATCTCATCGCCCTCGCTGTCTCAAACTTGCCCACGACTACTCAGAACATAGAACAGAAGAGATCCAAAATCCCGGAGCCTAGAGTGTATGATGGTGTTAGAGACGCGCATGCCCTCGAAAACTTCCTCTTTGACATGGAGCAGTACTTTAAAGCTTCACTGATAGAAGAAGAGGGGGACAAGATCTCAATAACCTTGATGTATTTGTCTGGAGATGCGAAGTCTTGGTGGAGGTGTAGGCACTGCATTTTTACACATAAGTCCCTATGATGAGTCTCATTTTGGAGACACTACCTTTTAAGTCACGGAGGTCACGGGAAACGGACATCGGAAGGGGAAATTCAGAATAAACAAGGTTCACTGTTTTCGTTAGTGCTGCGTTCGTGTTTACGTTCGAACGTCAAAAGGATTGCGGGCGTTCGTGCCGCGTTCGAGGAAGCGTTCGAACGGTGTCGGTAATTCTGGTTTTGCTGCTAGCCTCACATCCAGCCCAATTAGCCCCCCAAAGCCCATAAAACACATCCCAATTTAAATAAATAAATATTAATTAAAACATTAACTAAATAAGATAATAATTAAATTAATTAAATAAAACATATACCAAACATAAAATAAACAATTACCAACTTAAACTAAAATCATGCCTAAATTAAACAAATCACATACTAAATCAAAAATATAATCATACCAAGTTAAAATCAATCAACCAATATATTATTCCTAACTTAAAATATTGTATTCCTAAACCAAGCCAATCAAATATTCAACCTTCCCTATCTAGCCAAGATTTGTCCCCCCTCAATCTTTGACTTCCTTTAACCAAACCAAATCAAATCCCTTGCTTCCCTTAACCAACACCAAATCAAATCCCTCTTTAATTAGCCAAATCCATTTCCTTGTCAAGCCCAACCCTTTTGCCTATAAAAAGAACCATTCACCAACATTCTCAACCTAGTCCCTAGTCCCTAGCTCATACACAACACACAAGAAAATTACAGGAAGAAGACACCCAAAAAACAGTAAGCAAAAGATAAAGAGGAAACATCAGCGAAACCACAAGGAAACAATAGCAAAAGACGGAGAACGACGACTCAAAATAGTAAGACAACGAACGAGAACAGTGAACCAGTGAACCGGGAGAGTTGCGGAGCATCCACCCTTCCGACGATCGTGTACCGTACATCCGAGAGGTGATTTAAAAGGTTAGACCTGAGGGTACCTTTTCATTAGTTTATATTCATTTTTTTATTATTATTGAATTTTATTCGCATGAGAGTCGTTTATGGATGCATGTTGTGGCTTGAATGAAATGGAAGAGTGTCGTCTCTTGTGGTATATAGGATGGAAACCCAGACGTAAATTCCGTAGCCGAATCCGAATGGACGGTAGTGCGGTCTGTACTTGGGATACAACTCCACGTACCACTTGAGTAAACGGCACCTTCTCTCGTTTTGTGTTGCTTTTATTTATTTATTTTTCGTCACTTAAATTCTGCATGTTGCTTATTTATGCATGACTCAATCGAGCGCATGGGCTTAGTAAGTGGAATGAAAGATCCCCTATGGGGAGGGGTTAAAGCCCTTTACCACGATGCTTTGCCGCGCCGGTTGATGTGTGTTCGGTTGGATGCAAGACACGTTCAATCGGACATACTTAGAATAATATGATTTTCTTTATGTTTGTATGCATGATGTGATGTGACGCGCATGGGCTTAGTATGTTGGTCTAAAGGTCCTCTCTTTGAGAGATCAAGAGCCCCAAAAGGCCACCTTTACGGCAGTGCTTCGCCGCGCCCCTTTATTTTGCTGTTTATGTATTGCGTCCCATTTCATGCATCAGGTCTGTTCCCGTTCGAACGCGTCTACGAACGCAACTCGAACGCGCATGCATTTTTGCCTTATCATGCATCAGGTCTCATTTCCGTTCGAACGCGTTCACGAACGCCATACGAACGTGAGCATTCTGTTTCATTCCGTTCGAACGCGTTTACGAACGCTACTCGAACGTGAGCATTCTGTTTCATTTCCGTTCGAACGAGTTTACAAACGCTACACGAACGTGAACACACTGAACTGAGATATCTTCATCACATGCCATGTATAATTGTTTCTTAGGTGATTTTTTATGGAACCACACATAGTCATTCTTATCTTTGTGCACATAATAATGAAAAGCATGTTTATTCCATTAGTTGCGCCGTTTGCCTTGGTCTTGATTTAACGCATTACGATTCATATGCCTATGCCATGATGACTTTGGAGTATTATTTCTTGTGATATATCGGATGGAAACCCAGACATAAATTCAGTAGCCGATTCCGAATGGACGGTAATATGGTCTGTACTTGGGATACAATTCCACGTATCACTTGGAAGAGTGCTCACATGTATGCTTGTGCGGATATTATGTATGCTTGTGTTTTCATGAATATGATATGCTGAATGAAGTTGTATGTTCATTGTTACTTTGAGGTATTTTGTTAGACATGTGTTATTAGATATGAGATATATGCGAAATGTATGTATGAGTGTTATTTTGTACCCATGAATATAGAAGCATGATATTCTTAGAATAAGTGTTACTTAAGCCTGATTAAACTATTATGTAATCCTTTCATTACAAATGGCATAAGTAATGGACCATTCCGAACCCAACGGTTTGAGGTCTTCCCTTGCGAGGGGTGAGTGCGGCCTTAAATCTCATTTTCCCGGTTCACACCGGGTGGCGACTCCATTATTCTCCGGTTTAGTCCCCCGTGGCTACTCCGTACTCCCGACCGGGCCGCGAGCCCGGGACAGCATGCGTCGCCCCAGATTTTCTGTGTTCCCACAGTCTGGCGACTCCACTGGGGATAGAGAATTGGCCCCGAAATGTTGACTTGTGATGTTTGGATTTATGTTTTAATTGACCGTGTCTATAGTGGATAAAGTGAGGGTTTAATCAAAGGCATTTTGAGGCTAGATAATGGTTTGGTGTCTTCCTTCATTCACTACCTTTCTAGAAGGAAAAGCTGTGAAGGCACCTAGATAGCCATCTACTCGTAGCCTATTGTGATGGACTAATTTGGATGACTCGTTGTTTATTCCTGACAACAAGCGATAAGAGCCTAAGAGGCTTGGGTATTTAAGTGAGCCTCGCTCCACCTTCCCTCTGGGGGATCTACAACGGGAAATCCATTTGACAGTCCATCACACACCATAGCTCATTGGCACGTACCTTAGTGTATAAAAAAGGGTGCGCTCACTTGGTTGCTCGAACCCTTGAGTGGGGAGACCTAGTTGTGGGCCATCATTCGCCGGTGAGAGCCTTTGTCTATACTCTTACTAACCCACCTATAGACCGGGTTGGCTAAAATAACAATTATTTCCTTGAATATGTGCTTGTGGACCATCCTCATTTGGATGCAGTTGGACTATTGTCAGAATGCGGGCTTGCTGGGCCATTTAAACTGGGGCAAGTTCGTACCTTATGACTATTAGGCCCAAAGCTTCTGAAATGTTGATGGGCCATACTGTAGAAATTATTACGTTTGCATTATCTTTCTTCTATGCTTGTGTTTGGGAACATCGTCGTTTGGATCCGTTTGGACCATTTGCCATGAGATATGGGCTTGTTGGGCCATTTAAACTGGGACAAGAACGTATCTCATGACTATTGGGCCAAAGGCGTCTAAGTGTTGATGGGCCACTTTGTACTTGTGTTCGGAACATTACCATTTGGCTTTAGTTGGGCTCCTTGTCATAAGATGTGAACTCGTTGGGCCATTTAAACTGGGATGGGTTCACTCCTGTGACAATTAGCCCAAAAAATTCTAAAATGGTAACGGGCCGATTTGTGTGAAAATTTTAATTGATTTAGTATATTATATTACATGCATCTCATGCACCCCATGCATACATACATCATGCTAACCCTTGTGTTCTAAAAGCCATCATAGACTCCCGTTGGGTTAGGGAAAAGGGAAGACTCACCAAAATACCGAGAACAGACATGAGTGTATCAGATACTGAGGTATCCCGGATAGATCAGTTGGAAAATGGTTTCGCCAAGATTACTGAACAGTTGCAAGCCTTGACTACTGCCATGACAAATATGGTTGTACCCCGTGCCACGGGAAATTCTGAGAATGTAAGGCGCGAGGAGCCTCCGAATGGGTTGGGGGATGATATCCCCGCTTTTGATGATGATATGGCAGAGTATGCAACAGACAGAGTGATTGGGTCTCAGGCCGAGATATAGAAACTCAAGGATCAGGTTGAATCCGTTACCCGCAAGATGAGGGGTAAGAATGAAGATTTGCTAGATTATGAGACAATGAAGTTTGATGAGCAGTTGCCAGCGCAGTTTAAGATGCCGGATTTGGCTAAGTTCAATGGGAATGGAGATCTGAGGGTGCATCTCAGTCAGTATGTGTCTGTTATGAGTTCAGTTGGCATGTCTCAGCGCCAAGTACAAAAGATGTTCGGGATGTCACTCGAAGGGGCACCCGTAGTATGGTACCATAACCTAGACAAGCAGGTTAAGGAAGATTGGAGGGAGCTAGCTGATGCTTTCTTAAAACAATATGTCACGGACCTGGAGATTGACTTGTCACTCCGTGACTTAGAAAATATCAAGCAGAAGCCGGAGGAAAATTTCAAGGAATATGTGGACCGCTGGAGGAGCCAGCTTCTGAAGATGCAGACCCGGCCCTCAGAAAAAGGACCAGATCAAAATGATCATCAAGGGCACCAAGCCCTCTATTTATGGCAAACTGAGGAGAATGACTTCGATGATTACTGATTTTCGGCAGCTGAGGGAGACAGTTATGGATATTGAGGAGGAGGAAGCCGAGAACAGAAAGTTTTATGGACAGAACAGAAGGAATATTGGGGGACATTCAGGGACTATGCCTGCTACTGCTGAGGTCACTGCCATTAAGAACAGACGATTTTCTAACCTTGGTAAGCCTCTTTCAAAGGTATTCGAAAAGCTGAAGGCGCAAGGACTCTTAAAACCTTTGGAACCTAGGCCCATTCCAAATCCTGTGCCACCTCACATGAACTTAAACTTATACTGTCACTTCCACCAAGAAAAAGGCCATGACACCGACAACTGCGCCCGCCTCAGACATGAAATCCAAAACCTCATCGATGCCCATACAATACCCGACCCAGAGAAAGAAGAACCCAACTCACACAGAAATCCCCTGCCCAACTACATGATCAACTCTGGCCTACCCGAAACCCTTGTCCTCCAAACTCTCAACCACTCAGCTTCATAGGAATAAGGGATAACAATGGTGAAGAACCATGGGCTGAAGAAGAAGGCACTGTTGTTTCTCCTAGTTCATCTTGCACTTTTAATAAAGACATTGATTTTGTTTACCTATTCGAACGTTTCCTCAACAAATAAAGGCGATCATTTCATTTATCTGCCTAAGACTATTACTTTCAAACTTGCAACATGAGTGTGTTCAATCTTGGTAATGTGATACTCAGAACGTAGGGAATCCTCAAAAGAAGCAAGCAGAAAAGATAAGTTAGCCATTCAGGAATTGGGAAATGGAGACAGTGGGACTGTTAGACTTGGAAAGAAACGGGTTCCTGGAACAAATCAGTGAAGACAGATGGAAATGGTACTTTCCCCAAGAGAAGAATGGTCATCAATGAAATTGACAGAAGACCTAACCCGACGGGATAGGAACATTCATGCATGCATACACATAACACATTTTGCATCCTTTTGTGTTTGTTTTATTTTGTGTTCACAGGTTTTAAAGAATAAGAAAAGCGTCAAAGAACAAGCTAATCAGAAATGGTAAAAAGCACAGTATCGGATTCAGGTAATGATTCCAGGGTTGAGGCCCATTTGAGTTTGAGTTTCGGGGATGACACTCTGGGGGCGAGCCCCACATTGGTTCAGCATCGGTTTCTGCCGGGTATGGCACTCTGGGGGTAAGGCCCATATTAGCATCAACATCAGTCTTGCCGGATATGAAATCTGGAGGGCGAGGCCCACGTCATTATCAGTAGCCTGGGGACGAGTCCCAGGGTTGAGGCCCATATCAGTATCAGATCAAGGGCGAGGCCCATATCAGTTCAGGGGAAGAAAGCCTCATGTCAGTCAATTCGGGAATAAAGCCCACACTCAATCCAGTTCAGGAAGAAAGCCTGCATTCAATACAGTTCAAGAACAAAGCTCAATGGGAAGAAAGCCTCATGTCAGTACAGTTCGGGAATAAAGCCCACACTCAATACAGTTCAGGAAGAAAGCCTACATTCAGTCCAGTTCAGGAAGAAAGCCTGCATTCAATACAGTTCAAGAACAAAGCCACAGTCAGCTCGGATCAGAGAATAAAGCTCAATGGGAAGAAAGTCTCACGTCAGTATAGTTTGAGAACAAAGCTCAATGGGAAGAAAGCCTCATATCAGTATAGTTTGAGAACAAAGCTCAAGGGGAAGAAAGCCTCATGTCAGTACAGTTCGGGAATAAAGCTCGGGAGGAATAGAGCCTCATCTCAACAGTTCGGGAATAAAGCTCGGGAGGAATAAAACATCATCTCAACAGTTCGGGAATAAAGCTCGGGAGGAATAAAGCATCATCTCAACAGTTCGGGAATAAAGCTCGGGAGGAATAAAGCCTCATCTCAACAGTTCGGGAATAAAAGCTCGGGAGGAATAAAGCATCATCTCAACAGTCCGAGAATGAACAAGCCGGGAATGGCAATCCAAGAATGGAGCAGAGTTCAAGAATGAACAAGCTGGGAATGGCACTCCAAGAATGGAAGCACGGTTCGGGAATGGACCAACTTACGGTAACGGTTCGGGAATGGACCACATCACAACACGGTTCGGGAATGAACCAGGGGTCGCAGCACCTCACCACCCAAATCAACTCAACACATGGTAAGTCAAGTGGCAGCTGGCGAGCCAGGTAAGTAGAAATGCATTGCATAACTTTGATAAGATTGTCACTGTTGCACATTACACAAGTCCCATCAAAGTGGGGGCGACTGTAGGCACTGCATTTTTACACATAAGTCCCTATGATGAGTCTCATTTTGGAGACACTACCTTTTAAGTCACGGAGGTCACGGGAAACAGACATCGGAAGGGTAAATTCAGAATAAACAAGGTTCACTGTTTTCGTTAGTGCTGCGTTCGTGTTTACGTTCGAACGTCAAACGGATTGCGGGCGTTCGTGCCGCGTTCGAGGAAGCGTTCGAACGGTGTCGGTAATTCTGGTTTTGCTGCTAGCCTCACATCCAGCCCAATTAGCCCCCCAAATCCCATAAAACACATCCCAATTTAAATAAATAAATATTAATTAAAACATTAACTAAATAAGATAATAATTAAATTAATTAAATAAAAGATATACCAAACATAAAATAAACAATTACCAACTTAAACTAAAATCATGCCTAAATTAAACAAATCACATACTAAATCAAAAATATAATCATACCAAGTTAAAATCAATCAACCAATATATTATTCCTAACTTAAAATATTGTATTCCTAAACCAAGCCAATCAAATATTCAACCTTCCCTATCTAGCCAAGATTTGTCCCCCCTCAATCTTTGACTTCCCTTAACCAAACCAAATCAAATCCTTTGCTTCCATTAACCAACACCAAATCAAATCCCTCTTTAATTAGCCAAATTCATTTCCTTGTCAAGCCCAACCCTTTTGCCTATAAAAAGAACCCTTCACCAACCTTCTCAACCCTAGTCCCTAGTCTCTAGCTCATACACAACACACAAGAAAATTACAGGAAGAATACACCCAAAAAACAGTAAGCAAAAGATAAAGAGGAAACGGCAGCGAAACCACAAGGAAACAATAGCAAAAGACGGAGAACGACGACTCAAAACAGTAAGACAACGAACGAGAACAGTGAACCAGTGAACCGAGAGAGTTGCGGAGCATCCACCATTCCGACGATCGTGTACCGTACATCCGAGAGGTGATTTAAAAGGTTAGACCTGAGGGTACCTTTTCATTAGTTTATATTCATTTTATTATTATTATTGAATTTTATTCGCATGAGAGTCGTTTATGGATGCATGTTGTGGCTTGAATGAAATGGAAGAGTGTCGTCTCTTGTGGTATATAGGATGGAAACCCAGACGTAAATTCCGTAGCCGAATCCGAATGGACGGTAGTGCGGTCTGTACTTGGGATACAACTCCACGTACCACTTGAGTAAACGGCACCTTCTCTCGTTTTGTGTTGCTTTTATTTATTTATTTTTCGTCACTTAAATTCTGCATGTTGCTTATTTATGCATGACTCAATCGAGCGCATGGGCTTAGTAAGTGGAATGAAAGATCCCCTATGGGGAGGGGTTAAAGCCCTTTACCACGATGCTTTGCCGCGCCGGTTGATGTGTGTTCGGTTGGATGCAAGACACGTTCAATCGGACATACTTAGAATAATATGATTTTCTTTATGTTTGTATGCATGATGTGATGTGACGCGCATGGGCTTAGTATGTTGGTCTAAAGGTCCTCTCTTTGAGAGATCAAGAGCCCCAAAAAGCCACCTTTACGGCAGTGCTTCGCCGCGCCCCTTTATTTTGTTGTTTATGTATTGCGTCCCATTTCATGCATCAGGTCTGTTCCCGTTCGAACGCGTCTACGAACGCAACTCGAACGCGCATGCATTTTTGCCTTATCATGCATCAGGTCTCATTTCCGTTCGAACGCGTTCACGAACGCCATACGAACGTGAGCATTCTGTTTCATTTCCGTTCGAACGCGTTTACGAACGCTACTCGAACGTGAGCATTCTGTTTCATTTCTGTTCGAACGCGTTTACAAACGCTACACGAACGTGAACACACTGAACTGAGATATCTTCATCACATGCCATGTATAATTGTTTCTTAGGTGATTTTTTATGGAACCACACATAGTCATTCTTATCTTTGTGCACATAATAATGAAAAGCATGTTTATTCCATTAGTTGCGTCGTTTGCATTGGTCTTGATTTAACGCATTACGATTCATATGCCTATGACATGATGACTTTGGAGTATTATTTCTTGTGATATATCGGATGGAAACCCAGACATAATTCCGTAGCCGATTCCGAATGGACGGTAATATGGTCTGTACTTGGGATACAATTCCACGTATCACTTGGAAGAGTGCTCACATGTATGCTTGTGCGGATATTATGTATGCTTGTGTTTTCATGAATATGATATGCTGAATGAAGTTGTATGTTCATTGTTACTTTGAGGTATTTGTTAGACATGTGTTATTAGATATGAGATATATGCGAATGTATGTATGAGTGTTATTTTGTACCCATGAATATAGAAGCATGATATTCTTTGGAATAAGTGTTACTTAAGCCTGATAAAATTATTATGTAAATCCTTTCATTACAAATGACATAAGTAAGGGACCATTCCGAACCCAACGGTTTGAGGTCTTCCCTTGCGAGGGGTGAGTGCAGCCTTAAATCTCATTTTCCCGGTTCACACCGGGTGGCGACTCCATTATTCTCCGGTTTAGTCCCCCATGGCTACTCCGTACTCCCGACCGGGCCGCGAGCCCTAGACAGCATGCGTCGCCCCAGATTTTCTGTGTTCCCACAGGAGGGCAAAACACATTGAAATCCAGGAAGGTCGATGCGCCGTTGACAATTGGGAGGATTTGAAGCGCGAGCTAAAAACTCAATTCCTACCAGGAAATGTAGCTTACATAGCTCGACGACAACTGAGAGACCTAAAACATACATGCTCCATCCGGGAATATGTGAGGAAGTTCTCCGGATTGATGTTGGATATCCGAGACATGTCCGAACAAGACAAACTCTTCTATTTTATAGAGTGGTTGAAGCCTGGGCTAGAACAGAGTTGCAGAGGCAACGAGTAAAAGACTTGCCTTCAGCACAAGCTGCGGCGGAACAATTAACGGACTATTCCCTCAAGGGACCTCCATCAAAGAGATCTACACCGGCTCCTACTAATATGTGCAGAGAAGCCTTTGAAAGCTTAAAGGAAGCGATGATAGAAGACACAGTTCTCATTCTCCCGGAGATGGCCAAACCATTTGAAGTTCAGACGGATGCTTCAGACTTTGCACTTGGAGGGGTGTTGCTTCAGGAAGGTCACCCTATTGCCTATGAGAGTCGTAAGCTTTCCGAAACAGAACAACGATATACAGCACAAGAAAAGGAACTATTAGCAGTGATACATTGTCTGCGGGTGTGGAGACATTACCTTCTCGGGTCGAGATTTGTGGTGAAGACAGATAACTCCGCAGTCAGTTATTTCCTCACTCAACCAAAGCTTACTTCGAAACAGGCTCGATGGTAGGAGTTTTTAGCAGAATTCGACTTTCATTTTGAGCATAAAGCAGGATGTTTGAATCATGTAGCTGACCGGCGTAAACACACACGTATAACGCAAACGCACGTATCGTTCAAGTAGTATAAAAATATCGATCCCACGAGGACTTAATATCTAAACTATTAATTTTATGAGGTCAAATGATTACTAATATCTAACAAGTTGATTGATTGATTTGAAATAGTGACGATTCTAAATTTAAAAGCAAGTAAATAAAATAGTCGAAAATAGGTTTTAAGAAAATTCAATATTAAAAACTATCTAGGGTTGTGATTTTCCAATATCATTTTAAAGATGAAGTGGTTATCTTAAAGTTGGGTAATATATTGATTTATTAACCTGGAACACTAAATTATGTGTAGCCTCTGTCGATGGTCAGACACAAATACCCAGTTTAACCCATTGAATCATATGTCTATGTCAACCAAATTATCTGGATTCATTAAGTTTAAGTTCCAATTATGGCTACCCCCGCCCGACAGATATATTCCTATCCTGTAAGGAAATCTATTAAAGGGTTATCTATCCTCAATGAAGATCGTGGGCTATTGAGTCTAAGGCTGAAACCTAAAATCCCTATGTCTAGTTCATTTTAGATTTACCAGATCAATTTTATTAATGGCCAGTTAATGAAAAAGCATTAAGTTTAAGACTCAATAAATAAATCTTTATATTACCCAAGCTATAATCTAACCCTTATAAAATGGTGATATTAGATTTCATCACAACCCCAGATAACTATTTAGTTACAACACATAACTAGGGCTAGTAAAAACTTGAAAATAAAAGACATAAAGTAAAAATGCGGTGGGTAAAGTAAATACTGAAAAGTAAATTACAATAAAATAAAATGCTAAGGTAAAAGGAATTACTTTTACTACTACTAATTTAGATATCTCCCATAATAATATATAAACTTGTGATAACATTACCAACCAGCCATATAGGCGGTTAACTGATTAAGTCAAATTAAGTCCAACTGGCCATTAATAAGGCGGTAAAAAGATTTGTCCATGAACCTGCCATATAGGCGGTAAGAAAGTTTAATTACCAACCGACCAATCTGGCGGTACCCTTGATTAGTCAGGTTAAAACCAGATTAAAATGAATTACCAACCGACCAATATAGCGGTATCCTTTTTAGTCAATATTTTAAATAGTGAATATATTATATTTAAGGGAGATTAATCTAAATAGCAATAGTAAAAGAATTACCTTTCACCCTAGCTGGGGAAGTTACCTCCTCATTACTGAAAAGTAAAACTGAAAAATTAAAGAAAGAAAAGTACTGTGCGTAAAAGTAAATTGCGGAAAGTAAAAAACTGAAAAGTAAATAAAAGAAAGTGCGAAACTGAAAATTAATTACTGAAAACTAAAAATAAACAAACTAGATACAATCTTCTTATTTATTCATTAAGAATTTCAAAGAAGAAAGTATGAATTTTACAATGAAATGGCTTGGTATTATAGGCAAAATTTTGCCACCATCAAATCATCAATCAATTTCTCCACCAAATCCATTATTATTTCTCCACTAATTACTCCACCAAATCCAAATTGCTCCACTAATTCTTATCTGTTTGGTGGTGATTTGATAATTTTATTAATTATTTATTAATTAATATTTTGCTTTGAAAATGATTGATAATGACTTTTAATAATTACACTCCACACACTTCTGGATGGTTCATCAATTTCGGTCATGAAATCATCAGAATTTGAAAATATGTTCTCTTTCAAAGTTGTAGATCTTTGAGTCTTCTTTAATCTGGAACTTGAATCAGCTCAATCCGATATCTGAGTAAACTGTTATGCCCAAAATACGACAGATGCGCAAAACTGGAATTTCCAAAACTGCACTTCGTCAAAAACGCCCTTTCAAGTTTCCAATCTCCAAAATTAAAATATCAAGTCCAATAATTGCCTTTATTTGACCCATATTTCATCCTAAATGATTTCATTAAGACCCGATATTATTTTATCTGCAAAATAAACTAAAATATATCAAAACGTTCATCAAACCCGAGAAACTAAACAAAATATTAAGTAAAAGGGGCGGTAAATATTGATATATTTTCCGCTCATCAGTAGCAGATGCTTTGAGTCGAAAGTCAGAACTTAGTCATTTGAAGGCATTGGCTAACATGTCTTTCAGCACCATCCGTTACATCGAGAAACTCATACGAAACAACTTGGAGAAGGACCATGTCTCTAAGGCAATTCTGAAGTTAGTAAGGGAATGCAAGGCTCGTCGTTCTGGTTGGAAGACGGACTTTTGTGGACTAAGGGAACCGCTTGTATGTTCCCAAGTCAGAAAACCTCCGGAAGATTCTCATAAAGGAATGTCATGATACTTTATGGGCCGGCCATCCGGGTTGGCAGAGAACTCATGCATTATTAAAACAAGGATACTATTGGCCTCAGATGCGGGATGATGTGACAGAGTACACCAAGACATGCCTCATTTTTTCAGCAGGATAAAATAGAGAAGTTGAAGACCCCTGGATTATTGGAACCGTTGAGTGTCCCCAACAGACCATGGGAGAGCGTCTCCATTGACTTCATAACCAACCTTCCAAAAATTGGTGAACTAACCAACATATTGGTAATTGTTGATAGGTTCTCCAAATATGCAACATTCATACCAGCACCTAAGTACTGCAAGGCGGAAGACACTGCTAAATTATTCTTCAAACATGTGGTAAAGTATTGGGGCGTGCCTAGACAAATTGTGAGTGATCGAGATCAGAGATTTGCGGGAACTTTCTGGTCCGAACTCTTCAAACTACTGGGTTCTCAACTAAACATGTCAACAAGTTACCACCCGAGACTGATGGACAGACAGAAATATTCAATGGAATGCTGGAGGAGTACTTACGCCACTTCGTTAATGCCAACCAGAGAAATGGGTACAACTTCTTGATGTCGCCCAATTTTGCTTCAACTCTCAAAAGAGCTCTGCCACCAACAAAACACCTTTTGAAATTGTGATGGGTCAGCAGCCTCTACTCCCACACACAGTGACAGAGTATTCCGGGAAAGCCCACGAGCTTTCAACTTCACTAAGGAATGGAGAACCAACACAGAAATTGCTCGAGCTTATTTGGAGAAGGCTTCCGCGAGGATGAAGAAGTGGGCAGATCAGCATAGAAGACCCTTAGAATTTCGACCTGGAGATTGGTGTTGATCAAGTTAAATCCAGAACAAAACGTTCAGAGGGAACAGAGACAAGAGATTGGTGAGGAAATATGAAGGGCCAGTTGCCGTTCTTAAGAATGTGGGAAAAGCTTCATACAAAGTCGAGACTCCAGCGTGGATGAAGATGCACCCGGTTTTTCATGTCAGCAGGTTGAGACCTTTTCATGCAGACAATAATGACGCAACTCGCAACCAACTACGAAGACCAGAGATTGAAGAACCAACTAGGAAGAGAACCACGAGGGAAGTTGAAGAGATTTTGGCAGAAAGGGGAGGAAAGGGAGGCGACCGGAGACCAACGACAAGGAAATGAGTTCCTAGTGAGGTGGAGAGACCTGGGAGATGAAGAGACAAGTTGGGAGAGAGTCGAAGACCTGCAGCAGTTTACACAGAAGATTGAAGACTTTACAACCCTTCAGCGTCAAGACAAGAGAGCCGAAGACCTGCACCAATTGAAGCAGCAGAGCGAAGAGTTTCAAGCCTACCAGCACCGAGGTGAAGAGCAGAGGAGGAGCAGTTCAGATGTGTCAACGAGGACGTCGACAGATTAAGTGGGGGAGGATGTAACGCACCTACACTCCAAGCTTGTCCAGGGCCAATGACTTGCCCATGGCCGCTTGCGTGTGGTGCTAGTGTGCACTTTGTATTTATTCTTATTTTATTTATTTTCTATTTTAGGGGGTGTGACAACTCAAACATCATGTGTGTTTCCTAGTGACACTTGTGCAATGTCTTTGAAACCTCTTTAGGGGGTGACCCGGGCACCTTAGAAGGGCCTTGGCCACCAGCATACTAGGGGCTTTAGCTTGTGTACTCCCTCGCCCTTAGTTGGCTTGCTTAATGAAACATGCTTCCTTTTGATTTCCAATTGCTATGTCCGAATGTGTTGCTTGATGTGTATCCCATATGTCTTGCACGTGTTTCATTATCTCATGCCTTGTGGATGTGTGCTTATCGATGTATGCTTTACTTTGTTGCCTAATAATGTTCCATTCTATAGATGGCTAACCATGGGTACGACCTTGCAGGGTCGATTCTAGGCTGACTTGTTAGGCACAACGCTAACAAGTGCCGCACGGACCCAACTTGGGGACACCAAAGTTGGCCCGTGACACAGTGCAACCCAATAGCAGTCTAAGATATTAAGCCAGCCCATGTGCGCATATCCTTGGCCCACAACCATAAGGAACTCAAAATCCAAACTAATGGTGCATAAAGCGAACAGACGTACAGTAGCCTTAGCCAAGCCCAAGACAACAGTAGTCAGTAGCACCCCCTATTTTCCCACCGGACACGAGATCATAATATAAGCGAGAAGCAGCTACATTTGGACCAAGCACCTAATCAGATTCCAGATCACAAATTGCCAGCCCAATACAGAACAAAGGCCACAGCAGAATCAGGACCGAAGCTAGCTAAAACAAGTCGAGCCCACGTGCATCAATACCAGCCAATTCGTACCAAAACACAACGAAACAAAACTCAGCACAGCCGCTACATTTTAAGCCCACCTGCTCCCTGCCTCTGCTCCTAGTATACGTGCACAGCCCTCCCTTTCTACACACTTGCACAGCCATCCCTTTTGCACAGCAACCATCCGAAAAGACAGCAGGATTCTTGCTTCTCTTCTTTTCTTTCTCAAATAGCTGCTCTTCCTCTTTGCAACTCTCATTCTTATTCGTCTTCTTCTTCGCTGTTTCTTCTTCACAAGACTGTTGTTGCTCCACCCATCGATGATGCAGGACTCCACTGTGTAAGACAAGATTCTCTTCTCATCCTCCGATCTCACTTTCACACACAACTCTAGGTTTCCTTCGATTTCCCATTATTGTTAAGAAATAGGATTTGTGGAATTTGGGAATTTTAATATGAATTCAATTAGGGTTTTAGTCGCTTTGTTTGATGATAAATTAGGGTTTTAGTTGTTCAAATTTGTTTACGTGTGGGGAGAGGGGAGAGGAATGACTAGTGAAAATTTCAGTTCTTCTATCTTTGTTTTTGTGGCCAAAATTTGATGAGTTTATCAGGAATATTGATTAACTTTTGAAAACTCTTATCAATTTGAGTAATATTGAATCGGAGTAGCATTTCTGTGACTTACGTGGCCAATTTTGAATGATTTGAGTGATTGTAAGTCTAGTGAAGATATGCAAAGTTGTATAATTTTCATATCTGTAGAACTCAAAGAGTGCCCATAACAACATTGAACCAAGCTTCTTCATCAGCACCTCAAATTTCCTCCCCCGTCCCCATATCCACAAACTTAAAAGACCAGCAAAATGGCTCCACCAAAATTAGTGCTGCTAATAAGAAAATGGTCAAGTCAAAGAGTGCCTCAAGAACCATGCAGCTACCATGGGAGGTAATGCAACTGATGGCTGTGGTGAGTTCATACCTAGTGGTGAAGAAGGTACAATTGAAGCACTCTTGTCACAGAAACTTCCATAAAAAAGAAATTGAAGGTGAGCAACAACAGCAAGCCATCACCCCATTTGATTGTTACCATCATCATATGAGCCCTCATTTGAATAGGGTTGGAAGAAAAATGATATTAGGACATCATAAGAATAATATTTTAGCAGCAACCCATGAGGCTTTTAGTAAGGGTGGCAGAAAAGCGTCCTGCCCGGACCGGCCCGCCCGGGGCAAAAAAAACCCGGGCCGGGCCCTTTGATCAAAGCCCGGCTCGGGCTCGGGCCAGAGCCGGGCTTTGCAATGTGGCCCTGGCCCGGCCCGGGCCAAAACCAAAAAAAAAATTATATATATATTTTAATATGTTTGTAGCATTTTTATTTGTGTGTAGCATTTAAATTGTTAATTGTCTTTGCATATAGTGTGAAAGTATTTTTTTTTTTGTATGTTTTTAATTTTAATGATGTATTTATATAATATAAATTGAATTTGAATTTTTTTTTATTTTTTTTTTGGAAAATTTAGGGTACCCTACACCAACAGGGACACTAATATCTTCAAGGGGAGGAGGAGCAACATTACCACACCCAATGAACATGATGGGGACAACTAATCCTTATGAGTTAGATGAGCATGAAGATGGTGTTGGTGGTTGGGCAGCAATGGCAGCAACACAACTTGAAGAAAATATCCAGGACAAAGTTTACACAGGAACAACAGAAAGAGAAAATGCTCAACCTTGGCCGAGAAAATTGGACTCGAAAATGCAGAAACAAGAAGAATATGATTGTGCAACAACCTTGTCAAGAGATTGGAGTCAAGAGGAGAGTGCTTAAGGTTTGGATGCACAACAACAAACACATTTTAGCCAAGAAGAATAAAAACATTATTAATATTAATCCTTCATATCGCTTTCTTGTTTTATCAAACTCAAAGCTATTTTTCTTAGCCCAAACATTACATGCCACCCTTCTGTACTCTTTATCCCTGATAACATTTTTACCCATATCTCTCATAAATCTATCAGTTACAATGTATTGTTTTCATATCATGTGGAAATGGATATCACTAGCATGACAGCCATGACATCATTGTAGGTAACAGATAATGCATGATAGTTTAGTTGTACAGTGTTCACGCAGATGAGGATTCGGGACAAATCCATTTTAAGGGGGGGGGGGGTGAATGTAACCCCCTCGGTCTGTTATAGCGTGCCTAGTACAGTAAACCGTCATTCATAACGTGTTATTGTTCATGACATGATATAAAAAAATTAAGTTTCACACCTTAGGAATCTCGGACGAAAGTCTTGGACAAATTTTTCAGTTTTAGAGTCATTTTTTTTAGCTTAACAAAGTCAACCGACAACTTTCCGTATTTCAACCTTAACTCTTTCATACGATCTCCGATTTTTATCATCTTTATATCGTCGGTATGCCCAGACAATTAGTTACAACTTCTGTGTTGAATATTTTCACCCGAACTAGGTCGAAAATACAACTTATATGCTTTATTATTCTTGTCCTTTATTTCTATCTGAATCGGCCATTTGTTCATTGCTTCTAACCTTGTATTTTTCTTAATGCAGCAATGTCTGAGAAAAGGGTGATTGCTAAGCCGTTTCCTGCCCATCACATGCTTGGATTTACCGGGGTGTGACAAGTTGGTATCAGAACCGAGGTTTAGGTGTAATGACTGCAGCGGCCCCGTCGCTCCATGTAAGTCCTCTTTCTCAATTACAATGTATTGTTTTCATATCATGTGGTAATGGACGAAGATCAATGACATCCATGACAACATTGTAGGTAACAGATAATAATGCATGATAGTTTAGCTGCACAGTTTTCATGCATATTAGGATTCGGGACGGATCCATTTTAAGGCGGGTGAATGTAACACCCCGATCAGTTATAGCGTGCCTAGTATAGTAAATCGTCATTCATAATGTGTTAGAGTTCATGAAATGATATAAAAAAATTAAGTTTCACACCTTAGGAATCTCGTCCGGAGGTCCTGGACAAATATTCAGTTTCTGAGTCATTTTTTTTTAGCTTAACAAATTCAACCGACAACCTTCCATATTTCAGCCTTAACTCTTTCATACGATCTCTGATTTTTATAATCTTTATATCGTCGGAAAGCCCAGACAATTAACTATAACTTCTGTTTTTGAATGTTTTCTCAAATTCGGACCGAACTAGTTCGAAAATACAATTTTACGTCTCATGAACAGTGTATTCCGTTGATTAGACAAGAAAATGATGCATTTATATTTCTTTTTGAAGTCAGTGACCATTTTGCCCTAAATTATAAATGGTATAAATAACTTTAGAGGTCAATTTTGAGACTTCATCTTCTCCTCCTCTTTTCTACTTCAAAGAGAAACTAACCTGAAATTTTCCCCCATTTCTCCTCCCATGCATCAATGGAGTTAGATGAATTTCTTGCAATTTTGTGCATGATCAAGAAAGGTAAGCTTTTTAACTCCCTTCTCTTCTCATTTTTTTCAGTTTTGAGCATGAATAAAGAAAGCCCCAATTTGTCCCCAAGAACCTGGACTTCATTTATGCATTTTAGACTTCATTTAGTGAGTGGATGTCTTCCTTCCTCTCTTTTCATGCCTTTCAGATATCTATGTCTGTTTGATTCTAGTTCTAATTTGAATTCGAATTTTGTATTCAGTTTGTGATTTTTGTTATCTCTGCCGCTCGCATTCTTTGTTCATGATTTTTAATACGTTATTGTCTTCAGTTTGTATTCTTATTTATGATTCTAGTTCATCAATCATTGCTCTCTTACTCAGCTAATGCCTATAAATTGCATATTTAGTTCTCATCTTAGCTATGTGCTCAACTTAAGTAGTCAACTATGTTCCGACTTACAGTTCAATTTATGTCTTGCGAACCATGCTTATGATTTAGGATTCTAGCATCTTATGTCCTTATTAGCAGTACTGGTTAGGTCATCTGTTCGGATGGCACCCATCCCATACATATTCTATAATAGGTAATGGGGCCCTAGGAATTTGTGTGTATAATCCAAAACAGGTCAGCTTATGGTTACTCGTGTATGAAGACCCTAGCGAAGTTTTCAGCTCATGTATGTTCAGTTCAGTATTCAGAGTCGGAATATATGTGTTTGGTTCAATTTATAGGTTCCAGATCAGAATATTCATGTTAATTTATGTCCACCCAGGTTGTAGACTTTCGGCATGTACCCGTTAGGTTTTAGATCGGCTATCATTTCATAATTTAGATTTTCCAGTATGCACTACAGATCACGTAGTTCAGCATGTCAGCCACAGTTAGAATAATTTCAGTCAGAGTCTAAAATTATTACAGTCAGAGTCTAGAACTTTTTTTACGTGGATTGAGGCAAGCACAATGCACGATAATTCTCTTAATATAATTGTTTGTGGTTGATGTTTGATATAGAAGTCGATATAATATTGTATAAAAAATATTTATATAAATATTAACGTTAGGAATTATATTGAGTTATTGATACTATGAGAAAGATATATGTGTGAATACCATGTTGGGTAAAATAGTATGTTTGTATTATAAATCGAAGTATTTGAGTATTTCGTTATTATTGAGATGAGATTGACGGAGTGAGTGTGAAACTTGATTGTATGAGGTGATGGGTGTTGTTACTGTTATGCTGTATAAAATAGTGGTCAGAGATGCGAGGTTATACAAGGATAGTAAAGGCGTGTGGTGTGATCCCCTCTTGCACATTCATACGAGGTTATATAGTGGGAAACCTTGGAAAGGGTGTTGTTACTCTTCCAATGGTTTTAATCCACTATTATACCTAGAAATGGAATTTTATGTAAAGAAGAGATCATAATTTCAATAAACAGTGCTGATGGTGGTGGTAGGTATGGCCACATTATCCATCATGATCATTACTACTGTCACATCATGCACCCTATGACAACATCGGGCAAGCTTCTTCATCAGCACCTCAAATTTCCCCCCCCATCCCCATATCCACAAATTTAGAAGACCAGCGAAATGGCTCCACCAAAATTAGTACTGCTAATAAGAAAATGGTCAAGTACAAAGAGTGCCTTAAGAACCATGCAGCTGCCATAGGAGGTAATGCAACTGATGGCTGTGGTGAGTTCATGCCTAGTGGTGAAGAAAGTACAATTGAAGCACTCAATTGCTCAGCTTCCATAAAAAAGAAATTGAAGGTGAGCAACAAACGCGAGCCATCACCCCATTTGATTGTTACCATCATCATATGAGCCCTCATTTGGATAGGGTTGGAAGAACATTGATATTTGGTCTCCATAAGAATTATATTTTAGCAGCAACCCATGAGGCTTTTAGGGTACCCTACACCAACAGGGATACTAATATCTTCAAGGGGAGGAGGAGCAACATTATCACACCCATTGAACATGATAGGGACAACTAATCCTTAGGAGTCAGATGAGCATGAAGATGGTGTTGGTGGTGGGGCTGCAATGGCAACAGCTCAACTTGTGAAGCAAATGTCCAGGACAAAGTTTACACAGGAACAGAAAGAGAAAATGCTCAACTTTGCCGAGAACAGTGTTCTAAAATGCGCTAGGCGCTAGTCGGGCGGCGACCTAGCACTAGAGCGCCTAGTCGGGGCCTAGACGGTTAATCGGAAGTTGAGAATTTTCTATAATTAGGTTTAAGATTTGGTATGATTGGAGAAATTAATCATAGATAAATGTTATTTGAGTAATGACTAATATTTATAAATGGTCAATTTGATGAGAACTAAAAAATAGAAAAAGATTAGATTTTTGAATTAGGGTTCTGCTCTAAATTGAGATTTTTTCAAATGATGAGTTAGAGAGTTAATTTTGTAAAATTAAGGTTAGGGTTAGGATTGGGGTGTGAAATTCGGCCAGAAAAAGTAATTAATTTCGAATTTTGCGTCGGTCAACGATGGTTGACCGATGGCCCTAACGATTGGGGCCAGGCGGGGCGGCCATAGGCCGCCGAACCTATACGCGCTGCGCCGCGGCTAGGCAGGACGTTTTAGAACACTGGCCGAGAAAATTGGATGGGAAATGCAGAGAAAACAAGAAGAATATGTAGTGCAATAACTCTGTCAAGAGATTGGAGTCAAGAGGAGAGGGCTTAAGGTTTGGATGCACAACTACAAACACAGTGTAGCCAGAAGAAATAATAATATTATTAATATTAATCCTTCAGACCACCTTCTTGTCTTATCAAACTCAGAGATATTTTTCTTACCCCCAAACATTACCTTCCACCCTCTTGTCCTATTTATCCCTGATAACATTTTACCCATATCTTTTACAAATCTATCAGTTACAATGTATTGTTTTCATATCATGTGGTAATGGATATCACTAGCATGACAGCCATGACAGCATTGTAGGCAACAAATAATGCATGATAGTTTAGCTGTACAGTGTTCACGCAGATGAGGATTCAGGACGAATCTTTGGGGGGTGAATATAACACCCCGGTCAGTTAGAGTGTGCCTAGTGCAGTAAACCGTCATTCATAACGTGTTTGTATTCATGACATGATATAAAAAAATTAAGTTTCACACCTTAAGATTCTCGTGCGGAGGTCCGAGACAAAATTTTCAGTTTTAGAGACTTTTTTTAGCTTAACAAAGTCAACTAACAACCTTCCGTAATTCAGCCTTAACTCTTTCATACGATCTCCGATTTATCATATCGTTATACTGTCGATCTGCCCAGAAAATTAGCTACAACTTATGTGTTGTATATTTTCCCAAATTCGGACCCGAATTTGGTCGAAATACAACTTCTATGGACTCCTTCATAATGATACTAACTGACTGACGACTTGTTTGATTGCTTTATTATTCTTGTCCTTTGTTTCTATCTGACTCGACCATGCGTTTATTGCTTCTAACCTTGTATTTTTCTTAATGCAGCAATGTCTGAGAAAAGGGTGATGGATAAGCCGTCTCCTGCTCATCACATGCTCGGATTTACCGGGGTGTGACCAGTTTGTATCAGAGCCGAGGTTTTGGTGTAATGACTACTGCCGCCCAGTCGATTCCATGTAAGTCCTCCTTCTCAATTACAATGTATTGTTTTCATATCATGTGGTAATGGATGGAAGATCAATGACAGCCATGACAACATTATTGGTAACATATAACGCATGATAGTTTAGCTGCACAGTTTTCACACATATTAGGATTCGGGACGAATCCATTTTAAGGGGGGGTGAATGTAACACCCCGGTCAACTATAGCGTGCCTAGTATAGTAAATTGTCATTCATAATGTGTTAGAGTTCATGAAATGATATAAAAAAAAATTAAGTTTCACACCTTAGGAATCTCGTCTGGAGGTCCTGGACAAATATTCAGTTTCAGAGTCATTTTTTTTAGCTTAACAAATTCAACCGACAACCTTCTGTATTTCAGCCTTAACTCTTTATACGATCTCTTATTTTTATAATCTTTATATTGTGGGAAAGCCCAAACAATTACCTACAACTTCGTGTGTTGAACGTTTTCTCAAATTCGGACCGAAATAGGTCGAAAATACAATTTTACGCCTCACAAACAGTGTATTCCGTTGATTAGACAAGAAAATAAAGCCTTTATATTTCTTTTTGAAGTGACTATTTTGCCCTTAACTTATAAATGGTATAAATAACTTTTGAGGTCAATTTTGAGACCTCATCTTCTCCTCTTCCTTTCTATCCTTCAAGAGAAACCTACCCTGAAATTTTTCCCCCATTTCTCCTCCCATGCATCAATGGAGTTGGATGAATTTCTTGCAATTTTGGCCTGATCAAGACAGATAAGCTTCTTAACTCCTTCTCTTCTCATTTTTTTCAGTTTTGAGCATGAATAAAGAAAGCACCAATTTGTCTCCAAGAACACTAGACTTCATTTATGCATTTAGACTTCATTAGTGAGTGGATGTCTTCCTTCCTCACTTTTCATGCTTTTCAATCATCTATGTCTGTTTGATTCTAGTTCTAATTTGAATTCGAATTCTGTATTCAGTTTGTGATTTTTGCTCTCTCTCCAGCTCGTATTCTTGGTTCATGATTTTTAATACGTTTTTGTCTTCAGTTTGTATTTTATTTATGATTCTAGCTCATCGATCATTGCTCTCTTACTCAGCTAATGCCTATAAATTGCATATTTAGTCTCATTTTAACTATGTGCTCAACTTAAGTAGTCAACTATGTTCGATTTACAGTTCAGTTTATGTCTTGCGGACCATGCTTATGATTTAGGATTCTAGCATGTTATGTCCTTATTAGCAGTACTGGTTAGGTCCTCTATTCGGACTACACCCATCCCATATATATTCTATAATAGGTAATGGGGCCCTACGAATTTGTGTGTATAAACCGGTACAGGTCAACTTATGGTTACTCTTGTATAAAGACCTTAGCGAAATGTTCAGCACATTTATGTTCAGTTCAGTATTCAGAGTTAGAATATATGTGTTTGGTTCAATTTATAGGTTCTTAATCAGAATATTCATGTTAATTTATGTTCGCACAGGTTGTAGACTTCCAGCATGTACCTGTTAGGTTTTAGATCAGCTATCATTTCATAATTTAGATTTTCCAGTATGCACTACAAATCACGTAGTTCAACATGTCAGCCACAGTTAGAATTATTTCAGTCAGAGTCTAAAATTATTCCAGTCAGAGTCCAGAATTATTTTTACGTGGATCGAGGTAAGTACAATGCACGATAATTCTCTTAATATAATTGTTTGTGGTTGATGTATGATATAGAAGTCGATATAATATTGTGTAAATATATTTATAGATATATTCACGTTTGGAATTTATATTGAGTAATTGATAGTTTGAGAGTTATATATGTGTGAATATCATGTTGGGTAAAATAGTATGTTTGTATTATGAATTGAAGTATTTGAGTATTTCGTGATTGTTGAGATGAGAATGATGGAGTGAGCGTGAAACATGATTGTATGAGGTGATGTGTGTTGTTACTGTTATGCTGCCCGGTTTTATATAATAGTGGTCGGAAATGCGAGATTATACAAGGTTAGCAGAAGCATGTGGTGTGATCCCCTCTTACACATTTATACGAGGTTATATAGTGGGAAACCTTGGTAAGGGTGTTGTTACTCTCCCAATGGTTTTAATCCACTATTATACCTAGAAATGGAACTTTCAAGTCAAGAATGAGAGATCCCAATTCCAATAAGCAGTGCAAATGGTGTTGGTAGGTATGGCCACATGATCCATCATGATCATTACTACCGCCATCATCATACACCTCATAACAACATCAGACAAGCTTCTTCATGAGCATTTCAAATTCCTCCCCCATCCCCATATCCCCAAACTTAAAAGACCAGCAAAATGGCTCCACCTAAATTAGTGCTGCTAATAAGAAAATGGTCAAGTACAAATAGTGCCTCAAGAATCATGCAACTGTCATGGGAGGTAATGCAACTGATGGTTGTGGCTTGCAATTGTCATAGAAACTTCCATAAAAAGAAATTGAAGGTGAGCAACAACAGCAAGCCATAAATAGGTTCAATGGGTAATAAAAAATCATAAAATAATGAGAGTTGATTCAGTTGAATCATGCTAATAATCGACGAGTTTCATTCTGATAGCATGATATCCCGAAGCGATGTAAGGATGATTTATTTAACTCTTATGTGTTATATACTCTATATAGAATGGAGTACTCTTGATAGACACACTTATGTGAATGTAGAGGTGAGACCGCTTCTTATGAAACTTTTGGCAAAAGTTTCTAGAGCATTCATTATACTGGGATATACGTGCACGACCGTAATGCACGGGCTTTTTGACTTCACCCTGAAAGATTTGTGTGTGTAACGTTGTTAGAGATAGAGTTCAAAACTACGAGTTACTCTAGTGTAATCTGAATTGCCAACACTACGTAAAGGTTCAAATCGATACACCTTTATTTATGCACGACCTTATATTAGATTGCTCGATGAAAATATTTTATTAAAATTCAAGTGGGGGATTGTGTTAATGTGAATTTAAATAAAGGGAGAGTTACATATTTTGAAGAGTTACATGTTTTGAATGAAAAAGTTGTTACAAAAATAAAAATTTAATAGAGATGTTACAAAAGACCACAATTATTAGGGAGTCCCATATTGGAAAGCTACACACAAATCTTGTTGTTTATATGGTGTTGTGTAGTGAGTTGGGTTTGGGCCCCAAGGGGCACCCACTTTTATGAAAGGGTGAGGAGATAGCCAAATGTGGTTCTCCACACACGCGCGCCGCCACCGCCGTTCATCGTTCAGTTCGGGATGGGTGCGGGTGCATATATATATTTTATTGGAGAAAATTTTATTTAAAGATACACATACACATACACACATATATATATATGTATATATATTTGTAACGCGTTTAAATGAAAAAAACAGCTTATACATTGAATTTTCTTTTGTAAAACGTATCAAACCTTTAATTTAAATTAATTTCCCAACGTCTGTGAATTAATTCCCAACGTTTTAAAAAATAAATGTTAAGTTGTCTATTATTGCCAACGTTCGAAATTTCCCCATATATATATATATATCATGCTTCTTTGTTGAAAAAGAATAGACTGGAACAAAACCGAGAGCAAAAAACCAAAGAAAAATGAGAGCAAAATTCATTGTTTGTTTCAAACACTTTCAAACCGAAAGAAACCGAGAGCAAATATTTTGTTTCAAACACTTTTCAAAGTCGACGACCTCACGGCTGTTTCTACAGATTCCAAGCAATTGTTTTTTGTGTTGGGTGTGAGAATTCCGATCCGCGTTTGTGCTAACCAATCGAGACAGAAAATTTTCTGGGCTATATTATCCTGCGGACGTCGGGGCCGATTACTGCAAGCACAAATTTATAGGCAGAGCCGCGAAACGTTTTAAAGAGAGCGACCTAGTCCGCGACTCAACCCAGTTCCGTTTTTTAATTTCCTGGTGAACGGTAATATTGTTCTGCAACTGAGTATTCTGTTTCTACAGAAATGGGCAGGCCTACCCGAATTTTAGAACACATGGGAGCCTTATGACATTCTGCTCCACCAATTCCCAGACCTTCACCTTGAAGACAAGGTGATTCTCGATGGGGGGAAAATGTTACGACCCGCAGGTGGAAGACTTACCATAGCAGAAGGGGGAAAGGCCAGATTTTTATAGCTCAGACAGCAGCCCAGCAAGACGAGGCCCGAACACATGTACCAATGAGCTGTAAGGAGGGTGGGGACCAAGGGGGGAGAGAGAGAGGTAGCAACATAAAGGGGGATGCTGCACAGCATGAAGGGGACAATGATTGATTACAAAAAAGGGGGCAGAGGTAGGAGGGGAATAGGGGGTCTGACGTGAGAGGGCATTCTGTTGGTTTTTGGTTTTAAGTTGCTTTATTTAGGTAGATTAGTGAAGCAGTTGCGTCTGCATATTAGCCTTTTCCATTTGTTAAGCTTTCAATCGTGCATATTTACTGTTTGTATTTGCTAAACATTCAGTCACACTCAATGTGTTGACAAAAGATTGATGACTATTTGGATCTGTTATTAATACGAATTGAAAGAATATTCAGTACAATTTCATAGAATCTCTGTTACATTTTCATCCACTCTACTGTTACATTGCTTGCTGAAATAACATGGCCAAATACTTCTATTCTGTTCCTCGCTACTGTTCTCGAGCGTGACAGGGCTCTGCTCGTGTGGCTTGCTGAGAATCCTAATTCCTGACACAAGAACCAAAAATAGGGGGTCAGTTGAGAGGGGTCTATTACCCTTCAATGTGGTTAGCTGGTATGATTTTTGGTTACGGGTTGGGTTTTGTTATAATTATGGTTAGCACAATCATTGGAATGGTCCTCCGTATTGGATTGGACTACTGTTCCGTGACCGCATCCATGTAAGGTTTTGAAGGATTTAACTACGAATGAATTATTGACTACTTCTGCAAATCAGTACCCTTGTGTGTCTTTGGTTGAATGTCCAGCAATGGCTAAGAGAGGTGACCCAATAAGGCAGCTATGCTTAGACTTGCAGCAGAAGGAAGCTGGTTCCATCAATTTTAAGTAGTTGCTCTCATTAGGGATCCCCCATTTCCATACACAATTTTCAACTGTGCAATTGTCGCTACAAGTATGAGATTTTGTCCATATTTATGTGGGTCAGTTCTTGGAATGGTGCCCGAAGCTTTCATTTACATCTATAGGTCTGTTCTTGGGATAAATTTATGAAAAGATTTTTCTGCCTAAAATTGTTCATTGGTTTTATTTGAGTTTGTCTTATATGCAGGTGTGGATACTTGATTTGTAACCATTCTGCTTTACTTTTATTGCAGTGGTCGATTAATAAGGTCGTTAGCAGTGATGTGCAGTACGGGAACTATCGCTTGAATACTGTAGAGATTGTGTACAACACTTTTTCCTTAATTAATGCAGTTTACACAATTATTCTTTCTCTTTATGCAAAAAGAGCTTTGAAGGATCTTGAAAGATGAGAGGCCAATGGAGAAGAAACCTCTGCTTCCACTGGTAGCCGTTTTGAAATGAATAAGCTTCCACTGGAAAGACCAAAGCACCCGACTTCCTCATCATTTTCATTGTAGCTTGAGCACTGGACATATTACTTTAGCAGTTGTAAAAAGTTAGGCACGTTAAAATGGCTGTGCTAGCCCTAATATATTTTATCTAATCACATGTAACTATTAGAGATTTAAGTGGAATTTATTGTTAAAACAATTTCAAATTCTCATGTTTTTTAAAAGAATACAAGATTGGTATCATACATATACACGATATATATCACCAATTACAAACAAAAATAACATTCGCAGGTACATCGACTCTTTAATGCTTGATTAGGTCGAAAAATTTGACCAAAAGCTTCACACATGTTTTCACGTAGCTTACTCCACTATTTCCAGCTCATTTTCACACATGCTTTGCCTTCAAGGTGATTCATATTCCAAAAACTACTACGGCAGCAAAATCATCTGACCATAAGATGCATGACATACTAAATGAAAAATATTTGAGTTCATTATAGCGCGCCTCATGGTTTCCAGGGTGCTGGGGGTGGTAATGGAGTTGGAAGCATTGGTGGAACTGCAGAGAAAATAGTGTTCTTGTCAATGCTGATAATTTTTTCGCCTGACAAGGCCACAAGTGCTGCAACTAAACCTGCATTGCCTGCGAGAGTTGACTCTGTATAATTATAATTGGTACGAACATCATACTATGGGAAATAAGAGAATACCGTAGTACATATTACCGTAGCACATGTATGTCGGTCGCACGACACAATTGCTAAGTACGAATTATTCTTGTAGAGATAATAAAAACTATTGATCTCATCAT
>SKCR01042860.1:0-32193 GCA_019454045.1 Zanthoxylum bungeanum
AAATGAGTGGAAAATAGTGATATATTTATCACTCATCAATTTTGTTTATCATATAAATACAAAGAACAATTTTTAATATTAACATGATAACCTTCTGTATCTAATACAAAAAGTGATATAATATTTTCTACACATCATGGTTCAACGTAGCAATCATACAACAAAAAACTCACATTCGGCAAAGGGATCTCGCATACTCCCACTGCAACTGCATACAGAGAGTCTCCACCCCCAAAGCGCAACTGCATCTCTCCAGGCTTTAGTTTCTTACTTTCCTTCAGCACCTGCAACGAATTGCAAATGTGAACGGGACAAGCAGAATCCAAAATCCAGCTAGATGTAACAGCTTCACAAGCTAGTGAGATATCAATAACTGGAAAAATAAATGTATCTGATGTAAATGCTCTCTCATTCCTTATCTGGGCAATGTAGTTAGGACATTTCCTTTTCCAGTGCCCGACTTTGCTACAGTGATGGAATTTATCATCAGAAGCCCTATTGGGCTTTGCTATCTTTCCCTGCGGTTGAGAACCGAAACCCTTATTCTTCTTCGCTTTCGTCTTCTTTCCCTTTGACCAGGTCTGCGAAGAAGCAGAAAGTGAAGTAGGTTTAGGAGGGAGAGTCGGTACTCCATTCCATAGGTCCTCTTCTGTCGTGATCATCATCCTATGCAGTTCATGGTGGGAACATATAATCCCATTCATGTTGAAATACATCACGGATTGGCGATATGAAGTTGAGAGCGAACCAAAAATGACAAACTTATCGAGTGAGTCTGATTCTGAACACTCGATATGATTATGCCTTTAAATTCAATGTTTAATCTAATCTTTACTTTATGCATGCATATGTTTATTTAATTTGATTAAATAAAGTAAAAGCATCTTTTACGGAAAATCCATATTTGAAAATAATTTTTTATATTTATATATTTGATGCATGTTACTTGGTCCATATTGTCAATACCGCTTATGGATAAATAATCTACGCTATATCTGAGAACGTGCCAAAGCTGTGAGGATATAGCCGGTAGGAATTTATCTGTGTCGGATATATTTTGATATTAGTTAAATTCAAGCGAAAGCGGAATCCTAAACGTGTCAAAGCTATGAGGGTTACATAAGTATCTTGAATTTATCATTGACAAGTTTAACCTTGATATGCCTCATTGTGAACGTGCCAAAGCTGTCACAACGAGAAACGATTAGGACCGGAACCCAAGAGTCACTGGTGAGTGATTGACAATGAGTTGTCTATCGAATGAATATACGTAAGCGAGAACATGCCAAAGCTCTGAGCTGAAATATATTCATGGGGTCCAACTTTCACTATTATTTTTGATTTGATAATCGCATGTTTTATATTCTGTCTTGGGATTATTGTTTTGCATGAAATACTGGGAGATACATTTTTAGATTAAAAATCCATGATCTATTTAATACTTTATGATATTCTATGAAACTGCTTTGTCTGCTAACCTTTCATTCGCTATCTATTTGATAGATCTGTGATGGCGGCACCTTCAAACAACCCCTTTGCTCATATACTTGATACGAATAAGCTTAAGGGCACTGAGAACTTTACGGACTTGGATATGGATTTGAGGATTGTCCTCGAATCCGAGAAGCTGGGATATATTTTGGAAGGTCCATTACCTCTTGCTATATATGAAGATGCATCTCCGGAAGAGATTGAGACTTTCCAGAAATTGAAAGATGATGATTTAAGGGTTAAATAATTCATTCTCAGTTCCCCGTCTTCTGAGGAAATATTTTGAGATGCATGATGCTTAGAGCATGGTGACACAACTTCGTGAATCCTTCATGAACATGGATCAGGTCGTGGTTAATAGAGTAGCAATGGAACTGTTCCATTCTAAACTTGATGAGGGATAGCCTGAGAGCACACATGTGTTTCATTTGATCCATTTGATTGAGCAATGAGGTGTAATGATTTCCCTCTCAATGATACTCTAGGACGAAGTGTCATACTTGGTCACTCCTAGCGTGTATCACCATTTTGTCATGTACTTCAACATGCATGGGATTCACTGCTCTTACCGTGAGTTACATAGAATGCTTCTTACAGCGGAGGAGGATTTGAAGAATGGAGTTCTGACTCGCCTTCCGAAACCCACTTCTCTTTCCGCTTCTTCCCACTCCAAGTCGAAGGGGAAGAAGATAAAGGGAAAAAAGAAGAAAGGTTTCAATGTTCCTCCGTAGGCTAAGATAGCGAAGCCCAAGAGATTTTATGAAGATAAATGCCATCACTACCAGAAGTTCGGGCACTGGAAGAGGAACTCTCCTGACTACCTTTCCCAGATCATGAAGGAAAAACATTGACATCATGTACTTTTAATTTTCCAGTTATTGATATCTCATTAGCTTGTGAACCTGTCACAACTAGTTGGATTTTAGATTCTTCTTGTCCTTTTCACATTTGCAGTTCGTTACAGGTGTTGACGAAAAGTAGACGGTTGAAATCTGGGGAGATATAGTTGCGATTCAGGAGTGGTGACTCTCTGGATGCGGTTGCAGTGGGCTTATACAAGATTCCCTTACCCAGTGGGAGACTTTTGTTGCGTGACTGTTTTTTTCGCTGCGGTTGCACATGTTGCTTATCTATGAGCTTATGACTCTCTTATATGCATATATGGTGTTAACTCCCAGAATTAGGTTATTCTCCTAAAACCATCTGAATTATCTGTTTCAGCTTTACTCATAACTTACCTCTGGCTATTAGTCATACCACATTCAACTAAAAACCTCTATAAGGCTCACGCTCTCTCAAACTCCTATCGTACTTCCACTGTTATTCTACCTTTCTAAATTTTGCTATGATACTCGATTTTCCCCCTTATCTCAGTTTTTTGAATCTCTAAAGTCCGCACTTCCTTGGAAACCCCATATATTAATATATGTTATGGCATCGCTACCAATTTTGGCTTGAATACTGCACTTTTACTAATCCTATATAAGTTGGGTGTCTGAGCTATTAAAGACTTTGTATAAGTCGGGTATCTCACTTCTGCATTGCTATGTGTTGCTTACTATGATTCCTTACTCTTTCAGACTTTTACTTCATGGAGGATGTCTGTTCTATTGTTCAACTACCTTACTATCTCGTATTTCACCCATCCTGTCCCACTCCCTTCCTTATTCAAATCCTTGCTGAGCTCTAAATTAAGGGGTATACATATACTTCGGACTTCTGGTCGGATGTCTATATACTTACTAGAGTAAGGGTTATTGGAAATAGAATTTCCATTCGCTATGTCGGGACCTGAATCGATTACTTCATATATTAGGGTTCCAGAACTTTTTATTATCCATTCTAAGGTCTCCATTTACATTGTTGTCCATATGCTACGTTACTTCTATCGCAATAAGTACTGAATTTCTTATCACTTCTTATTCCATTCTTACTATTTTCATATTCCATCTCTTGGTTCCAAACCATGCTACGGAGACTAGTGGTGGTTCGTTCTTCTGACTACTTTCTAGATTTATGCTCTTTGTTCTAGCTATAAGCCATAGCTTTGCTATCTAGTCTTCATGTCCACACTGGTACTCCTTATTAAATCCTTAGTCTCTCTTATCTCATTAGTATGTCATTTTGATATGCTGACTTCTACTAGTGTTGATCTACTATATTGATTTCTTCCTAGTACTGGGATCTTTCCAACTTCGACTTATGTCAAATTCTTTCTCTTTTATCCTTAAAACCTTATTGGTTCCTTTCTAAATAAACCGGTTCTTGAGATCTGTTGTCCTTGTCTCAAAATACAGTATTACGGGTATTGGGCTTTCTTTACGGTTACCTTATCTAAGTTGGTAGAGAATGGGGAAGGAATCCACATATCACTAGATATCGGCCTCCTTGTTCTGATACTCTGTATCGTGATAGGGTCTATTATTCATGTGAGATAAATATGAAATTGGCTCTATCGGGGAAGCTTCTTTAATTAGTATAACCGAGGGATGAAAATCTAGATAGGTCAGGGCTTTGTCTATCAAATTTTTAGGTTTAAAAAACTAATTATTTCCACTGATGGCCCTCATTTATCTGCTTACGGGTCTGAATTTGAAAATCTGAAATTCTCAAAATCTTTTTTGGCAGCTCATATTCATTGGAACTACTATATCTATTTCCGATTCATTTTCTCTCTTATATGTCTTACTATTATTTGCTATTCGAAGTACTTGCTATGTATACAGGATATTCAAAGTCTATAGGTTTAGCTTGAAGGAACTTCCTAAGGAATGAAGGATTCTTATAGAAGAGAAGAAACCTTGTATAGATCTATTTGACATTCTTACTCTTACTCATGCTTACTATATTCCTTTTACTGCTATAGGTTCTAGCATTCTGATTATCCTCTATTTCTGTATCGTTTCTACTTATTGCCTCTGGTTACTTGAACATCTATGTATCTTTCCTTTCTAGCTTTCTCTTCATTTTTCCTACTTTCATTGGTGGGTATCCTAAGAACTTTACTATTTCTTTCTATCTCTTTACTTTTCTGTATCTGGTTGCTTAAACATATATGCTTCTTTTCTTCGTTTCTTATCGCTTTCCTCTCTTACTTCCTTAAATACTTGTATTTTCTAGTTTCATAGCTTAACATGATCCTTCACTAATAATTTCGAATAGTCATGGAATGATTTTTAACTAGAGCAAGAATTAGGTTCGGGTAGCCATGATAATGCTTACTAACTTGTCTATAAAGCTTGAGGACGTACTCGAGGATCAGATACCGGAGAGGTAGTACCTCGTATACGGGTATCCCGAGCATACTGCGTATACTAGACCCCGACACTCTGCCCAGTGCAGTCACTGACTCCCTAGACCATGCTCTGATATTATCTTTATAACATCCCCAATCTGGGTGATGCTGCCGGCAGAGAATAGGCCGTACTATTCCATTGAGCCTCTGTTTTTCGAACTATAAACAACATTGTTACCCATTTCCTTAAACATAGTCTCATATACGGGACCATTGCCCAAACCATGACATAGAAAATAAAATACTACACACAACTAAAACTCAATATTACTTATTTTAACAACTTATACATGAGTACTTGTACAGAACTTTGTTATACAATTTTTCTGAAACTGGACTTACTAAACTTGATTGAACTTTATGTCTGACTCAACTTGGTGGACTAAACCCACTAGTGACTGCTATCAATATCCATCCCCTCGAGTTCGTCCTCTAGGAATACCTGTAAAACAAAGAAACTGGGAGTGGGGGTTAGATCGTTTGAACGATCTAAGTGAGTGGACAATTTTATAAATAGGTTCTAAAATACTTTTTGAAAATACATGGTTCTAAAATCCAGTTTATCTCAAATTTAACTTTTCTGAAATCTCTTTTATTAACTGAAAACAACTTCTTTCTTTCTGGAAAACTTTTCTGAAATCTTCTTTTCTGGAAATCTCTTATAAACTATTTTTTCTGAAAACTTTATTTCTAGAAAACTTTTCTCTCGAACTATCTCTGAAATCTATATCTGAAAACTGTATCTGAAAACTAATCTCTGTCTCTGAAAACCTGACGTATGGGGGCGTTACGTATCGTCGTCCCCCAATACACCTAACTAGAGCCAGTAGTGCAAATCCATGACATTGGGGTGTTACATATCATCGTCCCCCAAAGCATGCCACTACCTGTTCCCGAAACTAGTGGTCTTGGGGCGTTACGTATCTCCATCCCCCAAAGCATGCCACTACCTATCCCTGAAACTAGTGATCTTGGGGCGTTACGTATCTCCGTCCCACAAGCCACTGAACTAGAACTAAGGGTGCAGATCTATGCTACCCTCCAAGCTCTGAATCTAGGATATATGGGAATCTGTCATCCCTAGTCCAGAACTAGGATCTGGGGGCGTTACATATCGTTATCCCCCCAGTCCTATACATGTGCACATATCCTCTCCGTCAATTCCATATCTGTGACAAGTTACATACTGAGGTGCGTTTTTCCCTATGCCTCGAAAATCATAAATCTCAAGCTTTTAAAATTACCTTTTCTAAAACATTTCTTAAAACATATTTTTTCATGGAATAACTGTGATAAAACCGGCTAACACCCTAAGTGCATAAAAATAAGTCTGATATGAAAAAATAACATAATGACATTAACTTAAAATGACAGTGTCCACTCACTGATTTGAAATCCCACTTGTATTTCTTCGCTTGTCGAAGTAATCATCGTTCCTACAACACTTTTATTGATAACTTTGATTAGAAAGTGGGCTGGGGGAACATATTCCGAATTAAAACTATGTTTTCCATTCAAGCGCTTTCATTATTATCTCAAAGCACATCGTACTTATATCATGATGTAAGATGTAGACACGAACTGATACGAGGCCCTTAGGGTGGCCTCTAATACGTTGGAATGAAGCTGGAATGATTTGGAGAAATATTTTGTCACACATTCATCACGACGCAAGCCTTTGCGCATCGCGACAGACACCATTCTAGACATGACGCATATCGCGACAAAATTTCTGGAATACATATCGTGATATCGCAGTCTTTGAGTCTTAGCCGCTGTTGTTTTCGCAGTGATTTCAGAAAATTTCATCATGGGAAAACTCCTAGCACGCGTCGCGATGTGCAAGGCCATATTTAGGCCCTAACTTCGATTCTCCATGCCTAGTTTACTCAACACTCATCCCACACTTCCATATTACAATTTTCTACTCATCAATTCTATAAACTTCAATGTAAATACTAACTAAATCTACACTCTCACTCATTCAATTTATTTAACCCTTAATCTCATAGTCCCAATTATCTCATACTTAGGGTTTCCATGTATTTGGTTCTTACTCAATACAATCAATTCCATGCTCATATGTCACAAAATACTATGCTATTGTGCTCCTAACATTCATATATCATTATATCAACAAAACTACTCAATCTAAGATTTGGGTCAAATGACTTTACCTCATTTTTGTTGGATTTTCATCATCCTACAAGTCTCTCATGGGTGCCAAGCCTTTTCATTGCTTCTTCCCTATTCTATTTTTGTTCTTTCTTCTTCTCTTACGTCTCTCTTTCTTTCTCTACACAAATTCCATTTTTGGAATGTGGGAATGGTATCCCCTTTTTATACTATGGGCCACTTGTAATTTTCCTCTTTATACTTTTGGTTCGTTTTCAGAAACATGTTCAACGCTGAAGTTGTAGGTCTCGATCTCAGATTTCCGATGATATAAAATTCATAGTTCGTATGAGAAAATTATGGCCCAAATACTCTGGGATGTCCAGAGTAGAATATCGTACCATCTAGTTGTTGGACAATTATGACCCATAGCGTCACTATTTGTACAGATCATGGTGTTGTTGTACAAATTAACTATATGACAAAGGAGATTGCACTCTTATCAATTGTGATTAGATCACGTAGATGTATAAATGATGAGAGGTCCCTATGATTTGTTCCTGGACGGAGAATGATATGAGACAGTATCAGTCCACGAAGGATAAATCATTAAATATCCCTAGTCAGAGTATTATCGAGATTGGACATCGATAAATACGTAAAAGACTAGTATTACACTTGTGCACGTTGTGAGGGCACAGCGGCATAGTTCTCATATATTTGGGTATAGGATACTCATGCAAGTGTAATAGGAGGTTGTGTTTCACCGATGGTACGGTAAACCTTCGCTCTGGATATACCCCCTCCCTCAGAATTCCATTGGTAGTATGAATATGTTCTATGGAAGTCCGAAATTAGGGTAGGTGTATTTGGTCTTAACCTGAGACTTGCACCGCTAATACTTGCGACAATCAATATACTTTGGTTGAGGTCGTCCAGGGCTTTAACAGGTTCTGTGTACGCCAATACTTGGTATATTGAGAATCGTAGTGTGTTGGGTGTGATGTCAAGACGGAAGTGTCACTCCAGTCATATGGAGATGATGGTCACGTAGGATACATGACTGGTTCTCTTAAATGCTACAGCTATCGGGATAAAAAGACAAGGTCATGTTTATCCGATTAAAGAGACTAGTCACCAGACATCCGATATGTGCTTCGTACGGGGCATACACAATTCCAGCCCCAGGCCTAGCACGTGATCATCCGATACTGGACAAAAATATGAAATACTACAGTATACTATGCTTGATATAGATCCTTTATTCCTGTAAGGATATTTCCGGAGAATTGGGTAGGCATCGCGCTTTGCTTGAGGCCAACCTTGTCTTGTAAATCGGTATAAACGTAGTACTAGGTACTTACGTGTTTGAATAGTCCGACGACCGAATTTACTACTAACATATCCGAGGATCTCATGGGTAGCTTCCCAAAGATTCACTGATGATATATTACTCGCACTCTAAATTAATCTGGGATTAATTAGAAGAGAGAGAAAAATAATCTGGGATTAATTGCGGAAATATTTATCTGGGATAAAATATCATTAAAAGAGAGATAACGATTAATTTGGAATTAATCGAGAAATTAATATATTTGATATATTAAACAAAATTGGATTTCGACGTGGAATTAAAATTAGATTTTAATTCGGGCGAACGAGTTAATTAGAATTAATTCATTAGCGACGTGAATAGTGATCTCGCTAGGAGTAATCATTTAATTACGACACAATGGAAAATTAGTTAATTTGGAATTAGCGAACCCGAGCCCAAGATTATTTGCGAGCGCATTCCCATTTCGAATTCGAGAGCTGTACGCAAATCAAATCAAGCGTCAAATCATTAGTCGCATCAAGCGTCACATCACTTGTCACTTTGAGTGATGTGACTTGACAACTTGAATGAGTGATGTGACTTGATGGTAGTTGATGGAAGAGTGTTTAACACTCAAGTGTGATGGCATGATTGACATTTAATATTTAAATGTTTTTGTATTTGTTTTTTGATTTTGGAAATCAATTAATTGATTTTTTGAAAATCAAAAGTGGTATTAGATACACACTTTTTGCCATCCTTCACACACACACTCTCCTCCTCTTTCTTTCTCTCCTAAAACTCAGGCCCATGGAGGGGCAAAATAGCTCACTAGTTTCTGTAAAAAAAACGTGAGCAGTGGGAAGCACAAGAGTGGGATTTTATGGCAAATCACAAGTGCTAGCACACTTACGAGACACACGAAGGTGATAGGAAGTCCACCAATGAGCCGGGAACCATTCGACGAAGCTTGGAGCTTGACGAAGGACCAAAATGGAGGCCAAACCAGTGAGGTTTCACAGCTCACTGCCGTGACTGTCTAGGAGCAGAATCTAAAATTTTTTTCGTCTCCGCGTCACTCAACCGATCGATGTAAGTATTCCGCAACTTCTTCGATTGTTATTCGCACTTGATTCTTGCTTATTATTGATATTGGGACCTTAATAGAAACCAACAATGGCATCTAGAGCAAGGTTTGAGAATGAAAAAGTTTAGGGTTAAAATTTGGGCAAATTGATTTTGAGCATGAATTTGTGAAATTGGATGAATGAATATGCTTAAATGTGTTTTGAATTGAAGTTGATTGGATCAATTTCAAGAAAATTGGTTTGGAACATTTTTCCCTAAATTGAGTAGGCTTGGCCGAATGGTAGTGCCATATTATGTCTTGGTGATTTTGATTTTTTAATTCATTGGATGGAGTTAGAATCAATTAGGATGTTGATTTAATGTTGATTGTGGGATTAATTGGATTGAAACCAAATCGGATATAAAATCCACTCATTGGCCGAGACTTTGGAAGCATGTTTGGGTTTGATTTTAATCAATTTTTGTGTTGGACACTAATTGATATAGATGAGCATGATTAATTAGCCTAATTTATGTTTTGGAAATAATGATTTGGGTGATTAATTATGTTAATGCACTTTGGTTAATTAAAGTGAAATTGGGATTTTTTATGTTTAATTAATTGGCCTTTAAAATTGGATTTGGGCTTTTGTGTTGTAATTGGGCTTATTGGGCTTTGTTGTACAAAGTTGGGTTTAGGCAAAATTGGTTGGATCCAATTAGGCCCAAAACCGCATCCATAAAGCCCAATGCGACTTAATGGACCTTTAAGTTTAATTGGGCCTAATGGGCCAAAATTGATTTTTGGGCTTATGGGGTAACTCCCGGATTGGACTTTGGTTATTGGGTTTCGACCCGAGTTGACCAAAAGTCCACGCCTTAAGAAATTAATTAAAAGTCCATTGGACTTTAATTAAATTGACGTTGGACGTTAATCGGGCTTTGAGACCGTTGCGATTAAATTTGAATTTAAGTCGTAAAAGTTCATTATTAAAGTGTAGTATTTAATTTGGAATTAAATAGTGAATTAGAATTGAATGCATATTAAATTGGATTTAATGATGTAGTTTTAATTTAATTCGAGAATTCGTACATTGAGTACTTATTCACAAAACGAGTTTGACTCGAGCAAAATCAAATCGTTGTTTGAACATTGGATGATTACTAATTATCAGATTAATTAATTTGATTAGATTGATTGATAACATGATTGTGTGAATACATGGTTGCGATGCATGAATAATATATATCGGATGGATATTAGATGGGTGGGACAATTTTAGAAATTGTTGTAATAAATTCGATTTATTAAATTGGACCTGCGTGTCCAGCCTTATCACCTCCTTATCCTTTGTATTCTCTTCTCACCTATTCCCCTCATGTGTAAATGAGGTTTCTAGTGTATAAGTTGTAAGTGTAGACGGTAGAAGAAATACTTGTGCTAGCGGAGAGAGAAATGGAGAGATTTGATCTAGGATCATTATGTAAAGTATCCATCCGCATATCATTATTATTTTTCATATGCCCTTTATTATGTGTTTAGAATGCATGTTTAAGGGTGTATGATGATGAGACCTTAAGAAAGATATAAATTGGTTGCCATTTGCACGCGAAAAACCCTCGCTAAATATTAAGCGTTTTTTTCCTTCCATTGAGTGATTCTCACTCAAGATCTAAGACGACATTGGTTTGTTGGCCAAAGTCAAGGCCTTTGTCTGTCGAGGATGTGTTTGAATCACGAAGGCTTTGTTCCATATCAGTGTCTTGTCCAAGTTGTGGTTTGTTGGCCAAAGTCAATACCACTTCTTGTCCATCGACATTGATTACGAAGCTTTCCATGGTCAATGGGTCGCGCTTAACTAGGATCACTAAGTTTGTTGTGCCAAAGCCAAGGCTTAGTTGATTCAGAGGAAAAAGGTTAGGTAATACATTGGATGTATTGCCATATATAAGATATATGTTTCGGACTTGGATGTCCCCCTACCGGATCTAGGAATTGGATTGGATCCAATCGATCTTAGAGATCTACCTAGTTAATTATCATAAAATTTGTTGGCCAAAGTCAAGATTGTGTGATATTTAACGGGATCCTAGCCCACTAGGAAACATGGTTTCCCGGGTACTCGACAGAGGGTTAGAGGCTCGCCGAAAAATAGTGGGAGGCAGGAATTGAATTTGCAATACTAGTTTAATTACTTGCCATACGCGCTCGAACAAATATCATTTGTCGTTATAAATTAAATGTTAGTTGGACTAATATTTAAACGTTGTTTTATTAATAGTTGGACTATATTCAAACAATTCATTTATAGTTGATTATATAATTGGATTATAATAATCAATATATTTGATTTAATTAATTATAGTTGATTAAATAGTTAGACTATAATAATCATTATAATAATAGTACCTTAATCGTTGATTAAATAGTTGGACTATTAAAATCAAGATAAAATTCAAAGATTGACATTTAAAACATAATCTAGGGAAAATGTATTTAAATAGTTTAATTTTTCAAATTGGGAATAAAATTTCAGGATGGTCCTGGAAAAAATAATAGTTACTTTATTTGATAAAATAACGTATTATGCCTAAGCTAGGAGTTAAGCAAATAGTAGAGCATAATCTTTGGAAGATTTATGTGATGATGACTTTAGTGCTTAATCCATTAAACTTACCGCAGTAGACTCCTTAATTTCTGAATCAGAACTAAGGATTAGATCCTTAAAGTATGATACTGAAATTGAAGGGTCTTCATAAATCTATACTTAGATTTTAGAAGTACTAAAATTGCAATAATAACTCTTGGAAGGTTAATGACTATTCTCAATGAGATAAAGTCAAAGTTTGCAATTAGGCAAGTAGCGAGGTGCACCTTGTTGATATTCTAGAAGGCAAGGCTTGTCCAAAGGCTTCTGGAATATGAAAAAGGGCAAAAGGCAAAATCATTATAATCTTCTAGGAAGATAAATGACATATCCCAAAATGTCTGCCTAAATGTGGCAAACGGGATCGCGGAAGCGTGACTGCCGTTTGGACAAAGCAGACATGAAGGAATTGAAGAACGAACAAGGCTGACTTCAAACATGTTTGTCAAATTATGTTCACTACTAGTATTAAAATTAGATTTTAAATACTTAGTGTGATACATAAATATATATTGATGTTCAGAGTCTGCTATGAGCAGGATTAGGAAACTATTATAATGTAACTAGTTTGACTAGAAACATTATCTCTATATCAGTGTTTAACCCGCTGCGGGTGAACCTTTATATTCTAGAACACTAAAGTGTTTCATTATATAAAGATGATATTGAGATAATCACATTAGATGTGAATAACAGAATTTATATTTTGAATATAAATAAATCTCAAATATATAATATGACAAATAAATAACTCAACTGATTTGATCAGATGAAACTTAATTGTGGCAGCGTTGTCTGGGACACAATTAAACCAGACTCGTATATCCACACTTTTGAAGAGCGGGTACCATCACTGTTTTGATTCTAATCAAATAAAGTCTACGAATCTAGTTTATTGGGCAATGTGCCTATAACACTATTTACTTGGTAAAAGTGAAAATGCCCCGACCTGTTAGCCCTAGTTCATAGTGAAGCTAGTGGGCCCATGTCTAGCTAGGCTAGATGTGGATATGAATATTTCGTGACCTTTACGGATGTTGCATCGCGTTATGGTTATGTGTTTCTTTTGAAGAACACAAATCGGAAACTTTTATAGTTTCGACACGAAATAGACGAACAGATCGACTAAAGTATTAAACTGTCATGGTGAGACCGTAATGGAAATACTTCAGCAATAAGTTTCTAAAATACTTGAAAGAGTATAGTATTCTTTCAAATAAGGACTCCTCCCGGAACACGTCAGTTTGACGGTGTTCCGAACGGATTAACCGAATTGTGTTAGACATGATAAGGTTAATCATGAGTCGCTCTGAGCTACCATTTCCTTCAACGGATAAGATTTAAACAATGCAAGAACTTATTTAGAATAAGGTTCCATTAAAGTCTGTTTGACAGATTTCATATTAGATATGAACAGGAAAGAAACCGGGTTTCTCATTCCTGAATATTTGGGTATGCTAGGCATATGTTTGGATGATACCAAACTAAAACCCAAATTGGATAAGTGCCAATTGTAGGTTATCCAGGGATACCAAAGTATAGTACTTATACATCTCACAAGAGAACAATTATATTGTTGCTCACCATGCGGTTTTCCTAAGAGGAATACCGATATGTAGTGGTAAGTGGGAGGATAGTAAAACTCGATGAAAATCAGGAGTAATACTATTCCAGGCATCGAATCCTAATGGAACAAAAATAGTTCATCAAGGATGAAACTATTACCATTAATCTTCAAATACACAAGAACCGCGTAGGTCGGAGAGAGAGTCAGAAAACAACCTTGGGTATGGGTTTCTGATCTCACCTCATAAAGATGTTTATCTTATTAAGGTATACCAACTGACTACGTATGAGGAAGTGATACAAGGTATCGACTCCCTATTATGGCAAAGTGCCATAATCCGAAATGGATCCATGTATATCAACTATGTTTGGATACTAGTTGATGTACAGCAAAGCATTGTGCCTACTGGTACTATATAAGTCTTCAAGGAAGACATACATGGATGGCAACATACCAACGTATAAAGCTAGGCTTTTAGCGGAAAGGTATCGTTATCAACATTGTGTTGACTACGATTCAACCTTTTACTTGTTGCCACGGTAAATCCATTTGGATAATGCTTGCTTATGCTGTATGTTTCATTTATGAAATATAACATCCTGTCGGTTTTGTCGTACCAAAACTAGCAAACAAGGTTTGCGAGTTATTCGATCCATGTTTGGATTGAAGCAAGCATAGGTTCTTGGAATTGTCGTTTTGATGTAATCATAATGGTTTATGATTTAATTTCAACACGAAAATGATTCTTGTGTATATAAGAGGTTAGTGAGAGCGCACTGAGAGTGGCTGTCCTAAATAATAATGATAATATGTCATTTCTTGGAAATGATATTCCCATAATAACTATCGGTGAAAGCTTGGCTTTCGAGAAAACTCTCAGAGAAACCGTACATTGAAAAATGTAAGCGCCTGGTTTCTCATAAGCTTTGAGCATATGGAGTCACAAACAGGCCAATCCAAGTGATAGTCACTGGATTGATGTTAAGATAAGAGAACATTCGTTAGTATCTTAGAGAACTAAGGATGATGTCTTAGTCTATGGAGAAGGAGAACTTGAAGTGACTGGGATCACTGTAGCAAGTTTCCTAAAACCCATAAAGATGACTAAAAGTCGCAAACGATACTATACAGTTTGAATAACGGTACAGTTGCTGGAAATCCTCCAAGCAAGATATTTTTACCGAATAAAAACAATGCGGGTTATTGCTGCAGCTGAGGCATCAATTGAAGCCATTTGGGTCGATAACAAATCAAATTAGATTAGATATAATTCTGTTAGCAGCTTAGCTAGGCGTGAGCACAGGCTAAAGAATTAATGGTCTCATCAACAATCTAGATAATACTTCGATATTCATCTGATTCGTTCGGATCATACACACGTGGCGATGTGATGATCGAATAAATCGCATCAGACGATAATCATGGCAAATCCGCTGACGAAAGCATTTTCTCATAATTTGAGCCAACCGTACATAGTTCGGGTGTCAAGCACTCGAGTGACTGGCTATAGGCCAAGTGGGAGATTGTTGGACAATTATGACCCATGGCGTCACTATTTGTACAGATCATGGTGTTGTTGTACAAATTAACTATGTGATAAATGAGATTGCACTCTTATCATTTGTGATTAGATCACATAGATGTATAAATGAGAGAGGTCCCTATGATTTGTTCCTGGATGGAGAATGATATGAGACAGCATCAGTCCACGAAGGATAAATCATTAAATATCCCTAGTCAGAGTATTATCATCGAGATTGGACATCGATAATACGGAAAAGACTAGTATTACACTTGTGGCGCGTTTGGAGGGTACAACAGCATAGTTCTCATATATTTGGGTATAAGATACTCATGCAAGTGTAATAGGAGGTTGTGTTCATCACCGATGGTACGGGAAACAGCTTCGCTCTGGATAGACCCCCGCGAAATTTCATTGGTAGTATAACTATTGTCTATGGAAGTCCGAAATCAGGGTAGGTGTATTTGGTCTTAACTTGAGACTTGCATCGCTAATACTTGGCGACTGTTTGGAAATTATCTTAAGGTCCCAAGATCAAACAAGACATGAAAACATGCGTGAATACACCAACGAAGATAGCGGAATACTTACATTGATCGGTTATGTCGATTGAAGACGAATCATGCCCAAAACGCACTGCCTTTGTAAGCCCACTGCAGCAGTCCATGCTCACTGTCTTGGCAGTTTCGGGTCTCAAAACGAAGCTCCAAACTCCGTCGGATGAATCCCGCCTCATGGGTGAACCTCCCTACCACCTTCGCAAGACTCGTAGTGTGCTAGCACTTGAATTTTCCACCATGAAAATCCACTATTTGCTTCCCTAAAGTCCACGCCAAATTGGTTCCAAACCAGTAACATGTTTCAGTTTTGGGCGTGAGAAGAGGAAAAAATGAGAGAGAAGTTTTTTTATTTTGTTAAAATGATTTACCAAAAATCAATTTATATTTATGCCATAATTTTCATTAAATTAATAATAAAATTATGACACATAACATGCAATGGCTTAGAGTGTCAAACACTCAAACTCCATGCAATGACATTGAGTGCAATGTACACAATCTACATGCAATGCAGCATTAGAATGACATGTGTCATGTGGGCCCCACACGTTTCCAAATGAAAGTGGGCCCACGTGCACTCACGCGTTCGGGTTCGATATTTCCGAATACCGAGCTTACGTCGCGACGTTAATTCAACAATCGAATAATTGCGGCTACCGAAATTATTATTTACGTCGCTAACGAATTAATTTCTAAATTAACTCGTTTGCCCGAATTAAAATCTAATTTTAATTCCGCGTCGAAATCTAATTTCGTCTAATATATCGAATATATTAATACATCGATTAATTCCGAATTAATCGTTCTTTCTCTTTAGACGACATTTTATCCCGGATATAACATCTCCGTTATTAATCCTAGATTAATTTTCTCTCTCTTCTGTATAATCCCAGATTATTCAAGAGTGCGAGTTGTGCGTCATCGGTGGATTATCGGGAAGCGACCCATGAGATCCCCTGATAATCTGGCAGTAAATACGGTCGTCGGAGTATCCGAATCACGTACGTACCAAGTACTACGTTCTAAACCGATTTACGAGACAAGGTCGACTCCTAGCAAAGCACCAAGTCTACCTAATTCTCCGGACATATCCATTTAAGAATATTAAGATCTGTATCAAGCGTAGTATACTAATGTATTGTGCATATCGGCCCAGTATCGGATAATCACGTGCTAGGGCTGGGGCTGGATAAGTGTCTGCCCCGTCCGAAACACATATCGGATGTCTGGTAACTAGTCTCTATAATCGGATATTCATGACCTGGTCATAATATCACGATTGGATGCGCATCACTTTAAGAGCACTAATACCGTATCCTGCGTGACATCATCTCCATTATGACTGGAGTGACACTTCCGTCTTGACATCACATCCAATACACTACGATTCTCAATATACCCGGCATTGGCGTACACAGAACCGGTTACAGTCCTAGACGACCTCAACTAAAGTATATCGATTGTCGTAAGCATTAGCGATGTAAGTCTCAGTTCAGGTTAAGACTATACACACCTACCTTGATTTCGGCCTCCCATAGACACATCGTCATAATACCAATGGGATTCCGAGGGGTCTATCCAGAGCGAAGCTGTTTCCCGTACCATCGGTGAAACACGACCTCCTATCGCACTTGCATAAGTATCCAATACTTATATATATGAGAACTATGTCGTTGTGCCCTCACAACGCGCACAAGTGCAATACTAGCCTATTCCGCATTATCGATGTCCAGTCTCGATAATACTACGGCTAGGGATATTTAATGATTAATCCTTCGTGGACTGATACTGTCTCATATCATCTCAATCCAGGAACTAATCATAGGGACCTCTCTTCATTTATATATCTATGGTGATCTAATCACAAATGATGAGAGTGCAATTTCCTTATTACATAGTTAATTTGCTACAACAACACAATGATCTGTGCAAATAGTGACGCTATGGGTCATATCTCCAACAATCTCCCACTTGGCACATAGCCAGTCACTCGAGTGTCCTACACCCGAACTATGTAAGGTTCGCTCAAATTGCTGAGGAAAGGTTTTCGTCAGCGGATTTGTTTGATTATCGTCTGACGCGATTTATACGATCATCACATCGCCACGATGTATGATCCGAACGAATCAGATGATATAGAAGTATATATCTGGATCGTCGATGAGACCTTTAATTCCTTAGCCTGTGCTGACGCCTAGCTCAGCTGCTAACAGAACTATATCTAATCTAATTAGATTTATTATTCGACCCAATGGCTTCTATTGCTTGCTGCCTCAGCTGCAGCAATAATCCGCATTTGTTGTTTATTCGGCAACAGTTATCTTGCTCGGAAGATTTCCAGCTCACTGTCCCGTTATTCAAACTTTATAGTACCAGAGTATTTAATCGTTTGGAACTTGCTGCAGTGATCCCAGTCACTTCAAGTTCTCCTTCTCCATAGTAAAAGATAGCATCTTTAGTTCTCAGAGATACTAACAGATGTTTTTTAACTTCAATCCAGTGACTATCACTTGGATTGACCCGATTGTGACTCCATATGCTCGAAGCGTATGAGACACCAATACAGTACATTTTAAATGTACAATTTCCCAGAGAGTGTTAACAACTCCAAATCTATCCCAGTAGATTTTTATTCCTTGAATAAGGTTGTTACTCCCCAGAATTCTACGGAGAATTTCTATTGAAAGAATATCTATGAAAGCCAAGCTTTCACCCAATTGCTTTATGGGATTTCATGTTCACTGTCAGTGCGCTCTCCCACTAACCTCCTTATATACACAAGAATTATTTCGTTTTGAGTTAAATCATAATAACCATTATGATTATTTCAAAACGTCAGTTCCAAGAACCTTATGCTTGCTTCAATCCAACATGGATCGAATAACCCACAAACCTTGTTTGTCGGTTATACAAAATCGTCAGGATGTTGTAAACATCCTCCAAAAGGTTTCCTTTTCAAGGAAAGCGATTTTGATTTGTAACTGACATATTTCATAAATGAAATATACAGTTATCAACAAGCATCTTCAAAATGGACTTACCATGGCAACAGGTAAAAGGTTGAACCGTTATTAACACAATGTTGATAACGATACCTTTCCGTCAAAAGCCTAGCTTTGTACGTTGGTATGTTGCCATCCATGTATGTCTTCCTTGAAGACGTATAATGTACCAATAGGCACAATGCCTTTGTGGTACAACAACTAGTATCCATAATAGTTGTTATACATGGAATCCATTTCGGACTCATGGCACTTTGCCATAACAGGGAGTCGATACCTCGTATCACTTCCTCATAACGTAGTCGGATGGTACACCTCCATAAGATTGACATCTTTATGAGGTTAGATCAGAAACCCATACCCTAGGTTGTTTTCTGACTCTATCCGATCTACTAGTTTCTTGTGTATTTGAAGATTAATGGTATAGTTTCATCATAGATGAACTGTTTGTGTTCCATTAAGGACTTCGTGCTTTGAATAGTATTACTCCGATTTTCATCGAGTATCACTATCCTCCCACTGACCACTGCATATCGGTATTCCTCTCAGGAAAACCGCATGGTGAGCAACAATTACATTGTTCTCATGTGGGATTTATAAGTACTATACTTATGGTTTCCCTTAGGATAAACTTATATTGGCACTTATCCAATTTGGGTCTTAGTTTGGTATCATCCAAACGCTATGCCTGGCATACCCAAATTATCAGGAATGAGAAACCTCGTTTCTTCCCTGTTCATATCCTATGATATCTGTCAAACAGATTTATATGGAACCTTATTCTAAATAAGTTTTGCACTGTTAATACATATCCTGTTGAAGGAAATTGTAGCTCAGAGCGACTCGTGATAAACCTTATCATGTCCAACAAAAATTCGGTTTTAGTTCAGACACACCGTCTAACTGACGTGTCTCGGGAGGAGTCCTCACATGAAAGAACACCGTACTCTTTCATTTATATATGAAACTTACTGCTTAAGTATTTTCCATTTCGGTCTTACCGTGGCGGAATAACACTATAGCCGATCTGTTTGTTTTCTTCGTGTCGAAACTTCGAAATCAAAGTTTCCGATCTGTGTTCTTCAAAAGAAACACATAACCACAACGTGATGCTACATCCGTTAAGGTCACGAAATATTCATGTTCACATCTAGCCTAGCTAGATATGGGCCCACTTAATTCACCATGAATAGGGCTAACAGATCGGTGGCCCCTTTACTATTACCAAGTAAATAGTATTTTAGGTATTTAACCTAATAAACTAGATTCGTAGACCTTATTTGAATAGTCAAATCAGTCCTAGTACCCACTCTTAAAAGTGTGGATATACAAGTCTTGTTTAATTGTGTCCTAGACAACAATGCCACAAATAAGTCTCTATTGATCAAATCAATTTAAGCTATTTATTTGTCATTTTATATGTTTGAGATTTTATTATATTCAAAATATAAATTCTGTTATTTACATCCAATGTATTTATCTCAGTATCATCTTTATATAATGAAACACTTTAGTGTTCTAGAATATAAAGGTTTTATCCGCATCGGATTAAACACTGATATAGAGATAATGTCTCTAGTCAAACTAGTTACATTATAACATTTCCTAATTTAAGTACATACCCAAGGGTAGTTCCTAAACTTAGGTATCTACGGTCGAAACAGCGACTTTCGTCCCGTTTCCAATTCGCAGAGAAATCTCGGCTTGAAGCCAGTATCCAGCTCACAGCGGATTCTGAACGTCAATACATATATATTATGTACCACACTAAGTATTTAAAATCCAATTTCAATACTAGTAGTAAACATAACTTTGACAAATATTTTTTAAGTTAGAGCCTCGCCCTATCTTTAATTCCTTCGTGTCTTCCATATCCAAATGGTAGTCACTTTGGGATATGTCAATTATCTTTTCAATATTTCACAAACCTTTGGCCAAGCCTTGGGTTTTAGAATATCGAAATGATATGCACCTTGTGCTACATGCCCAATTGCAAACTTTGACTTTTCTCCACTAGAATAGTCAATTAATTGCAACTTTAATACTTTTAAATCTAAATAGATTTATTATAAAGTATATTAATTAAGCACTAAAGTCATCATCACATAAATCTTCCAAAGACTTTATGCTCTACTATTTGCTTAATTATGGGCTTAGTCATAATAAGTTATTTTATCAAATAAATTAACCTATTATTAATTCCCAATTGAAAATTAAATCATTTAAAGCATTTAATCCATGATTATATATTTTAAATATTCAACTTTCAATTCTTTCTTGATTTCAATAGTCCAACTATTTAATCAATTTAATAAGGTACTATTTATTATAATGATTACAATAATCCAATTATTTAATCAACTATAATTTTAATATTGATTACTATAATCTAATTATAAAATCAACTATCATTTTAATTCAATTATATTGATTACTATAATCCAATTATAAAATCAACTATATATTGAATGAGTTTGTATATAGTCCAACTATATATATATTTAAAACAACATAAAATATTAGTCCAACTAATACTTTTAATTATATGACGAGTAAAATAAATGAGCGGTTTAGCGAGTATTCGAACGAATGTTGCAAATTCAATACTTGCCTCCCACTATTTTTCGTCGAGCCTCTAACCCTCTGTCGAGTACTCGGGAAACCGTGTTTCCTAGTGGGCTAGGATCCCGTTAAATATCACACAATCTTGACTTTGGCCAACAAATTGTATGATAATTAACTAGGTAGATCTCGAAGATCAATTGGATCTCATCCAACTCCTAGATCCAGTAGGTGGACATCCAAGTCCCAAACATATCTATATATGCCTATACATCGAATGTATACCCTAACCTTTTTCCTCTGAATCAACTAGGCCTTGGCTTTGGCACAACAAACCTAATGATCCCAGTCAAGCGCGGACCCATTGACATGGAAGCTTCGTAATCAATGTCAATGGACAAGAAGTGGTCTTGACTTTGGCCAACAAACCACAACTTGGAACACGACACCGATATGGAACAAAGCCTCGTGATTAAAACACATCTTTGACGGACAAGGGCTTGACTTTGGCCAACAACCCCTGCCAATCTCGGATCTTGAGTAAGAATCACTCAATGGAAGGAAAATAAACGCTGATATTTAACGAGGGTTTTTTCGCGTGCAAATTGGCTACCAATTTAATTATCTTTGTTAAGGTCTCATCATCATACACCTTAAACATGCATTCTAAATACATAATAAAGCGAGTATGAAATAAAATAATAATGATATGCGGATGGATACTTAACACATGATCCTAGATCAAATCTCTAATCTCTCCCTTTCTCACTCAAGCTAGCACTTGTATTACTTCTACCCGTTACACACACTACACTTCTAAAGAAACCTCATATACATAGAGGGGAATAGGTGAGAAGAGAATACAAAGAGAATAAGGTGATAAGGCTGGACACGCAGGTCCAATTTAATAAATCGAATTTATTACACAATTTCTAAAATTGCCCACCCGACTAATATCCATCCGATATACATTATTCATTCAACACAACCACGTATTCACACACATAAGCATGCTATCAATCAATCTAATCAAATTAATTAATCTGATAATTAAGTGATCATCCAATGTTCAAACAACGATTTGATTTTGTTCGAGTCAAACTCGTTTTTGCGAATAAGTACTTAAAGTACGAATTCATGAATTAAATTAAACTACATCATTAAATCTAATTTAACATGTATTTAATACTAATTCACTATTCAATTCCAAATTAAATATTACACTTTTATTTAATAAACCTTTTACGATTTAAATTCCAAATCTAATCGTAACGCGTCTCAAAGACCGATTAACGTCCAACGTCAATTCAATTAAAGTCCAATGGGCTTTTGATTGATTTCTTAAGGCTTAAGGCGTGGACTTTTGGTCAACTCGGGTCAAACCGATAACCAAAGTCCAATCCGGGATTTACCCCACCCCAAAGCCCATAAATCAATCTTGGCCCATTAGGCCCAATTGAACTTTAAAGGTTCATTAAGTCGCATTTGGGCTTTATGGTCAAGGTTTTGGGCCCAATTGGATCCAATCCATTTGGCCTAAACCAAACTTGATAAATCAAGCCCAATAGGCCCAAATACAACATTAAATCCAATTTCCAAAATTAGGCCCAAATAATTAAATTCAAAAATCATCCAATTTTCCCAATTTAATTACCAAAGTGTATTACATGATCAATCAACTAAATCAATATTTCTAAAAACACCATATTAGTCCAATTAATCATGCTTGATTCATTATCATATGTCCAACACACAATTGAAAATCAAACCATAAACATGCTTCAATGCTCTCGGCCAAGGAAGGTTATTTTTGTCCGATTTGAATTTAATCCGATTAATTACACAATTGACAACGTATTAACTTCCCGAATGATTTCATACACATCCAATGTTCATAAAATCAAAATTACCAAGACATTCAATAGGGCTATACATTCGGCCAAGGTGAAGGAAATTGGGGATTTTTGTTCAATTCAAAATTCAATCAATTGACTTCAAATTAACATCATCCTATATCATTATAACTCATCCAATGAATTTAAAATGAAAAATTCCAAGAATCCAAGACCCAAACTCCTACACATTCGGCGGCCAACATGAATAAATTGGGGAAAATTATTCCAAATCAATTTTCATCAAATTGGTCCAACCAAAATGCAATCAAACATGTTATAAGCATACTTAAACAATCAATTTATTCAAATCATGCTCAACAAACATTTACCCAAATTTTAAAGCCCTACAAGTTTCATGCTTGCAACATTAGCTCATGATGCCATTGTTGGAAATTATCTAAGGTCCCAAGATCAAACAGACATGAAAACATGCGTGAATACACCAACGAAGATAGCGGAATACTTACATTGATCGGTTATGTCGATTTGAAGACGAATCATGCCCAAAACGCACGCCACTGCCTTTGTAAGCCCACTGCAGCAGTCCATGCTCACAATGTCTTGGCAGTTTTCGGGTCTCAAAACGAAGCTCCAAACTCCGTCGGATGAATCCCGCCTCATGGGTGAACCTCCCTACCACCTTCGCGCAAGACTCGTAGTGTGCTAGCACTTGAATTTTTCCCATGAAAATCCACTATTTGCTTCCCTAATCCACGCCAAAATTGGTTCCAAACCAGTAACAGGTTTCAGTTTTGGGCGTGAGAAGAGGAGAAAAATGAGAGAGAAGAAGTTTTGTATTTAGTTAAAATGATTTACCAAATCAATTATATTTATGCCATAATTTTCATTAAATTAATAATAAAATTATGACACATAACATGCAATGGCTTAGAGTGTCAAACACTCAAACTCCATGCAATGACATTGAGTGCAATGTACACAATCTACATGCAAAGCATTAGAATGACATGTGTCATGTGGGCCCCACACGTTTCCAAATGAAAGTGGGCCCACGTGCACTCACGCGTTCGGGTTCGATATTTCCGAAATACCGAGCTTACGTCGCGACGTTAATTCAATCGAATAATTGCGGCTACCGAATTATTATTTACGTCGCTAACGAATTAATTCTAAATTAACTCGTTTGCCCGAATTAAATCTAATTTTAATTCCGCGTCGAAATCTAATTTCGTCTAATATATCCAATATATTAATACATCGATTAATTCCGAATTAATCGTTCTCTCTCTTTAGACGACATTTTATCCCGGATAAAACATCTCCGTTATTAATCCTAGATTAATTTTCTCTCTCTTCTGTATAATCCCAGATTATTCAAGAGTGCGAGTTGTGCGTCATCGGTGGATTATCGGGAAGCGACCCATGAGATCCCTGATAATCTGGCAGTAATATACGGTCGTCGGAGTATCCGAATCACGTACGTACCAAGTACTACGTTCTACTACTATTCTACTACCGATTTACGAGACAAGGTCGACTCCTAGCAAAGCACCAAGTCTACCTAATTCTCCGGACATATCCATTTAAGAATATTAAGATCTGTATCAAGCGTAGTATACTAATGTATTGTGCATATCGGCCCAGTATCGGATAATCACGTGCTAGGGCTGGGGCTGGATAGTGTCTGCCCCGTCCGAAACACATATCGGATGTCTGGTAACTAGTCTCTATAATCGGATATTCATGACCTGGTCATAATATCACGATTGGATGCGCATCACTTTAAGAGCACTAATAACGTATCCTGCGTGACATCATCTCCATTATGACTGGAGTGACACTTCCGTCTTGACATCACATCCATACACTACGATCTCAATATACCCGGCATTGGCGTACACAGAACCGGTTACAGTCCTAGACGACCTCAACTAAAGTATATCGATTGTCGTAAGCATTAGCGATGTAGTAAGTCTCAGGTTAAGACTATACACACACTACCTTGATTTCTCGGCCTCCCATAGACACACTCGTCATAATACCAATGGGATTCCGAGGGGTCTATCCAGAGCGAAGCTGTTTCCCGTACCATCGGTGAAACACGACCTCCTATCGCACTTGCATAAGTATCCAATACTTATATATATATGAGAACTATGTCGTTGTGCCCTCACAACGCGCACAAGTGCAATACTAGCCTATTCCGCATTATCGATGTCCAGTCTCGATAATACTACGGCTACGGCTAGGGATATTTAATGATTAATCCTTCGTGGACTGATACTGTCTCATATCATCTCAATCCAGGAACTAATCATAGGGACCCTCTCTTCATTTATATATCTGGTGATCTAATCACAAATGATGAGAGTGCAATTTCCTTATTACATAGTTAATTTGCTACAACACACAATGATCTGTGCAAATAGTGACGCTATGGGTCATATTATCCAACAGCGACAATCAATATACTTTGGTTGAGGTCGTCCAGGCTTTAACAGGTTCTGTGTAAGCCAATACTTGGTATATTGAGAATCGTAGTGTGTTGGTGTGATGTCAAGACAGAAGTGTCACTCCATCCTATGGAGATGATGGTCACGTAAGATACGGGACTGGTTCTCTTAAATGCTGCAGCTATCGGATAAAATGACAAGGTCATGTTTATCCGATTAAGAGGACTAGTCACCAGACATCCGATATGTGCTTCTTACGGGGCAGACACAATTCCAGCCCCAGGCCTAGCACGTGATCATCCGATACTGGACAAAAATACGCAATACTACGGTATACTACGCTTTGATATAGATCCTTTATTCCTGTAAGGATATTTCCGAGAATTGGGTAGGCATGTCGCTTTGGCTAGAGGCCAACCTTGTCTTTTAAATCGGTATAAATGTAGTACTAGGTACTTACGTGTTCGGATAGTCCGACGACAGAATTTACTACTACCAACATATCCGGGGATCTCATGGGTCGCTTCCCAAAGATTCACCGATGACGTATGACTCACACTCTAAATTAATCTGGGATTAATTAGAAGAGAGAGAAAAATAATCTGGGATTAATTGCAGAAATATTTTATCTGGGACAAAATATCATTAAAAGAGAGATAACGATTAATTTGGAATTAATCGAGAAATTATATATTTGATATATTAAACGAAATTGGATTTCGACGCAGAATTAAAATTAGATTTTAATTCGGGTGAACGAGTTAATTTAGAATTAATTCGTTAGCGACGTGAATAGTAATTTCTCTAGGCGTAATCATTTAATTACGACGCAACGGAAAATTTGTTAATTTGAAATTAGCGAACCCGAGCCCGAGATTATTTGCGAGCGCATTCGCATTTCGAATTCGAGTGCGGCACGTAAATCAATCAAGCGTCAAATCATTAGTCGCATCTAGCGTCAATCACTTGTCACTTTGAGTGATGTGACTTGACAACTTGAATGAGTGATGTGACTTGATGGTAGTTGATGGAAGAGTGTTTAACACTCAAGTGTGATGGCATGATTGACATTTAATATATTTAAATGTTTTGTATTTGTTTTTTGATTTTGGAAATCAATTAATTGATTTTTTGAAAATCTAAAGTGGTATAGATACACACTTTTTGCCATCCTTCACACAACACACTCTCTTCTTCTTTCTTTCTCTCTAAAACTCAGGCCCATGGAGGGGCAAAATAGCTCACTGGTTTCTGTAAAAAACATGAGCAGTGGGAAGCATAAGAGTGGGATTTTATGGCAAAATCACAAGTGCTAGCACACTTACGAGACATGCGAAGGTGATAAGGAAGTCCACCCATGAGCCGGGAACCATTCGACGAAGCTTGGAGCTTGACGAAGGACCAAAATGGAGGCCAAACCAGTGAGCTTCCCAAAGATTCACTGATGATGTATTACTCGCACTCTAAATTAATCTGGGATTAATTAGAAGAGAGAGAAAATTAATCTGGAATTAATGCGGAAATATTTTCTGGGATAAAATATCATTAAAAGAGAGATAACGATTAATTTGGAATTAATCGAGAAATAATATATTTGATATATTAAACAAAATTGGATTTCGACGTGGAATTAAAATTAGATTTTAATTCGGGCGAACGAGTTAATTTAGAATTAATTCATTAGCGACGTGAATAGTGATTTCGCTAGGCGTAATCATTTAATTACGACACAATGGAAAATTCGTTAATTTGGAATTAGCGAACCCGATCCCAAGATTATTTGCGAGCGCATTCACATTTCGAATTCGAGTGCGTCACGCAAATCAAATCAAGCGTCAAATCATTAGTCGCATCAAGCGTCAAATCACTTGTCACTTTGAGTGATGTGACTTGACAACTTGAATGAGTGATGTGACTTGATGGTAGTTGATGGAAGAGTGTTTAACACTCAAGTGTGATGGCATGATTGACATTTAATATATTTAAATGTTTTGTATTTGTTTTTTGATTTTGGAAATCAATTAATTGATTTTTTGAAAATCAAAATTGGTATTAGATACACACTTTTTGCCATCCTTCACACAACACACTCTCCCCTTCTTTCTTTCTCTCTAAAACTCACGCCCATGGAGGGGCAAAATAGCTCATTGGTTTCTGTAAAAAACGGAGCAGTGGGAAGCACAAGAGTGGGATCTTGTGGCAAAATCACAAGTGCTAGCACACTTACGAGACATGTGAAGGTGATAGGGAAGTCCACCCATGAGCCGGGAACCATTCGACGAAGCTTGGAGCTTGACGAAGGACCAAAATGGAGACCAAACCAGTGAGGTTTCACACTCACTGCCGTGACTGTCTAGGCAGAATCTGAAATTTTGTTCGTCTCCGCGTCGCTCAACCGATCGATGTAAGTATTCCGTAACTTCTTCGATATGTATTCGCACTTGATTCATGCTTATAATTGATCTTTGACCTTAATAGAAACCAACACTAGTATCAGAACTTTTGAAGATTTAGCCGACTGTTCACCAAAGTTATTCATGAGGGTATATGTGTCCAAACATGATTTATATTATGTGAAACAGAGCCAATTTATTTATTTCGATGATTGAAACCCTAAAACATGAAGGATTCATAATATTGGAGGATCAATTTCGAGCTTCAACAGAGATCTCTCATCGTCACTATGAGTGTCGCAGCTTCTATTTCTCTACCTAGAAACCCTAACTATCTCTATATAAGAATTAGTTACATTCAGATATTGAATCTAATTTGATATTTTGTGAGAATTTAGAAGATTAATTTGATATTTTGAGAGAATTTAGAAGATTAGACTTTGTTTAATTATGAGGAAGTCGATGCAAGTGAAGAAAATGTTTTTTGTTTTTTGTTTTTGTTTTAATGGCTTATGATCCATCAATTTGAAGGGCATTTGAAGGGGAATGATGTATTTAGTTACTTTTTTAATTTTTTTTTTAACTTTATGATGTTTTGATTGTGTAATATTCTGGTATAAATGACCTGGATATGGGCGCATTTGTTTCGTTTCTCATATAGACTGCATGTTCAGGACGTCTAAGCATTTTAAATTTGCTCTATATGGGCATTTATCGTTTGTTTTGGCCCGACCTCATGGACTCTAGTTGTTCATTGAAGCATACTTATTTCTGTTGGCCACAAAGAATTGTTGTTGGACATCTCTTCCAGTAGATCCCAAGTTTGGTTTTCACCTTTCGCCATCAGAACACCTACAATAGTTTCATCGACTGTGATTTTCATCATTCTAGTGAGCCCATTGTAGAATGTTTAGACCTACAACTATTTGGCTATCTCAAGATGTGGGCACTAGTGAAACAGGTCTTTATATCTCTCTCATGCCTCATATAGTGACTCTGACTCATATGCACAAAAGGTGTGATGTCATTTCGCAACTTATTTGTTCTGGCTGGGGGCAAATATTTGACAAGGAATTTCTTAGCCAGGTTTGCCCATGTGATAATTGACCTCGCTGGCAGTGAGTGGAACCATGCTTTCGCTCTATCCTTCTATGAGTATATGAACACTTGCAAGGGAAATATTTCTTGTGCTCATCTGTTAAAGTTGAAGGTGTTGCAGACTTGTTGGTGTTAGACAGTAATGACCCATAGCGTCACTATTTTGTAAATGATATTGTATTATTGTACAAAATTAACTATGTAGTAATGAAATTGCCTTTTACCGTTTTGTAATTTAATTACTTTGATATATAAATGGTAAAAGTCCCTATGATAGTTCCAGATTGTGATGATATGAGACAGTATCAATCCATAAAGGTTTAATCATTAAATATCCCTAGTCGTAGTATTATCGAGATTGGACATCGATAATGCGGAATAGACTAGTACTGCACTTGTGCATGTTGTGAGGGCACAACGGCATAGTTCTCATATATTAAGTATTGGATACTTATGCAAGTGCGGTAGGAGGTTGTGTTTTACCGATGGTACGGAAAACAGCTTCGCTCTGGATAGACCCCGCGGAGTCCCATTGGTAGTATGTCTGCGTGTCTATGGGAGTCCGCTTCAGGGTAGGTGCATATGATCTTAACCTGAGATTTGCATCGCTAGTACTTACGACAATCGGTAAAATTTAGGTTTGGTGGTCCAGGGCTTTAACGGGTTCTGTGTATACCTCTTCTGGGTTTATCGAGAATCGTAGTGTACTGGGTGTGATGTCAAGATGGAAGTATCACTTCAGACATATGGAGATGATGATCGCGAGGGATACAGAACTAGTACTCTATAATGGTTGCAACCATCGGGATAATATGACTAGGTCAGGATTATCCGATTCAAAGAGACTGGTTGCTTGATGTCCGATATGTGTATCGTACGGGGCAGACACATATCCAGCCCCAGGCCTTACATGTGATCATCCGATACTGGTTCGATATACACTATACTACGGTATACTACGCCTGTTATAGATCTAATATTCCAGTAAGAATATTTCTAGAGAATTGGGTAGGCATGGCGTTTTGCTAGAAGCTAACCTTGTCTTGTAAATCGGTAAAAACGTAGTACTTGGTACGTACGTGTTCGAATAGTTCGACAACCGGATTTACTGCCAACATATCTAGAGGTCTCTTGGGTCGCTTCCCGAAGATTCACCAATGACGTATGATTCAAACTCGATTAATCTTGGATTAATTACGGAGAGACTTTATCTTGGATAAAGTACTATATAAAGAGAGAGAACGATTAATTTAGAATTAATCGTAAAATTATTATATTCGATATAATAATCGGAATTCGATTTCGACGCGAAATTAAAATTAGATTTTAATTCGGGCAAACGAGTTAATTTAGAATTAATTCGTTAGCGACGTAAATAATAATTTCGCTAGGCGCAATTATTTATTTAAATTCGATTTAATTAACGTCGCGACGTAAGTTCGGTATTTCGGAAATATCGATCCGAACGCGTGAGTGCACGTGGGCCCACTTTCATTTGGAAACGTGTGGGGCCCACATGACACATGTCATTATTTGCATTATTTATTGTTGATGTATTGCATGAAGATAGTGTACAAAGCACTCAAGGGTATTGCATGGAAATTGAGTGTTAGACACTCTAAGCCTTTGCATGGTTTGTGTCATAAGTATATTATTATTTAATAATTATTATGACATAAATATAAATTGATTTTTTGAAACAAAAATCAGATCTTCTCTCCCTCTCAAGCTTACCGAAACAGTAAGCTCTCACAGCCCTTTCCATTTCTTCATTTTTGTTGCAAAAGCTTGAAGAAAGTGTGTGTGTTTGGACATTAAATCACATATTTGGCTAGCACCATCAAGGGATCATACAAGGTGTTATGGGAAACTCATCTTAGAGCTTGGAAGGATCAATTAAAGCTTGGAGCTTCTCTTTTCTGCTTGGCCGAATCCTTCACTGCACAAAGGAGCAACATTTGTTTCATCAAACGCATCCACATTCCGTTTTGTGAGTATTGTTTCCGCCATACTTCAATATAGTTCATTCTTATATATATATTTTGCTTGTTTTTGATCTTGGGACATGGTTATTAGATTTCCAACAATGGTATCATTGAGCTTAAAAAGCATGCAAATATATTAGGATGTAATTTGGGGAAAATTGTTTGAAGCATGATTTGATGAGTTTGCTTGATTAAATATGCTTAGATGTATGTTAAATAGATTATACATCATCAATTTCATGGAAAATAAATTGGATTAATTTTTCCAACCCAAATGAGGCTTGGCCGAATACATGCAAGCATGTGGACTATATGATTTTTTTAATTTTAAGACATTGGATGACTTGAAATAATGTGGAGATGATCATTTGTAACTCGATTGGATTGAAAACGAAATCGGAACCATTTTAATCACCTTGGCCGAATGCTTGATGAAGATTAGGGACTTGATTTTTTGATTAAATAATGTTGGACATGTATTTAAGATAAAAATATGATTAATAGATTAATTTGATATTTTGGGAATATTGATTTAAAGGATTAATCATGAAAATACACTTTAATTAATTAAGTTATAAAATTTGGAATTTTAAAATTTGTTTAATTGGGCTTAAATTGGAATTGGGCCTAAAACTATTATATTTGGTCATAAATGGGCTTGGTTGGGCAAGTAGATTTGGACCATTTGGATTGGATCCAAAATGGGCCTAAATAACACCATTTAAGTCCAAATGTAATAAATGGGCTTTTATGTTTAATTGGGCCTTATGGGCTTGATATTGATTTTATGGCAAATGAGGGTGATTCCTTATTGGGCTTGGAAATTGGGTTTGACCACCATTGACCAAGGCCCAAGCCTAATGAAATCAATAGAAAGCCCATCGGACTTTAATTAAACGGACATTAGATGTTAGTTGGGCTTTGAGACCCCATAGTACTAGATTTGGAATCTAAGTTATAAAAGCACAATAAAAGTGTAAATATTTAATTTAGAATTAAATAATAGGATTAGTATTGAATACGACTTAAATTGGATTTAACGAGTAGTTCGATATAATTCGTGAATTCATACCATAAGTATTTATTCTCAAAACGAGTTGGACTCGCGCAAATGCAAACAATTGTTTGAACATTGTATTGTCACCTAATTAAAGACTAATTAATTGGATTTGATTGGACATGTTAGACATTATGTCCCATAGCGTCACTGTTTGTAAATGATATTGTATTATTGTACAAAATTAACTATGTGATAATGAAATT
>SKCR01042861.1:0-32420 GCA_019454045.1 Zanthoxylum bungeanum
ATATGTATTGCATGTTTAAAATTAAAATTTTGACCTAATTATATTAATGACTTCATTGTCATAAATCTCTCATGATTATATGATTACTTATTTGAAGTAATAATATAGTAATGTTGGAGCATTATTGAAAGGTACGTCTTGTCAATACGGAGATGAATGAGTTTTACTACTTATATCCAAGATCGTCATTAGTGTGAAGGTATAAGTGATCATAACTTAGGTTGCTCCGGTAAAATATTAGATGTAGCATGATATATTAACGTAGTCACCCAATATCGTCATTAGTGGGAGGGTGTACATACGAAGCTCATTAGTGCACATTGATAAATATACACCTAGAACACGTCTTAATCCAATATCATCATTAGTGTGATGATAAGAACAGTTCAGGACCAAACTAGGAGTCAAATGAAGTGATTGACATTGGAGGTCTACCTAATGATTTAATAAAGGCCAATATCATCATTAGTATGACGTTGGAGAGTAATGTCATGGGATCCATTTCCCGCTATGAAATTTTGATAGTCAATTTTCTATTTTTCCTTTAAGGGATATTACAGAATTACGTAAAGTATTGGAAGGGCACTAATAGATTTAAAATTCCATAATCAATTAGTGTTATTATTTTGAAATGAAAAATGTTCTGCTACTATTAAAAATGTTGTCTTGTAGATGGATACTGCTAATCCATTGATGAGACTTTTGAATACCAATAAACTAAAAGGAGCCGAGAACTATTTCGAATGGGAAATGAATATACACCTTGTCTTGGAGTTTCAAAAGTTGACTTATGTCACTGCCAATCCATTGCCTATTGAAATTGATCCTGACTCCACTCCAGAAGAGTGTGAAATTTTTAATAGATGGAAAGATGATAATCTTAAGGTGAAATCCTACATTTTGGGATTGATAGTTCCAGATTTGCTGAGACAATACATTGGAGTACCGGATGCTTGGAGCATCATGCGAACACTCAAGGAGTTGTTCGAGGCAAATCAAGAGATCAAACTTTATCGACGGTCTAAGGAATGTTCCGTGCTAAACTCAAGGATGAAGGAGGTGTCAACATTCATGTTTTGAATATGATCGACCAGATTCGATACCTGGAATGACAAGACATTGTGATTGATGAACATATGAGTTTTAATTTGATTCTGGCTTTATCAATTATAGTACTTACTGTGAGTTTGATTACAATCCATGTAGGTTCGACACTATTTACTTATCTTTTACTAAAATGTGACACGGTATACTTGCGGTACGATAATCTCGCAACAAGATTTTGGCGCCATTGTCGGGGATTGTTAATCTAATTCATATTAATACTATTACCAAATAACCTTAGCTTTAATTTAGATTTTTATTTTTATTTAGTTTTTTTTTATTATTTATTATTTTTGTTTTTGTATTTTTTCTTGTCTTTCTGTGCTTCAGTAAACGCGAAGATCCACAAGTCTTGACTCACTTCTGTTTGACCCTGAAATAGAAAGAACAACGAGAAAACTAAGGAAAGAAAGGAAAATTGGAAAAGAAGCAATGTCAGCTGAAAATATAGAGAAACGCCATGTGGTAATTCGAGATCACTTTAAGCCGGTCGTAGACGATAATTACTCTGGGATTGCGCACCCACTAATCAATGCTAATAACTTTGAGCTAAAACTACATTGATCAACATGGTGCAAAAGAACCAGTTGGGGGGTTCAGCTGTAGAGGATCCCAACATGTATTTAAGGATGTTCTTGGAGATGGCAGATACCATAAAGATGAATGGTGTGACCAAATAGACCATCAGGCTACGCTTGTTCCCATTCTCTTTAAGGGACAAAGCAAGAGGTTGGCTGCAATCTATGCAAATGGGGAACATCATGACATGGCATGATATGACTACAACATTTCTTGTGAGATTCTTTCCACCTGCTAAATCAGCCCAACTGAGAACATAAATAAGCATATTTAAGTAGTTGGAGATCGAGAACCTGTATGAGGCATGAGAGTGCTTTAAAGATCTACTCAGGAGATGCACACATCATAATTTCAAAGACTGGATTCAGATTCAGTTATTCTACAATGGGTTTAATGGTCCTAATAGAACCATGGTCGATGCAGCTGCTGGAGGAACCCTGTTCAAGAAATCTGCTGAAGATGTCTATGCTCTATTGGAGAAGATGGTCATTAATAATTTCCAATGGCCAATTGAACGCACTATTGTGCTTAAGGTGGCAGGTATATACAAGGTGGATCCTATTGTTGCACTTACAGCTCAAGTGTCATCCCTCACGACTCATCTATCTGCATTGACCAATCAATATGGCCAACCATCTATTGAAGCTGTCGCTACTAATAGAATGATCTTACCTGGTGGAGGATATGATCAAGTCCAGTATATGAACAATCGGAACTTCAACAACCATAGAGGAAATCATATGCCAAACAGTTGGCCATAGGTGAGGCAAAGCCAACCACAGTCATATTACAGTTAGCAGATAGATCTCTCACCTACCCACGAGGAATAGAAAAAGACATGTTAGTTAAAGTGGATAAGTTCTATTTCCCTGCTGACTTCTTTATTCTTGATATGGACGAGGATCATGACGTCCCAATTATCCTTGGGAGACCTTTCTTGGCCACAGGAAGAACAATCATGATGTGTAGAAATGTGAACTGAAAATGAGAGTTCAAGATGAAGAAGTCAGGTTCAGTGTTTTCCGAACCATGTCGATGTTGGGTTCCTAGAACATGCCAAGGATCTATAAGTCATGATTTCATGTGTAAATAATCAAAGAAGTTGTGGAAAAATACTTACAATGAGCGAATATAGGATTTCAAAAATCTTTTCGTTTCGGAAGCTCCAAGTTTTGTGTTGAATCTTTAATTCCAAGGATGAGTTTCCCTATCACCTTATTTAACTCCTTATGTGCTAGCAAGCTTTGATTTTGAAGCAAAATCAATGGAGAAGAACTGTGAAGTTCTCGGCCAAGGGAGAAAAGAGAGAGGTTTTGTGTTTTCTTTTGTATTTGTTTCTAAAACAATTACAAATTATGAAAAAGTCAAACTCGAAATTGGTATATGCTTTACCAAAAGCAAAAGCAAAGTGTTGGAGGGAAAATGAAAATTAATGCCTCCAACCACTTCCATCACTCAAGTTGACACTTGATAGACTTGTGATGTAAGTTGGTGGAACCCACTTTAATTCAAAATTCAAGTGGCTTTCTCAACACACTTCAGGCTCGGGTTCGCTTAATCCGATTAAACAAATTTTCCGTCGCGACATAATCAAATCCAATTTAATTAAATAATAGTGCCTCGCAAAATTATTACGAAAGTCGCTCGCAAATTAATTCGTTCACCCGAATTAAAATACAATCTTAATTCCGCTTTGAAATCTAATTTCAATTAATATATCCAATATATTATTTAATCGATTAATTCCAAATTAATCACGCTCTCTCTTCTAATTGAATTTTATCCCAGATAAATTCTTGCCGCAATTAATCCCAGATTAATTTTCTCTCACTTATAATTAATCCTAGATTAATTCTATTCGAGTCAAGTATCATCGGTGAATCTTTGGGAAGCGACCCTAGAGATCCCTGGATATTTTGGACGTAAATCCGGTCGTCGGAATATCCGAACACGTGCGTACCCCGTACCACGTTCTTACCGATTTACAAGACATGTTTGGCTTCTAGCAAAGCACCGTGCCTACCCAATTCTCCAGAAATATTCAATGAAGAATATATAATCTATATCAGGCATAATATAAAATGTATTGCGTATTATGATCCAGTATCAGATGTCATATGCTAGGCCTGAGGCTGGAATTGTGTCTGCCCCGTACGAAGCATATATCGGATCACTAGCAACTAGTCTCTTTAGTCGGATAATCATGTCCTTGTCATATTATCCCGATAGTTGCAAGATATTAGAGTACCAGTTTCGTATCCCTGCGTGATCATCATCTCCATATGACTGAAGTGACACTTCCATCTTGACATCACACCGAATACACTACGATTCTCAATAAACCCAAAAAAGGCATACACATAACCTTTTAAAGTCCTAGACGACCAAAACCAAAGTGTATTGATTGTCGCAAGTATTAACGATGCAAGTCTCAGGTTAAGACCAAATACACCTACCCAGATTCGGATTCCCATAGACACATAATCATACTACCAATGGGATTCCGAGGGGTCTAACCAGAGCGAAGCTGTTTCCGTACCATCGGTAAACAGAACCTCTTATTACACTAGCATGAGTATCCAATACCCAAATATATGAGAACTATGTCGTGACGCTTCCATAACGCGCACAAGTGTAATACTAGCCTATTCCGCATTATCGATGTCCAGTCTCGATAATACTACGACTACATATATTTAATCATTAAACCTTTCATGGATTGATACTGTCTCATATCTTATTAATCCGGAACAAATCATAAGGACTTTTATCATTTATATATTCAAGTAATCTAATTACAAAATGATTATAAAATAGCAATTTCCTTTGTCACATAGTTAATTTGTACAAAAACCACAATGTCTTTTACAAATAGTGATGCTACGGGTCATAATTGTCCAACAGTCGAGTCCTCAAGGTGATGAAGAATGTCACAGGATATACATTTTAGAAAAACCAGCTGCAACAGATATTGACTATGTGCTAGGCCCATCTCCATGTATTTTAGCCAACACAGATGGTAAACCGCAGTTAAGCAAAAAAAAAGATTCTCTACAGCTAGACCTAAAACCACTCCCAAACGCCGCAAGAAAAGAGGAAATCAAGAGTCAGTGCTCACCTAAAGATGATCACTGGAAAGCTAAGAATATGGTCGAACCAAGTTTGCTACATGTGCAGTCCAAAATTTCAACCATCAGTAGATCATGTGGGACCATTCATGGATAAACTGCCACAGCCTGCCAAGCTGTCATTTTCATGTCATAATCACCGGTGGATACCAAAGAAGAAATCACATGAGACTACTCGGTTCGCAACGTTGAAGCCACCATGACCACTTTGGTGTTACGTATGGCTGAATATGTTAAACTTAGCGCTAGCGGGAAGACAACCCTTACATTTGTTTATTATTATTCTTTATTGTGTGCTATTTGCTTGTTTATTAGTTTGCATGTGTATTTAACAGGTAGCATGACCCACACAACCCGCGCAATCAAATTCTGACCAGTAGGATCCTGATCAACTCCATGCACGGTAGTGTTGTTCCTCACTATTGTTTCTTTATGTTTATCTTACATTGAGGACAATGCAAGTTTTAAGTTTGGGTGTGTGTGCATGTAGTGATAGTTCATGCTATTTAATATATATATATATATATATATAGTGTTTTTAAGTCCTACATAGTGAAATATAAGTCTAATGATGAGTATTGTTTGATGTTTCCGTACCATCGGTAAACAAAACCTCTTGTTACACTTGCATGAGTATCCAATAACCAAATATATGCGAACTAATTCTAACTTATAAATATTTAAAGTTCAAGGGGATTAATGAGTACACTCTGGAAGATATAACGCAACTCCGTGATGATTGGGCAATATATGTTGCACATATAATCACACAGTATAATGAAGAGGTAATTACAAGGACATGTTTTACAGAGGTGATATTACTTCCTATTTTTTCACTTTAATTCATGACATATTGGGAAATCTTCTATTTTTGCAGAATACAAATGACAAGGACAACATAGCTATTGTCGTTGAGTTAATGAAGTAGTATGGTATTTCTCTTTTCTGTAAATTAATACATTCTTGTTTCTACTTTTAGCTTAGAATTTTTTCCCCAGATTTTTTACTTCAGTGAAAGCAATATGAATCATATATTTTATTTCAGGTTTATGCCCTGATGGGTTTAATTTGGTGGGTTAATTTGTTTTATTTGTGAGTTTTGCTAGTGGGTAAGATTGCTTTGAGACTTGAAAGTTAAAACAATCATGATGTAAAATATTCTATTAACAGTGTCTCGATGTTCTCTATGTCAGACATGAACTTGGAGATAGTTTTTACCTGATGAAGTTTTGCCATGTTCTGATTGATACTTGTTGAAACCTTTGGGGGATATAGGCACCTGTCATCTGATGTGCTTTGAGGTGCAGAATGATGCTATGGAAGCAGTATTTGATATATTGAGATCTAACATGTTTATCTCATCTATTTTTATGGCAATTACCTGGAATGTTACATTCTAGTACATTTTGAGCTTTGAACTTTTAGTTTCCAGGAATTCCATAATGAACAACTATCTTGTCATCTTGATTTGCTTCCTGCATTTGGAAACAGTATTAGATCATGTCATCTGATAAACTTCATCTGGTTCATGAGATCCTTTTATTTCAGTTTTATGTCCGTCTATATATATATATATATGTGTGTGTGTGTGTTATTGATTTGTTTGTTTTGGTGATTATGTAGTGGTATGAAAGATACAACTTGTTATTATGGATGCCATTTGGTTTTTTATATGCATGCTCTTAGGTTGTTGGTATGGTTATTGTCAATAAGTGCTTTATGTGACAAAAATTAGATTAGGGTTATATTTTGTATTTTTATTGGATGTATTAATGTTTTTTATTTATGAAGATATCGATTTTTTTTGGAAGTCCATCTAATTCTTAACATTTGGTTTATAATTTCAGATTTTGTGCCAGATATCATATTGTTGGGGGATTGTTGCAGGCTTCTCAACAAGTATCATGAATTTTGGTGGGGGCATGACATTTTGATGGGACTTTAAGAGTAGTTTTTGAAATATATATATGTTAATTTAAAGATTGTCAATGGAGTTTTTGTATTCATCATGTGATACTGTTGAATTGATTAATACGATTAATCTATTATATTGCGAATTTTATATAAATGTAATTTTTTAGTTTTTTATTTCATTGAGTTGGTATATATATATATATATATTTTATGATTAATTTAATTACAAAAAATAAGAAATATAATTGTGAAATAATACGATTTTTAAATTTTAAAAGATATTGACAGATATTGATACTATAGTAACAATAATTACTGACACTAAAAATCAAATATATGCGATATACTGATACTGCAGTAACAAAATTTACTGACACTATAGTATCACTAAATACTGATGATATAGTGTCAATAATTTACTGACACTAAAATAGTGTGAGAGATTACTGATACCATAGTGTCAATAATTTTCTGATACTACAGTATTAACGTTTACTGACACTAAGAATCACTGACACTAGAAACTAGTGTCAGTGATTTCTGGCTGCGGCAACACTGACACATTTATATTAGTGTCAGTAAAACCCTTTACTGACACTAATTTAGTATCAGTAAAAGCCTTTTTTCTTGTAGTGTACGCTCCATAACGCGCACAAGTATAATACTAGCCTATTCCGCATTGTCGATATCCAGTCTCGATAATACTACGACTATGGATATTTAATGATTAAACCTTTAGGGGATTGATACTGTCTCATATCTTATTAATCCGGAACTAATCATAAGGACTTTTATCATTTATATATTCAAGTAATCTAATTACAAAATTATAAAATAGCAATTTCCTTTGTCACATAGTTAATTTGTACAAAAACCACAATGTCTTTTAAAAATAGTGATGCTATGGATCATAATTGTCCAACAGTCGAGTCCTTAAGGTGATGAAGAATGTCACATGATAGACATTTTAGAAAAACCAGTTGCAATAGATATTGACAATGTGCTAGGCCCATCTCCATGTATTTTAGCCAACACACATGGTAAACCCGCGGTTAAGCCAAAAAAAAAAGTTTCTCTACAGCTAGACCTGAAACCACTCTCAAAACGCCGCAAAAAATAGGAAATCAAGAGTCAGTGATCACCTAAAGGTGATCACTGAAAAGCTAAAAATATGGTCGAACCAAGTTTGCCACATTGGCAGTCCAAAATTTCAACCATCAGTAGATCATGTGGGACCATTCATGGATAAACTGCCACAGCCTGCCAAGCTGTCGTTTCCATGTCATAATCACCGGTAGATACTAAAGAAGAAATCACATGAGACTACTCGGTTCGCAACGTTGAAGCCACCCTGACCACTTTGGTGGTTTCGTATGGCTGAATATGTTAAACTTAGCACTAGCGGGAAGACAACCCTTGCATTTATTTATTTTTATTTTCTTTATTGTGTGCTATTTGCTTGTTTATTAGTTTACATGTGTATTTATACATGTAGCATGACCCACACAACTCGCGCAATCAAATTATGACCAGTAGGATCCTGATCAACTCCATGCACGGTAGTGTTGTTCCTCACTATTATTTCTTTATGTTTATCTTACATTGAGGACAATACAAGTTTTAAGTTTGGGCGTGTCTGCATGTAGTGATAGTTCATGCTATTTAATATATATATATATATATAGTATTTTTAAGTCCTACATAGTGAAACATAAGTCTAATGATGAGTATTATTTGTTGTTTCCGTACCATCGGTAAACAAAACCTCTTATTACACTTGCATGAGTATCCAATACCCAAATATATGAGAACTATACCATTACACTTCCATAACGCGCATAAGTGTAATACTAGCCTATTCCGCATTATTGATGTCCAGTCTCGATAATACTACGACTAGGGATATTTAATGATTAAACCTTTCATGGATTGATACTATCTCATATCTTATTAATCCGAAACTAATCATAAGGACTTTTATCATTTATATATTCAAGTAATCTAATTACAAAATGATAAAATAACAATTTCATTTGTCACATAGTTAATTTGTACAAAAATCTCAATGTCTTTTACAAATAGTGATGCTGTGGGTTATAATTGTCCAACAATCTCCCACTTGGCCTATAGCCAATCACTCAAGTATCTAACACCTGAACTATGTACAAGTTGCTCAAACTTTTGCTGAGGAATAGCCTTCGTCAGCGGATCTGCAATATTATCATCTCATGCGACCTTCTCGATCTTCACATCGCCACGATGTATGATCTCACAAATCAGATGGAAACTTCGAAGTACATGCTTGGATCGTTGATGAGACCGCGGTTCCTTAGCATGCGCTATAGCCGGTTCGTTATCCTCAATAAGATTAATATCTACGTGAGGTGAGATCAGAAACACATGCCTCTCAGGTTGTTTTCTAACTCTCATTGATCTACGCGGTTCTTGTGTATTAGAATATTGTGGTACAATCTCATCCCTTATGAACTGTTCGTGTTCCATTTGGGAGTCAGTGCATGGAATAGTATCACTACAATTTTCATCGAGTTCTACTTTCCTCCCACTTACCACTGTATTTAGGAATTCCTTTTCGAGGAAAACCGCATGTATAGCAACAAATACCTTGTTCTCTTGTGGGTGGTAGAAGTAATATCCTTTGGTTTCGATAGGATAACCTACAAATAGGCACTTATCCGATTTGGGTTCTAGTTTGGTACCATCCAAACGTTTAACGTATGCCCAACATCCCCAAATCTTCAGGAATGAGAAACCCGGTTTCTTTCCTGTCCATATTTCATATGGAGTCTGTTGAACAGACTTTGACGGAACCTTATTCAAAATAAGTATTGCACTGTTTAATGTATATCCCCAGAAGGAAATTGGTAGCTCAGTGCGACTCATCATAGACCTTACCATGTCCAACAAAGTTCGGTTTCTCCGTTCGGACACACCGTTTAATTGAGGTGTTCTGGGAGGAGTCCACTATGATAGAATACCATACTCTTTCAAGTAATCGAGAAACCCATTGCTTAAGTATTCTCCACCACTGTCCGACCGTAATGTTTTAATACTTTTACCGGTCTGTTTTTCTACATCGTGTCGAAACTCTTTGAATTAAGAGTTTCTGACTTATGTCTCATAAGATACACATAACCATAATGCGATGCATCATCCGTAAAGGTTACGAAGTATTCATATCCACCTCTAGCCTGGCTAGACATGGTCCCACATACGTCACTATGAATGAGGGCTAACAGTTCGGTGGCAAGTGCACATTTACCGCTAAAATGTGTTTTAGGCATTTTGCCTAATAAACAAGATTCGCAGACGTCATATGAATTTGGATCAAATTTGTCCAAGTACCCACTCTTCGAAAGTGTGGATATACGAGTCTTGTTAATGTGTCCCAGAGACAATGCCACATATAAGTTTCATCTTTGTTACTTAATTTAAGCCTTTTGTTTGTCATGTTACATGTTTGAGATTGATTTATATTCAAAATATAAAGACCATTATTAACATCAACACTGCATATCTCAAAATCATTTTTATAAACAAAACCATGGTTTTCTGAATACAAAAGTATACCCACTTTGGGTTAAGCAAGATATAGATATAATATTTCTAGTCAAACTAGGTACATAATAGCAGTTTGATAGATTAACTACATGCCATAATGGCAGTTCCAAAATATAAGTCCCTACAGCCAAAACATCGGCTCTGGTCCCATTTCCAACTCGTAGATCAATCTCCCCTGAAGCCAGTCTCTTGCTAATCTGCAAATCATGCACATCAGTACATATATGAGTACCACAACCAGAATCAAAAATCCAACTTTTAAAACTAGAAGTAGACATGTTTATTTCAATAACAAACATACCTGAAGCCGGTGCCTTGCCCGCTTTCACCTCCTTCATATGCGCCTTGTACTCACGACAGTCACGCTTCCAGTGACCCCGTTTCCCACACTGTAGGCAGACATCTTAGGATTTGTCTTTTGCCTTCCCATAAGACTTTGATATTTGGCCTTGCCCTTTCTTTTCTTCTTCTTCTTTACATCTCCAGTAGCCTTTGGCCAAGCCTTGGCAGACTGAGATGTTGAAGCGAAGTGCACCTCGCGCTTCTTGCCCTTCAAAAACTCATTTTCTACCTCTTTCAGCATTGCCATCAACTCTCCAAGAGTATTTTCTTGGTTCATCATATTAAAGTTCATGATGAACCCGCTCCAGCTGTTAGGAAGAGACTGTAAGATCAAATCTATGGAAGTCTCAGCCTCAAAGGTTATGCCTAGCTGACCCAGCTGTTTGATGTCAGCAATCATCTGCGACACATAGTGCTCGACAGATGTACCCTCTAATATGCGTGAGTGAAAAAGCTTCTTCTGCAATTCGTACCTCTGTGATCTAAGGTTAGATCAGTGAAGGTCCTTAAATTTCAACATCATAGTATATGGATCCAATCCCTTTTTCTGGCGATGAAATTGAGGGGTCATGGCAGCGAGCATGACAGATTGAGCAGTTGAGTTGTCATCACTGTGAGTCTTCCAAAGCTCAAACTCAAGCGGCTGCTCAATGACGGGCTTAGGCCCGAGAGGTCTCTCTATCGTATATAACATCTTCTCGGCCCCTAGGACAATCCTGAGGTTCATATCCCAGTCAGGAAAGTTCGCACCATTAAAGAAATTTTCGCCCATGATAATGTCCCTAACGTTGATCTTTCCGGCCATCTTAATTGCAATAGTCTAACTATTCAATTAACGATACGGGTACAGTCCAACTGTTAAGAAAGAAAATAATAAAATATTAGTCCACCTAATAAATATATAGAATGATGAAATAATTTGAAAGCGAGTATTTGGCAAGTATTTAACGAAATTACAAATTCAATACTGGCCTCCCACTATTTTTCGGTGAGCCTCTAACCCTCTGTTGAGTACTCGGGAAACCTAGTTTCCTAGTGGGCTAGGATCCCGTTAAATAACACACAACCTTGACTTTGGCCAACAAGCTGTATGATATTTAACTAGGTAGATCTCTAAGATCAATTGGATCTCACCCAATTCCTAGATCCGGTAGGTGGACCTCCAGTCTGAAACATATATGCCAATATATATGCCAATATATCCAATATATTTCCTAACATTTTCCTCTAAATCAACTAAGTCTTGGCTTTGGCTTAACAAGCTTAATTATTCTAGTTAAGCGGGACCCATTGACAGTGGGAAAGCTTCGTAATCCATGTCGATAAACAAGAAGTGACCTTGACTTTGGCCAACAAGTCATAACTTCCCAAGACATGCGATATGGAACAAAGCTTTCGTGGTTCAAACACATCCGCGATGGACATTGATCTTGACTTTGACCAACAAACGAATGCCAATCTTGGATCTTGATAGAGAACCACTCAATGGAAGGAAATCGCTTAATATTTGTTTGAGGGCTTTCGTGTAAATTGGCAACCAATTTATTATCTTTAATTAGGTCTCATCATACACCATTAAGCATTCATTCTAAAAGCATAATAAGGCGCGAAATAAATAATAATGATATGCGGATGGATATTCAACAAATTGTTCCTAGAACAAATCTCTACATTTCCTCTCCCTTGTTAGCACTATTCTAACTTCTACCCAATTACATAATACATTAAAGAAACCTCATTTACATTGAGGGGAATTGGTGAGAAGAGAAATACAATGAGAAAAGAGATAATAGGTTGGATGCGCAGGTCCAATTTAATAAATTCTAAATTTATTACAACAATTTCCAAAATTGCCCTCACCTTTCTAATATCCATCTGATATACATTATTCATACAATACATCATGTATTCACACAAATCATGTTATTCAATCAATCTAATCCAATTAATTAATCTTTGAATTAATGATCATCCAATGTTCAAACAACGATTTGATTTGCGCGAGTCCAACTCGTTTAAGAATAAGTACTCAAAGTGAGTATTCTTGAATTATATTGAACTACAATATTAAATCCAATTTAATTCGTATTCAATACTAATTCTTATTTAATTATAAATTAAATAATTACACTTATATTTGTGCCTTTAAGACTTAGATTTTAAATCCAATCTAAATGGGTCTCAAAGGCCTAAATAACATGCAATGTCCAATGGGCTTTTAATCAATTCTTAAGGCATGGACTTTGGCAACCAAAGTCTAAAAAGGAATCACCCTTTGCCATAAAATCAATTTTGGCCCATTAGGCCCAATTAAATATTTAAAGGCCCAATTATTATATTTGGACTATATGGAATGGTTTTAGGCCCAATTTGGATCCAATCCAATTGTCCTAAACCAAGCTTGGGCCAACCAAGCCTATTAAGCCCAAATACAACAATATTAGCCCAATTCAAAATTAAAGACTAATTTATTTAATTACAATATTCCAAATATCACAATTATTTTAATTAAAGTGTATTACCATAATTAATTAATTAATCCAATGTTTCCAAAACATCAATTAAACTAATTAATCATGCTTTAATTTAACAACTCATGTCCAACAAAATGAAGCAAAACAACTCATTCCATGCTTCTTAACTCACGGAAATATAGCATAAATTATATCCAATTTTGATTTCAATCTAATTAAATCAACAATCAATATACTCATCATGCATTAAAGACATCCAATGGTTTAAAATCAAAAATCACCATGATTAAATAGGGTCATACATTCGGCCAAGCAAGGTAATTTAGGGAAAATTTATCCAATCAATTTTTCTCAAATTTTAAGATGCATAAATCTAATTCATCATCATCCAAGCTCAACCAAACAACTAATTTGAAGAAATCATGCTCAAAACATAAAAACCCCAAAAAACGTTTATAAACCCTAAAACAAATCATGCTTAAAATTGGCTCACGATACCATTGTTGGGTTCCTAGAACATGCCAAGGATCTATAAGTCATGATTTCATGTGTGAATAATCAAAAAAGTTGCGGAAAAATACTTACAATGAGCGGATGTAGGATTTCAAAAATCTTTTCGTTTCGGAAGCTCCAAGCTTTGTGTTGAATCTTTAATCCCAAGGATGCGTTTCCCTATCACCTTCTTTAACTCCTTATGTGCTAGCAAGCTTTGATTTTAAAGCAAAATCAATGGAGAAGAACTTTGAAGTTCTCGGCCAAGGGAGAAAAAAGAGAGAGGTTTTGTGTTTTCTTTTGTATTTGTTTCTAAAACAATTACAACTTATGAAAAAGTCAAACTCAAAATTGGTATATGCTTTACCAAAAGCAAAAGCAAAGTGTTGGAGGGAAAATGGCAATTAATGCCTCCAACCACTTCCATAACTCAAGTTGACACTTGATAGACTTGTGATGTAAGTTGGTGGGACCCACTTTAATTCAAAATTCAAGTGGCTTTCTCAACACACTTCGGGCTCGGGTTCGCTTAATCCGATTAAACGAATTTTCCGTCGCGACGTAATCAAATCCAATTTAATTAAATAATAGTGCCTCGCAAAATTATTACGAAAGTCGCTCGTAAATTAATTTTAAATTTATTCGTTCGCCCGAATTAAAATCCAATTTTAATTCTGCTTTGAAATCTAATTTCAATTAATATATCCAATATATTATTTAATCGATTAATTAGAAATTAATCGCGCTCTCTCTTCTAATTGAATTTTATCCCAGATAATTCTTGCCGCAATTAATCCCATATTAATTTTCTCTCTCTCCTAGATTAATCCGTTCGAGTCAAGTATCATCGGTGAATCTTTGGAAGCGACCCAATCGATCCATGGATATGTTGGCAGTAAATCTTGTCTTCGGACTATCCAAACACGTGCGTACCTTGTTCCATGTTCTTACCGATTTACAAGACATGGTTGGCTTCTAGCAAAGCGCAGTGCCTACACAATTCTCCAGAAATATTCAACGAAGAATATATAATCTATATCGGGCATAGTATATAATATATTGCATATTATGATCCAGTATCGGATGTCACATGCTAGGCCTGGGGCTGGAATTGTGTCTGCCCCGTACGAAGCATATATCGGATCACTAACAACTAGTCTATTTAATCGGATAATCATGACCTTGTCATATTATCCCGATAGTTGCAACATATTAGAGTACCAGTTCTGTATCCCTGCGTGATCATCATCTTCATATGACTGAAGTGACACTTCCATCTTGACATCACACCCAATATACTACGATTCTCAATAAACCCAGAAGAGGCGTACACAGAACCTGTTAAAGTCCCGGACGATCAAAACCAAAGCGTATTGATTGTCGCAAGTATTAGCGATGCAAGTCTCAGGTTAAGACCAAATACACCTACCCTGATTCGGATTCCCATAGACACATAGTCATACTACCAATGGGATTCCGAGGGGTCTATCCAAAGTGAAGCTGTTTCCGTACCATCGGTAAAAAGAACCTCTTATTACACTTACATGAGTATTCAATACCCAAATATATGAGTGATGAGTGGTAAATCTATCACTATTTCTCACTCATTTAACTTAATATTTTGTATAGTTTCTTGAGTTTTGTGAATATTTTGATGTGTTTTGTGTTATTTTGTAGATAAATAAAGTTTCAGGACACTCTGGAGGTGATTTGGGCCAGAACAGTGAAAATTGGACGAAAAGAGCTTTTTAGAAATTTTTCGCGTAGCGACGCCTAAAGTACGCCGAACAGTGCTAACGTGTGCCGGGTCCACAAATCAGAATCTGAGAAATTTTGACTTTGCTAACGTGCACCGTGCCACGTGTCACCATCACAGCCGATCTGCTAACATGCGCCATGCCACGTGTCATCATCCTACGGTGCCGACAGTCACCATCACCACGTGTCACTCCACGTCATTGCAACGTCATCGTCCACATCACTAGGTTGACCAAGTCAACATGCCACCTCACTGCCACGTCATCATCAACCAATCACAGCGTGCCACGTGTCGCGATTCTATGGTGCCGACAGTCAAATTGCCACGTGTCGCCACGTCACCGCCACGTCAGCATCAATTATTGGCTCTCTTATCCTTATCTGACACGTGGCAGATAAGAATCTAGCCGACCAATCAGAAGCCACCACGTGTCACAATAATTGAGCCTCAACCACATTGCCACGTGTCACATTATCACCTTATCCAGAATCTTCAACCGACGAACCAGAAGCTGCCACGTCGACCAAACAGGCGACGCGCGACCCCTACTGACCCCTATAAATAGAGCACGAAATTCCAGTTTCAGTTGTACCATTCTTTCTCACTTCTTTGATGTAAAGAGGGAGTTTCACTCTCTAGTTTCTTTTAGTTTTTAGTTTTTTTTAGTTTTGTAAATAATTTTAATTACGTTTTGTAATAATAGTAATTTACTTACTTTTTTTTTTTTACAGTTTTTACTATTTACCATGAGGAGGTAACTTCCCCAGCTAGGGTGAAAGGTAATTCTTTTACTGTTATTATTTAGATTAATCTCCCTTAAAAATAATATATTCACTATTTAAAATATTGACTTAAAAATGATACCGCCAGATTGGTCGGTTGGTAATTCATTTTAATCTGGTTTAAACCTGACTAATCAAGGATACCGCCAGATTGGTCGGTTGGTAATTAAATGCTCTTACCGCCTATATGGCAGGTTTATTTTGGATCCGCCTTAATGGCTGGTTGGACTTAATTTGAGTTAATCAGGTTACCGCCTATATGGCTGGTTGGTAAAATAATCACAAGTTAATATATTATATTAAGGGAGATATCTAAATAGTAAATAGTAAAAGATGATTCTTTTACCTTAGCATTTTATTTTATTTTACTTTTCAGCTTTTACTTTATGTCTTTTACTTTTCAGCACTTTTACTTATTGTCTTTTACTTTTAAGTTTTTACTAGCCCTAGTTATGTGTTAGTTATCTAGGGTTGTGATGAATTATAATATCACCGGTTTATAAGGGGTTATTTTATAGTTTGGGTAATTTAAAGGTTTACTTATTAAGTCTTAAGCTTAATGCTTCTTGTTGTCTGATCACCAATAAGATTGATGTGGTAATCTAAAATGAACTAGACATAGGGAATTTAGGTTTCAGCCTTAGACTTAAAAGCCCACGATCTTCCTTGAGGATAGATAACCCTTTAATAGATTTCCTTACAGGATAGACATATACCTGTCGGGCGGGCGGAGCCATAATTGGATCTTAAACTTAATGAATCCAGATAATTTTGTTGACATAGACATATGGTTTAATTGGGTAAAACTGGGTATTTGCGTCTGACCATCGACAGAGGCTTTTGCATAATTTAGTGTTCCAGGTTAGTAAACCGATTTATTACACAAACATAAAAAAACCACTTCATCTTTTAATGATATTAGAAAGATTCAAAACCCTAGATCTTTGAGTCTTTTGTTATTTTCTTTAGTATTTTCTTTTGTTTATTTTAATTAAAGAAAACCACATTCAACCATCCAATCAAACAATGATTTTGTTCTCCCTCAATTAGATATTTGTAAATCAATAGATTCCACAATTAATAACAACAGTAGGAATTAAGTCCTCGTGTGATCGATATTTTTATACTACTTGAACGATACGTACGCTTGCGTTATACGTGTGTGTTTACGCCGGTCAAGTTTTTGGCGCCGTTGCCGGGGACTTATTTTTCTTGAGTTATTAATTTTGAAGCTGTCTAATTTACTTGTATCTAATTTTCATTATCTGTAATTTTTATTTCTTTATTGTGTTTTCAGGTGATTGAAAAAATGGAACATTATTGGGAGATTGAGAGATTATGAGCTTTACTAGAAGATACACCCCAAATCTGGGAGCAACAGTCCGGTTTTCTGAGGCCTGTTGACCAGCCCAACAACTATCACTGGATGTCAGAACCACGCAATTCTACATTTGCTCATCAGAACGAAATGGAGAGATGTGTAATTTGTGATGGTAACCACCCGATAGATCATTGTATATACCTTTCAGAGTGGCAGAATTATTGGAATCATTCATGGTACAAAGAACCATCACATTTTCCATCTTATCCACCATCTACTTTCGATTTCCATCAACAATCAGAACCATCAGAGGAAGATCAGTTGATTCACATGCTCAAAGATTGGCTCGAAGAACGGGAAGCTCAATTAGATGCACAAATTCAGAGACAATCAGAATTCATTCAGAGGATGACAGATCAAATGAGACAATTCACAGAAAACCAGAACTATATACCTCAAGAACCAGTTTCAGATGACATAGATGAAGCCTTCGAATATCCTAGAGTCATCATGACACCTTAACAGAGGAAAAGGCTGAGTAGTATCAACAACCAGAGGATCAAACTTTCAATTCTCAAAATGAAGATTTTGGAGCATGCTTTACCATGATGTTTGATGAAGATCTACCTGAACCATCCATTCGAGTCATATCAGAGGATGAAGACCTAATGTCAGAAACAACTTTACATCCTCAGGTTGACACTTATGGAGCATGTTTTTCACAGATGACAGATAAAGAACTGAACGAGGAAATTTAAAATTCATCTGTGAAGAAAAGGTGGGGCAAGAAACAGAGCAAATGGATGAGCAATTGTCAGAACAAATTGAAGATCTCAGGCATTCAGGAGAAACATCACTGTTTTGGGGAGTATAATTTAGAGAAATCACCCAAAGCTTGACAAAATGGAACTTCCATTCCAAGTCAAGCACCATACGAGACCTCTTGATTTTCTTTCATCCTTTTCAGGAACCACTGGAGCAACAAATATAAAAAAGGTGGCACAAACACGAAAAATGACAAAATTCTTTTTGCCACTTTACCGTTGGAAGAGACCCTTCAAAAGCAACGCTCACGGGATTGTCTTTAATCGGACATCCAAAACGACATTGAAACCTCCTTAACAGATGAATTTCAATCACGTCTTGCTGAAGACGAAAAATTTAGCGCTAACAGGGAGGCAACCCATGTAATTTGTTGTAATTTCTTTTTTATATTGTGTGTATACATGTTGTAGAATTTTTTATTTTGTGTGTTATTTTTGTGGGGAAAGCTCAACCAAAGCATAAGACAGAAGGAATGGTGTTTGGCAAAGATAAGAGATAATTCATTAGCAATGACTGAGTAATGAATGGATTCTTGAGACGCATCCTAATGAATTTATACTAAGAGAATGGCGTATTGCGTACACAATTCTGTTGCCTTAATTATTGCTTTGATTTGTTTTTCTGTTGTAATTATCTTTATTTTCGTAGACATTATCCAGACTTTTTGACCTTTCAAGATTTCTTTTATTGTTTAGCTAACAATCATCCTTTGGAAGATACTAGTGCTATTATTACTCACCCTTTTCAGGTTCTATAAATTCAACTCATCATTTCACTTTTGAAGACATCCAGAGTAAAACATAGAACCCAATTCAAGAAGACGAGTTGAAAACATCTATGTGTTTTACGGTAGTAGTGTTGGTGTTAAGCCACAATATGTAGAGGCAGCACAAGAATTGGGTCGAGTCTTAGCTGCAAGGAATATGCACTTAGTATATGGCGGAGGCAATCTTGGACTAATGGGGATCGTTTCAAAGGCCGTACAGGAAGGAGGCAGTCACGTTTTGGGAATCATCCCAAAACCCTTGGAAGAGGCAAATCTTATTGGATCATCAAATGGAGACGAACTGATCGTTCCAGGTATGTCTGAACGACTGGTAGAAATGAATAACCGTGCTGATGCTTTTATTGCTTTGCCAGGTGGCTTGGGTACATTGGAGGAAATTTTTTATAGTACTATCTTGGGTGAACCTGAACATACACCAGAAACCAATTGGGCTGTTTAACGTTGATGGATTTTATGATTTTCTTTGTGTGTTTCTTGATGATGCTCGGAGAAATTGGTTCGTGTCAAAACCTTTGAAAGAACTCCTCTTTACTTCCAGAACTGCTCCAGATCTAATAGACCAACTCTTAGCCTATGAACCACAAGTGGACCCTATCCTTTCAAAAATAAATTGGTCCGAAGACTATCGTGGTAAGAGGCGTCGGATTAATCTGGATCTTAACCTTTAATTTCCTGTAGAATTTCAGCTAACCAGGTATTATCTTCTAAACTCTTCTTCTACTGTTTAAGACATGGGGACAATGTCTCATTTAGGTTTGGGGGAGGAAATTAGTTGATCATACCTTGTTTTTAGTTTGTGTGTTGTTTTTATTTTTAGTCCAAAATTTTTCGAAAAATAAAAAAAATTGAAAAATTGAAAAAAAATTACAAAAATATTTTGTGTTTTTATTTTGACTAAAATGGTGATATTGGTGAGAGATAGCTGAGTAAGGAGTTCCCACTCCTGATACATGTCTCAAACCCATTTTCGGAACAAGTTAATTTTTGTTTATTTCATTTTGAATTATTTAATTTGTGAATTCTCCATAATACTGACTAAAATGGATCTTCATATGCTCAGTTGACAGATATTATAAACATACATAGTAACATACGGACGTAAGCTAAAATTGAAAAGTTTGTAATACTTAGTGCTCTAGTTTAATTGGAGGAAGCATCTTAAAAGCAATGGAGTAAAAAAAAAACGTCTGAGCTTCGAGTTATTAAGTCTGTAAGGGTGTTTTAAGACCTAGTGCCCTAAAGCCAACTGGTTTGGGAGTCACTGGCCCAAAGCTCGCTACATGGATAAAAAATGCTGCAAAAATATATATATCTGAAGTCTGATTAATTAAGTTCGTAGGGGTGTCTTAACATCTGGTGCCCTAAAGCCAACTGGTTTGGGAGCCATCGGCCCAAAGCTCGTTACATAGATGGAAGATATTGTATATAAATAAAAAAAATCAAAGAAAAAATCAGAAAAATCAGAAAAATTATTCTATTGCTACAAAAAGGTGTGAATTCTGATAAAACTTTAGGACAAAAATATTACTTTCTTATCAACTGCACTTATGACTGTTGTGGGAAAAAATGAGTTGTTTAATATTTTGTTGGTTGTGTATATGGAGAATGGTAAAAATGATCGGAGAATTTACTTGTTCAGTAATTTAGAAAGAAATAAAACAACTAGTAACTTGGAGTAGAAGTTTCACCTGATTAGTCACTAACTTCTTTATTCTCTTTTCTGCTTGTCTTTTTGCTTTTGTGTGCATTAGTTTCACTACCTTTTTACTTTTATAAAATGTTTATGGGTATCATTCTGTAAACCCTCACGAGACTACAACTCGTCCACTAGGGACACCTAGGGGTTTAAAGGCTTATTGCATACGCTAAATGCAACCGTGATCCCTACGAAAGTGGCTTAGTTAAATTTTATTATGTTATGTTTTGCTCGAGGACAAGCAAAATGTTAGGTTTGGGGGTGTGATGAGTGGTAAATCTATCACTATTTCTCACTCATTTAACTTAATATTTTGTATAGTTTCTTGAGTTTTGTGAATATTTTGATGTTTTTGTGTTATTTTGTAGATAAATAAAGTTTCAGGACACTCTGAAGGTGATTTGGGCCAAAACAGTGAAAATTGGACGAAAAGGGCTTTTTGGTAATTTTCTGCGTCGCGACCCCAATACCTTCAGCGTCGCGACGCCTAAAGTACGCCGAACAGTGCTAACGTACGCCGGGTCCACAAATCAGAATCTGAGAAAAGTATGACTTTGCTAACGTGCGCCGTGCCACGTGTCACCATCACAGCTGATCTGCTAACATACGCTGTGCCACGTGTCATCTTCCTACAGTGCCGACAGTCACCATCGCCACATGTCACTCCACGTCATTGCCATGTCATCGTCCACATCACCAGGTTGACGAAGTCAACATGCCACCTCACTGCCACATCAACCAATCACAGCGTGCCACGTGTCATGATTCTATGGTGCCGACAGTCAAATTGCCACGTGTCGCCACGTCACCGCCACATCAGCATCAATTATTGGCTCTCTTATCCCTATCTGACACATGGCGGATAAGAATCTAGCTGACCAATCAGAAGCCGCCACGTGTCACAATAATTGAGCCCCAACCACCTCGCCACGTGTCACATTATCACCTTATCCAGAATCTTCAACCAACGAACCAAAAGCTGCAACGTCGATCAAACAGGCGTCGCGACGCGCGACCCCTACTGACCCCTATAAATAGAGCGCGGAATTCCAGTTTCAGTTGTACCATTCTCTATCACTTCTTTGATGTAAAGAGGGAGTTTCTCTCTCTAGTTTCTTTTAGTTTTTAGTTTTTTTTAGTTTTGTAAATAATTTTAATTACGTTTTGTAATAATAGTAATTTACTTTTTTTTTCTTACATTTTTTACTATTTACCATTAGGAGGTAACTTCCCGAGCTAGGGTGAAAGGTAATTTTTTTACTGTTATTATTTAGATTAATCTCCCTTAAAAATAATATATTCACTATTTAAAATATTGACTTAAAAAGGATACCGCCAGTTTGGTCGGTTGGTAATTCATTTTAATCTGGTTTAAACCTTACTAATCAATGATACAGACAGATTGGTCGGTTGGTAATTAAATTCTCTTACCGCCTATATGGCAGGTTTATTTTGGATCCGCCTTAATGGCTGGTTGGACTTAATTTGACTTAATCAGGTTACCGCCTATATGGCTGGTTGGTAAAATATTCACAAGTTAATATATTATATTAAGGGAGATATCTAAACAGTAAATAGTAAAAGATGATCATTTTACCTTAGCATTTTATTTTATTTTACTTTTTAGCTTTTACTTTATGTCTTTTACTTTTCAGCACTTTTACTTATTGTCTTTTACTTTTAAGTTTTTACTAGCCCTAGTTATGTGTTAGTTATCTGGGGTTGTGATGAATTCTAATATCACCGGTTTATAAGGGGTTATTTTATAGTTTGGGTAATTTAAAGGTTTACTTATTAAGTCTTAAGCTTAATGCTTCTTGTTGTCTGATCACCAATAAGATTGATGTGGTAAATCTAAAATGAACTAGACATAGGGATTTTAGGTTTCAGCCTTAGACTTTATAGCCCACGATCTTCCTTGAGGATAGATAACCCTTTAATAGATTTCCTTACAGGATAGACATATACCTGTCTGGCGGGGGGAGCCATAATTAGAACTTAAACTTAATGAATCCAGATAATTTGGTTGACATAGACATATGGTTCAATTGGGTTAAACTGGGTATTTGCGTCTGACCATCGACATAGGCTTTTGCATAATTTAGTGTTCCAGGTTAGTAAACCAATTTATTACACAAACATGAAAAAACCACTTCATCTTTTAAATGATATTAGAAAGATTCACAACCCTAGATTTTTGAGTCTTTTGTTATTTTCTTTAGTATTTTCTTTTGTTTATTTTATTTTATTTTAATTAAGGAAAACCACATTCAACCATCCAATCAAACAATCATTCTCTTCTCCCTCAATTAGATATTTTTAAATAAATAGATTCAACAATTAATAACAACAGTAGGAATTAAGTCCTCATGGGATCGATATTTTTATACTACTTGAACGATACGTGCGCTTGCGTTATACGTGTGTGTTTACGCCGGTCAAGTTTTTGGCGCCGTTGCCAGGGACTTATTTTTCTTGAGTTATTAATTTTGAAGCTGTCTAATTTACTTGTATTTAATTTTCATTATCTGTAATTTTTTTTCTTTATTATGTTTTCAGGTGATTGAAAAAATGGAACATTATTGGGAGATTGAGAGATCACGAGCTTTACTATAAGATTCACCCCAAATCTGGGAGCAACAGTCCGGTTTTCTGAGGCCTGTTGACCAGCCCAACAACTATCACTGGATGTCAGAACCAAGCAATTCTACATTTGCTCATCAAAACGAAATGGGGAGATGTGTAATTTGTGATGGTAACCACCCGATCGATCAATGTATATACCTTTCAGAGTGGCAGAATTATTTGAATCATTCATGGTACGAAGAACCATCACATTTTCCATCTTATCCACCATCTACCTTCGATTTCCATCAACAATCAGAACCATCAGATGAAGATCAGTTGATTCACATGCTCAAAGATTGGCTCAAAGAATGGGAAGCTCAATTAGATGCACAAATTCAGAGACAATCAGAATTCATTCAGAGGATGACCGATCAAATGAGACAATTCACAGAAAACCAGAACTATATACCTCAAGAACCAGTTTCAGATGACATAGATGAAGCCTTCGAATATCCTGGAGTCATCATGGCACCTTAACAGAGGAGAAGGCTGAGTAGTATCAACAACCAGAGGATCAAACTTTCAATTCTCAAAATGAAGATTTTGGAGCATGCTTTACCATGATGATTGATGAAGATCTACCTGAACCATCCATTCGATTCGTATCAGAGGATGAAGACCTAATGTCAGAAACAACTTTACATCCTCAGGTTGACACTTAAGGAGCATGTTTTCACAGATGACAGATAAAGAACTGAACAAGGAATTTTAAAATTCATCTGTGAAGAAAAAGTGGAGCAAGAAACAGAGCAAATTGAGGAGCAATTGTCAGACCAAATTGAAGATCTCAGGCATTCAGGAGAAACATCACACTGTTTTGGGGAGTACAATTTAGAGAATCACCCAAAAGCTTGACAAAATGGAACTTCCATTCAAGTCAAGCACCATACGAGACCTCCTGATTTTCTTTCTTCTTTTCAGGAACCACTGGAGCAACAAAGATCAAAAAGGTGGCACAACACGAAAAATGACAAAATTCTTTTTGCCACTTTACCGTTGGAAGAGACCCTTCAAAAGCAACGCTCACGGGATTGTCTTTAATCGGACATCAAAAACGACATTGAAACCTCCTTAACAATGGATTTCAATCACGTCTGGCTGAAGACGAAAACTTTAGCACTAGCAGGGAGGCAACCCATGCAATTTGTTGTAATTTCTTTTTTTATATTGTGTGTATATATATTGTAGAATTTTTTATTTTGTGTGTATTTTTGTAGGGAAAAGCTCAACCAAAGCTTAAGACAGAAGGAATTGGTGTTTGGCAAGATAAGAGATAATTCATTAGCAATGGCTGAGTAATGAATGGATTCTTGAGATGCATCCTAATGAATTTATACTAAGAGAATGGCGTATTGCGTACACAATTCCGTTGCCTTAATTATTCCTTTGATTTGTTTTTCTGTTGTAATTATCTTTATTTTCGTAGACAGGATCCAGACTTTTTGACATTTCAAGATTTCTTTTATTGTTTAGCTAACAATCATCCTTTGGAAGATACTAGTGCTATTATTACTCACCCTTTTCAGGTTCTATAAATTCAACTCATCATTGAACTTTTGAAGACATCCAGAGTAAAACATGGAAGCCACTTCAAGAAGACGAGTTGAAAACATCTGTGTGTTTTGCGGTAGTAGTGTTGGTGTTAAGCCACAAAACGTAGAGGCAGCACAAGAATTGGGTCGAGTCTTAGCTGCAAGGAATATGCACTTAGTATATGGCGAAGGCAATCTTGGACTAATGGGGATCGTTTCAAAGGCCGTACAGGAAGGAGGCGGTCACGTTTTGGGAATCATCCCAAAACCCTTGGCAGAGGCAAATCTTATTGGATCATCAAACGGAGAGGAACTGATCGTGCCAGGTATGTCAGAATGACCGGTAGAAATGATTAACCGTGCTGATGCTTTTATTGCTTTGCCAGGTGGCTTGGGTACATTGGAGGAAATGTTTTATAGTACTATCTTGGGCGAACCTGAACATACACCAGAAACCAATTGGGCTGTTTAACATTGATGGATTTTATGATTTTATTTGTGTGTTTCTTGATGATGCTCGAAGAAATGGGTTCGTGTCAAAACCTTTGAAAGAACTCCTCTTTTCTGCCAGAACTGCTCCAGAACTAATAGACCAACTCTTAGCCTATGAACCACAAGTTGGCCCTATCCTTTCAAAAATAAATTGGTCTGAAGACTATCGTGGTAAGAGGCGTCGGATTAATCTGGATCTTAACCTTTAATTTCCTGTAGAATTTCAGCTAACCAGGTACTATCTTCTAAACTCTTCTTATACTGTTTAAGACATTGGGGACAATGTCTCATTTAGGTTTGGGGGAGGAAATTAGTTGATCAGTACCTTGTTTTTAGTTTGTGTGTTGTTTTTATTTTTAGTCCAAAATTTTTCGAAAAAAAATTGAAAAATTTTCAAAAATATTACAAAAATATTTTGTGTTTTTATTTTGACTAAAAGGGTGAAATTGGTGAGAGATAGCTGAGTATGGAGTTCCCACTCCTGATACATGTCTCAAACCCATTTTCGGAACAAGTTAATTTTTGTTTATTTCATTTTGAAATATTTAATTTGTGAATTCTCCATAATACTGACTAAAATGGATCTTCATATGTTCAGTTGACAAGTATTATAAACATACATAGTAACAAACGGACATAAGCTAAAATTGAAAAGTTTGTAATATTTAGTTCTCTAGTTTAATTGGAGGAAGCATCTAAAAAAGAAATGGAGTAAAAAAAAAAACGTATGAGGTCCGAGTTATTAAGTCTGTAAGGGTGTTTTAACACCTAGTGCCCTAAAGCCAACTGGTTTGGGAGTCACTGGCCAAAGCTCGCTACATGGATCAAAAATGCTGCAAAAATATATATATCTGAAGTGTGAGTAATTAAGTCCGTATGGGTGTCTTAACACCTGGTGCCCTAAAGCCAACTGGTTTGGGAGCCACCGGCCCAAAGCTCGTTACATAGATGGAAGATATTGTATATAAATAAAAAAAAAATCAAAGAAAAAATCAGAAAAATCAGAAAAATTATTCCATTGCTACAAAAAGGTGTGAATTCTGATAAAACTTTAGGACAAAAATATTACTTTCTTATCAACTGCACTTATGACTGTTGTGGACAAAAATGAGTTGTTTAATATTTTGTTGGCTGTGTATATGGAGAATGGTAAAAATGATCGGAGAATTTACTTGTTCAGTAATTTAGAAAGAAACAAAACAACTGGTAACTTGGAGTAGAAGTTTCACCTGATTAGTCACTAACTTCTTTATTCTCTTTTTTGCTTGTCTTTTTGCTTTTGTGTGCATTAGTTTCACTACCTTTTTACTTTTATAAAATGTTTGTGGGTATCATTTCTGTAAACCCTCACGAGACTACAACTCGTCCACTAGGGACACCTAGGGGTTTAAAGGCTTGTTGCATACGCTAAATGCAACCGTGATCCCTACGAAAGTGGCTTAGTTAAATTTTATTATGTTATGTTTTGCTCGAGGACAAGTAAAATGTTAGGTTTGGGGGTGTGATGAGTGGTAAATCTATCTCTATTTCTCACTCATTTAACTTAATATTTTGTATAGTTTCTTGAGTTTTGTGAATATTTTGATGTGTATTGTGTTATTTTGTAGATAAATAAAGTTTCAGGACACTCTGGAGGTGATTTGGGCCAAAACAGTGAAAATTGGATGAAAATGGCTTTTTGGTAATTTTCCGCGTCGCGACGCCTAAAGTGCGCCGAACAGTGCTAACGTACGCCAGGTCCAAAAATCAGAATCTGAGAAAAGTCTGACTTTGCTAACGTGCGACGTGCCACGTGTCACCATCACAGCCGATCTGCTAACATACGCTGCCACGTCATCGTCCACATCACCAGGTTGACCGAGTCAGCATGTCACCTCACTGCCACGTCATCATCAACCAATCACAGCGTGCCACGTGTCACGATTCTATGGTGCTGACAGTCAAATTGCCACGTGTTGCCATGTTACCGCCACGTCAGCATCAATTATTGGCTCTCTTATCCCTATCTGACACGTGGCGAATAAGAATCTAACCGACCAATCAGAAGCCGCCACGTGTCATAATAATTGAGCCCCAACCACCTTGCCACGTGTCACATTATCACCTTATCCAGAATCTTCAACCGACGAACCAGAAGCTGCCACGTCGACCAAACGGGCATCGCGACGCGCGACCCCTACTGACCCTTATAAATAGAGCGCGAAATTCCAGTTTCAGTTGTACCATTCTCTCTCACTTCTTTGATGCAAAGAGGGAGTTTCACTATCTAGTTTCTTTTAGTTTTTAGTTTTTTTTAGTTTTGTAAATAATTTTAATTACGTTTTGTAATAATAGTAATTTACTTTATTTTTTTTACAGTTTTTACTATTTACCATGAGGAGGTAACTTCCTCAGCTATGGTGAAAGGTAATTCTTTTACTGTTATTATTTAGATTAATCTCCCTTAAAAATAATATATTCACTATTTAAAATATTGACTTAAAAAGGATACCGCCAGATTGGTCGGTTGGTAATTCATTTTAATCTGGTTTAAACCTGACTAATCAAGGATACCGCCAGATCGGTCGGTTGGTAATTAAATTCTCTTACCGCCTATATGGCAGGTTTATTTTGGATCCGCCTTAATGGCTGGTTGGACTTAATTTGACTTAATCAGGTTACCGCCTATATGGCTGGTTGGTAAAATAATCACAAGTTAATATATTATATTAAGGGAGATATCTAAATAGTAAATAGTAAAAGATGATCCTTTTACCTTAGCATTTTATTTTATTTTACTTTTCAGCTTTTACTTTATGTCTTTTACTTTTCAGCACTTTTACTTATTGTCTTTTACTTTTAAGTTTTTACTAGCCCTAGTTATGTGTTAGTTATCTGGGGTTGTGATGAATTCTAATATCACCGGTTTATAAGGGGTTATTTTATAGTTTGGGTAATTTAAAGGTTTACTTATTAAGTCTTAAGCTTAATGCTTCTTGTTGTCTGATCACCAATAAGATTGATGTGGTAAATCTAAAATGAACTAGACATAGGGATTTTAGGTTTCAGCCTTAGACTTAATAGCCCACGATCTTCCTTGATGATAGATAACCCTTTAATAGATTTCCTTACAGGATAGACATATATCTGTCGGGCGGGGGGAGCCATAATTGGAACTTAAACTTAATGAATCCAGATAATTTGGTTGACATAGACATATGGTTCAATTGGGTTAAACTGGGTATTTGCGTCTGACCATCGACAGAGGCTTTTGCATTATTTAGTGTTCCAGGTTAGTAAACCGATTTATTACACAAACATGAAAAAACCACTTCATCTTTTAAATGATATTAGAAAGATTCACAACCCTAGATCTTTGAGTCTTTTGTTATTTTCTTTAGTATTTTCTTTTCTTTTTATTTATTTATTTTAATTATGGAAAACCACATTCAACCATCCAATCAAACAATCATTCTATTCTCCCTCAATTAGATATTTGTAAATAAATAGATTCAACAATTAATATCAACAGTAGGAATTAAGTCCTCGTGGGATCGATATTTTTATACTACTTGAACGATATGTGCGCTTGCGTTATACGTGTGTGTTTACGCCGGTCAATGAGAACTATGACGTTACACTTCCATAACACGCACAAGTGTAATACTAGCTTATTCCGCATTATCGATGTCCAGTCTCGATAATACTACGACTATGGATATTTAATGATTAAACCTTTCGTGGATTGATATTGTCTCATATCTTATTAATCCGGAACTAATCATAAGGACTTTTATCATTCATATATTCAAGTAATTTAATTACAAAATGATAAAATAGCAATTTCTTTTATCACATTGTTAATTTGTACAAAAACCACAATGTCTTTTACAAATAATGATGCTATGGGTCATAATTGTCCAACAGTCGAGTCCTCAAGGTGAAGAAGAATGTCACAGAATAGACATTTTTGAAAAACCAGCTGCAATAGATATGACTATGTGCTAGGCCTATCTCCATGTATTTTAGCCAACATACATGGTAAACCCGCGGTTAAGCCAAACAAAAAAGAATCTCTACAGCTAGACCTAAAACCACTCCCAAAACGCCACAAAAAATAGGAAATCAAGAGTCAGTGCTCACCTAAAGATGATCACTGGAAAGCTAAAAATATGGTCGAACCAAGTTTGCCACATGTGCAGTCCAAAATTTCAACCATCAGTAGATCCTGTGGGACCATTCATGGATAAACTGCCATAGCCTACCAAGCTGTTATTTTCATGTCATAATCACCGGTGGATACCAAAGAAGAAATCACATGAGACTACTTGGTTCGCAACGTTGAAGCCACCATGACCACTTTGGTGGTTACGTATGGCTGAATATGTTAAACTTAGCGCTAGCGGGAAGACAGCCCTTGCATTTGTTTATTATTATTTTCTTTATTATGTGCTATTTGCTTGTTTATTAGTTTGCATATGTATTTATACAGGTAGCATGACCCACACAACCCGCGCAATCAAATTATGACCAGTAGGATCCTGATCAACTCCATGCACGGTAGTGTTGTTCCTCACTATTTTGTCTTTATGTTTATCTTACATTGAAGACAATGCAAGTTTTAAGTTTGGGCGTGTGTGCATGTAGTGATAGTTCATGCTATTTAATATATATAGTATTTTTAAGTCCTACATAGTGAAACATAAGTCTAATGATGAGTATTGTTTGCTTTATAATGAAATCTTAGAAACGATAAGTTCCCAATTGATTTTTATCCAATGCCTTGAATAGGTGATATAGGTTAGACTCGTAAGCACTTAACAATAAGTTTCTAGCAGTAAAAATCTAGATAGTTGGCAAAGTAACTAGTTTAAGAAATTACTTGCTGATGAATGACTATTTGCTTATATGTTTATCTCGATTTGCTAGTGTTATGATGTATAGTATGGTTAAAAATAAAAGAAACAAATGTTGGATAATATGACCCATAGCGTCACTATTTGCACAGATCATTGTGTTGTTGTAGCAAATTAACTATGTAACAAGGAAATTGCACTCTCGTCATTTTGTGATTAGATCACCTTAGATATATAAATGACGAGAGGTCCCTATGATTAGTTCCTGGATTGAGATGATATGAGACAGTATCAGTCCACGAAGGATTAATCATTAAATATCCCTAGCCGTAGTATTATCGAGACTGGACATCGATAATGCGGAATAGGCTAGTATTGCACTTGTGCGCGTTGTGAGGGCACAACGGCATAGTTCTCATATATATAAGTATTGGATACTTGTGCAAGTGCGATAGGAGGTCGTGTTTCACCGATGGTACGGGAAACAGCTTCGCTCTGGATAGACCCTTCGGAATCCCATTGGTATTATGACTGGTGTCTATGGGAGGCCGAAATCAAGGTAGGTGTGTATAGTCTTAACCTGAGACTTACATCGCTAATACTTACGACAATCAGTAAGCTTTGGTTTTGGTGGTTGGGGGATCTTAACTGGTTCTGTGTTCACCTCTTCTGGGTTTATCAGGAATCGTAGTGTATTGGATGTGATGTCAAGACGGAAGTGTCACTCCAGTCATAGTGGAGATGATGTCACGCAGGATACGGTACTAGTGCTCTTGAGTGTTGCGCAACCAATCGGGATATTGTGACCAGGTCATGTATATCCGATTATAGAGACTATGTTACCAGACATCCGACATGTGCTTCGGACGGGGCAGACACTTATCCAGCCCCAGCCCTAACACGTGACTATCCGATACTGGGCCAATATACACAATACTACGGTATACTACGCTTGATACAGATCTATATATTCCTGTAAGAATATTTCTGGAGAATTGGGTAGGCATGGCGCTTTGCTAGAAGCCAACCTTGTCTTGTAAATCGATATAAACGTAGTACGAGGTACTTACGTGTTCGGACAGTCCGACGATCGTATTTACTGCCAACATATCCGGAGATCTCATGGGTCGCTTCCTGAAGATTCACCGATGATGTATTACTCGCACTTTGATTAATCTAGGATTAATTAGAAGAGAGAGATAGAATTAATCTGGGATTAATTCGATGAGAGAGAAAATTAATCTGGGATTAATTACGGAGATATTTTATCTCGGATAAAATATCTTTAAAGAGAGAGAACGATTAATTTGGAATTAATCGATAAAAATATATATTTAATATATTATTAGAAATTGGATTTCGACGCGAAATTAAAATTAGATTTTAATTCGGGCGAACGAATTAATTTAGAATTAATTCGTTAGCGACGTGAATAGTGAATTCGCTAGGCGTAATCATTTAATTACGACGCGACGGGAAATTCGTTAATCAGCGAACCCGAGCCCGAGAGTGATTGCGAGCGCATTCGCATTTCGAATTCGAGCGCGGCACGCGAGTCACATCAAGCGTCAAATCGTTTGTCACATCATGCGTCAAATCAATTGTCACTTTGAGTGATGTGACTTGACAACATGTCACTTTATTAAAGTGATGTGATGTGACTTAAAGTAAAAAGTTGAAATGATGAAAGCTTTTTGCTTTTTTGACTTTTGTACTTGGTAAATGAAAAGGCTTTTGGTATTTTGATTTTATTTTGGAAATAAAATAAAAAAAATATAAAAGAAAAACATTTACCTTTCCTCTCTCTTGATTCACGGTTTCACACGTGAAAATAATCTCCCTCCTTTTCTCCTTCTCTCCTTCACGGTTTTGGAAACCGTTTTCTTCTTCTTCTTTTCTGTTTCTGCCGATTTTTTTCTTCTAGCATCGTGAAGAGAGAAGAGGTAGAAAGTTGCAAATGTGCAGCAAGCATTGAGTGATACATAGGTGATAGGGAAGTGATTCTTTGAGCATGGAAGCTTGAAGCTTGGAGCTTCAATGGAGTCCATGCATGGCCGAAAATGGAGGAGACCACCACCACCACGCCGAGCAGTCCACCTGTGCGCAGCTCACTGCCGAGCAGTAACATGCAGTGCGTTTTTGGTCTTGTTC
>SKCR01042862.1:0-32728 GCA_019454045.1 Zanthoxylum bungeanum
TGGCATTCTAGGGACGAGGCCCACATTACATCATATCAGCATTGCCGGGTATGACATTCTGGGGCGAGACCCACATTACATCAGATCAGCATTGCCAGGTATGGCATTTTGGGGGCGAGGCCTACATTACATCATATCAGTTTAGTCCGGGAATGGACAAGTTTGGGAATGGACACGCCGAGAATGGCACGCCGGGAATGGCACTCCGAGAATGGAGATATAGTCCGGGAATGGACAAGTCCGGGAATGGACACGCCAAGAATGGCACTCCGAGAATGGAGATATAGTCCGGGAATGGACACGCCGAGAATGGCACGTCAGGAATGGCACTCCGAGAGTGGATATATAGTCCGGGAATGGACACGCCGAGAATGGCACTCCGAGAATGGAGATTTAGTTCAGGGATGGACAGCTCAGGAATGAGCACGCCGAGAATGGCACTCCGGGAATGGAGATCGGTTCGGGAATGGACCACAACACGGTGACGGTTCAGGAATGGACCTCATCACACCACATCACAGTAACACTCCGGGAATGGAGATCGGTTCGGGAATGGACCACAACACGGTGACGGTTCAGGAATGGACTTCATCACACCACATCACAGTAACACTCCGGGAATGGAGATCGGTTCGGGAATGGACCACAACACGGTGACGGTTCGGGAATGGACCTCATCACACCACATCAGAGTAACACTCCGGGAATGTAGATCGGTTCGGGAATGGACCACAACACGGCGACGGTTCGGGAATGGACCTCATCACACCACATCACAGTAACACTCCGGGAAAGGAGATCGGTTCGGGAATGGACCACAACGCGGTGGCGGTTTGGGAATGGACCTCGTCACACCACATCACAAAACACACCGGGAATGGATATCGGTTCGGGAATGGACCACAACGTGGTGACGGTTCGGGAATGGACCTCATCACACCACATCACAGTAGCACTCCGGGAATGGAGATCGGTTCGGGAATGGACCACAACGCGGTGGCGGTTTGGGAATGGACCTCGTCACACCACATCACAGTAACACACCGGGAATGGAGATCAGTTCGAGAATGGACCATAACACGGTGACGGTTCGGGAATGGGCCTCATCACACCACATCACAGTAACACTCCGGGAATGGAGATCGGTTCAGGAATAGACCACATCACGGTGACGGTTCGGGAATGGACCTCATCACATCATCACATCAACTGTTTTGAAATGGACCAGGGGTCGAAGCACCCCAACATCATATCAACTCAACACAGCAGGCAGACCATGTGGCAGCTGGCGAGTCAGGTAAGTAAAATGCATTGCATGTACTTTGATAGGAATTATCATTGTCACACATTGCACAAGTCTCATCAAAGTGGGGGGCGACTGTAGGCATTGCATTTTTACATATCACCCGATGACGAGTCTCGTATAGAGGCACTACCTCTTTAGTCATGAAAGCCGCGGGAAACAGACGTTGGAGGGGTAAAGTTGGAAAATTGAATTTTGTTGGATTTTATCTAAGTTATTTAGCTTCGGTTGCTTGTTGGACTTCCGTTTCAAAGCTTACCTAAGGCCCAAAACCCCCACAGACCACCTACCAAACCCAAACCAAACACAAAATACCCAAACCAAACCCAAGAAACCAAGCCTACGCCCAATGGATGGAGATTCACGCCTATATCCTTTTTAGTTAGGTAGATACACATTTATCACATGCTAAAATCAAGTAAAATCCATTCCTAATTAGAAGAAATCTCCTAGATCCCTTTCCTAATCAACAATCCAATCCTAAATTAGGAGATCTATTCCTTATGAAATACAAATTAAGGAGATGTTACCATCAATAGAAATCCTATTCCTAATGGAATTAGGAAAGCCTCTTCTCATTTGCCTATAAAAAGGACCCCTCACCACCATTCACAACCCTAGCACATACACCTCACTTGCACGCCTAAGACAAGTCTAAGCCTTCCTTTGCACACCCAAACATCTCCTCAAAGCCTTATTGTCGTGAGCCCTAAACCCCCCTCATTCACCATCTCTCTTCATTCACGCCTAAGCCCCAAACCACAGCCCCTTTTGCCGCATCTTTAAACCCCTTTTCACAGCCCCTAAATCATGCCCGAACCAACCTTAAAATAGCACCAAACACTGCCCCAAAGCACCGCAGATCAGCCCCACACACAGCCCATCAATTCACGCCCAAACCGAGCCTAAAACACTCATCGTACTGCACTAAACTGCTGCACCTTACTGCCCCAGACCTGATCTTTTTTTTGCGATTTTGGCCCATAAAATAGCCCTAAAATCACCTAACAACTGCACCAAAAAACTATACAAAGTTCCCCCTAAAAGCCCTTAAAATCGCAAGCCAATTAGCCTCCAAAATCACCCAAAATAGTCCACCAAACGACCAAATCAGTGACCTGAAACGTAGCAGCGAAACAGCAGCGAAACGGACCTAAAATAGCAGCCCGAGCATCAAAACAACGAGGAAAGACGTTGAGTAGAAAAATCGAAAAAGTATCAGATCAATCCCCCTTCCAACGGACGTGTAACGCCCTTTCTTGAGACGATAAAAGAGGTTAGACCTGAGGGCACCTTTTTACTTATCTTATTTCGTTTTATTTTATTTATTTTAAAATATTATTGCATGAGAGTCGTTTGAGGTATGATGTGATTGTTGGATGTGCGGGATATGTGTTCCCCTTTTGTGGTATATCGGATGGAAACCCGGACGTAAATTCCGTAGCCGATTCCGAATGGACGGTAGTACGGTCTGCACTCGGGATACAATGCCACGTACCACTTAAGATACACATATCTCGTCTCATCCAAATTTGTATTTGAGCATGTTATAGTTTATAGGTTGTTTATTTGTTATTTGAGGCATGATTTAATTTAGTTTCGTTATTTAATTTCAAAGCATGATTACGTTATTTTTAGGCATGATATTTTGTTTAGTTCATGATTATGTTTGAATAATTATTCATTTATTTTGGTTTAATGGCTCAATATGCTCGATGCGTGATATTACGTGTTTGTTGTTTAAAGACTTACTTTCAAGCATGCAAACTTAGAATATGATTTATTTAGTGGATACAGATTAGATCTAAGTAACCCTTGAGCATGATTTTTGAGTAGATTCGGTTAATTCATTGCACAAATCATATCATCACAAGTGGCATAAGTAAGGGACCATTCCGAACCCAACGGTTTGAGGTTTTCCCTTGCGAGGGGTGAGTGCGACCTTAAATCTTTGTCCCAGTTCACACTGGGTGGCGACTCCATGTTATTACTCCTGTATAGTTCCTCCGTGGACTATTCCGTACTCCCAACTAGGCCGCGAGCCTAGAACAGCATGCGTCGTCAAGTTCTATGTCCTACAGTTTCGTTAAGGATTCTGTACTAGGAACAGTATCACTCCGATTTTCATCGAGTCCTACTTTCCTCCCTATTACCACTGTATTTAGGAATTCCTTTTTGAGGAAACGCATGTAGAGCAACAAATACTTTGTTCTCTTATGGGTTGTAGAAGTAATATCATTTGGTTTCCCTAGGATAACCTACAAATAGACACTTATCCGATTTGGGTTCTAGTTTGGTACCATCTAAACGTTTGACGTATGCCCAACAACCCCAAATCTTCAGGAATGAGAAACCCGGTTTCTTTCCTGTCCATATTTCATATGGTGTCTATTGAACAGACTTTGACGTAACCTTATTTAAAATAAATATTGCACTGTTCAATGCATATCCCCAGAAGGAACTATGTAGCTCAGTGCGACCTCATCGACCTTACCATGTCCAACAAAGTTCGGTTTCTCCGTTCGGACACACCATTTAATTGAGATGTTCCGGGAGGAGTCCACTATGAAAGAATACCATACTCTTTCAAGTAATCAAGAAACTTATTGCTTAAGTATTCTCCACCATGGTCTGACCGTATTATTTTAATACTTTTATCGGTCTATTTTTTTACTTCGTGTCGAAACTCTTTGAATTTCTCAAAGGTTTCCGACTTATGTCTCATAAGATACACATAACCATAACGCGATGCATCATCTGTAAAGGTTACGAAGTATTCATATCCACCTCTAGCCTGACTAGACAAGGCCCACATACGTCATTATAAACGAAGGCTAAAAGTTGGTGGCACGTGCACCTTACCGCTAAAAGGTGTTTTAGGCATTTTGCCTAATAAACAAGATTCACAGACGTCATATAAATTTGGATCAAATCCATCCAAGTACCCACTATTCGAAAGTGTGGATATGCGAGTCTTGTTAATGTGTCCTAGATGACAGTACCACATATAAGTTTCATATTTGTTACTTAATTTAAGCCTTTTGTTTGTTACATTATATGTTTGAGATTGATTTATATTCAAAATTTAATGACCATTATTCACATCAGCACTACATATTTCAATATCATTTTATACTCGAAACACCCAGTGTTTCTGAATACAAACGTATACCCACATTGGGCTAAACAAGATACATAAATAATATTCCTAGTCAAACTAGGTACATAATAGCAGTCTGATAAAGTAAGTACATGTCTTGAGGGCAGTTCCAAAATATAGGTCCAAACAACCAAAATGGCGACTCTAGTCCCATTTCCAACTCGGAGGTCTATCTCTTCTGAAGCCAGTCTCCTGCTAATCTGCAGAGCCTACACATCAATACATATATGAGTACGAAAACCAGAATCAAAAATCCAATTTTAAAACTAGAAGTAGACATGTTTATTTCTATATAAACATACCTGAAGCCGGTGCCTTGCCCGCTTTGATTTCCTTCATGTGCGCCTTGTACTCACGGAAGTCACGCTTCCAGTGACCCCATTTGTCACATTGTAGGCAGACATCTTGGGATTTGTCCTTAGCCTTCCCAGAAGGCTTTGATGATTTGGCCTTACCATTCTTCTTCTTCTTCTTTACACCTCCAGTAGCTTTCGGCCAAGCCTTGGCAGACTAAGATGTTGAAGCGAAGTGCGTGTCACACTTTTTTCTCTTTAATAGCTCTTTCTCTGCCTCTTTCAGCCTTGACATTAACTCTCCAAGAGTGTCTTCTTGGTTAATCATGTTGTAGTTTATGATGAACCCGCTCCAGTTGTCAAGAAGAGACTGTAAGATCAAATCTATAAAAGTCTCAGCCTCGAAGACTATGCCAACTGTCCCAGTTCTTTGATGTTAGCAATCATCTGTGACACATGATGCTCAACAGATGTACCCTCTGACATGTGAGCGAGAAGCGAAAGAGCTTCTTCTGTAACTCATACTTTTGTGATCTAAGGTTAGATCGATGAAGGTCCTTCAATTCCATCATCATAGTGTAGGGTTCCAATACCTTGTTTTGGCGATGAAATTGAGGGGTCATTGCAGCAAGCATGACGGATTGAGTAGTTGAGTTGTCATTGCTGTGAGTCTTCTAAAGCTCAAGCTCAAGTGATTGCTCAATTCCGGGCTTAGGCCGAGAGGTCTCTCTACCGTATAGAGCATTCTCTCAGCCTCTAGGACAATTCTGAGGTTCATATCCCTGTCAGGAAGTTTGCACCATTAAAGATATTTTTGCCTATGATAATGTCTCTAAACCCCGATCTCTCCATCCATCTTAATGCAATAGTCTAACTATTCAATTAATGATTTTGGGTAAAGACCAACTATTACAAAAATAATAAAATATTAGTCCAACTAATAAATATATAAAACGTTGAAAATAATTTGAAAGCGCGTAACGGTAAGTATTTGAACGAAATTGAAAATTCAATACTGGTCTCACACTTTTTTTTGGCGAGCCTCTAACCCTCTATTGAGTACTCGGGAAACCTAGTTTCCTAGTGGGCTAGGATCCCGTTAAATAACACACAACTTTGACTTTGGCCAACAAGTTATATGATATTTAAGTAGGTAGATCTCTAAGATCAATTGGATCTCATCCAATTCCTAGATCCGGTAGGTGGACCTCCAAGTCCGAAACATATATACAATATATATGCCAATATATCCAATATATTTCCTAACCTTTTCCTCTGAATCAACTAAGCCTTGGCTTTGGCTCAATAAGCTTAATGATTCCAGTTAAGCGAGACCCATTGACAGTGGGAAAGCTTCGTAATCCATGTCGATGAACAAGAATTGACCTTGACTTTGGCCAACAATTCTCAACTTCCTAAGACATGTGATATGGAACCAAACTTTCATGGTTCAAACACATCTGCGATATACATTGAGCTTGACTTTGGCCAACAAACCAATGCTAATTTTGGATCTTGAGAGAGAACCACTCAATGGAAACAAAACCCTTAATATTTAATTGAGAGTTTTTCATGTAAATTGTTAACCAATTTATTATCTTTGATTAGGTCTCATCATACACCCTTAAGCATGCATTCTAAAAGCATAATAAGGCGTGAAATAAATAAAAATGATATGCGGATGGATATTCAACAAATTGTTCCTAGAAAAATCTCGCCATTTCCTCTCCCTCTCAGCTAGCACTACTCTAACTTCTACCCAATTACATAATAAAATAAAGAAACCTCATTAACATTGAGGGGAATTGGTAAGAAGAGAAATACAAAGAGTCAAGAGATAAAGGCTGGACACGCAGGTCCAATTTAATAAATTCTAAACTTATTACAATAATTTCCAAATTGCCCTCACCCCGTCTAATATCCATCCGATATACACTATTCATACATTACATCCATGTATTCACACAATGCATGTTATTCAATGAAACTAATTCAATTAATTAATCTTTGAATAAAGTGATCATCCAATGTTCAAACAATGATTTGATTTGACCAACTCGTTTAAGAATAAGTACTCAAAGTACGTATTCTTGAATTATATCGAACTATAATTTTAAATTCGATTTAATTTGTATCCAATACTAATTCATATTTAATTCTAAATTAAATAATTACACTTAATTATGTGTCTTTTATACTTAGATTCTAAATTCAATCTAAATGGGTCTCAAAGGACAATTAATATCCAATGTCAATTTAATTAAAGTCCAATGGGCTTTTAATTAATTCTCAAGGCATGGACTTTGGCAACCAAAGCCCAATAAGGAATCACCCTTTGCCATGAGATTAATTTTAGACCTTTAGTCCCAATTAATTATTTAAAGGCCCATTTATTATATTTGGACTTAACAGAATGGTTTTAGGCCCAATTTGGATCAATCTAATTGTCCTAAACCAACTTGGCCCAACCAAGCCCATTAGGCCCAAATATAACAATTTTAGCTCAATTCCAAATTGAAGCCTAATTAATTAAATTCCAATATGCCAAATATCACAATTTTTTAATTAAGTTTTATAGCCATAATTAATTCGTTAAATTAACATTTCTAAAACACCAATTAATTAATTAATCATGCTTTATGTCCAACATAATTGAAACAAAATCAACTGATTCCATGCTTGCATAGCTCACGACAATTAGGCATTTTATTCATCAATTTTGATTTCAAACCAATATATATCTCATGCATTTTAAACACATCCAATGATCTAAAAATCAAAAAATCACCATGACATTTAGGGCTCTAAGTTTCGGCCATGCTCATCAAATAAGGGAAAAATTATCTAATCAAGTTTTATCCAAATTAATCATGCATAACGCTAAGTTATCATAATCCAAACATAACCAAACACTCAATTTGACGAAATCATGCTCCAAGCAAAAGTACCCAAATTCAAGTTTATGAACCCTAATTATTTCATGCTTAAATTAACTTATGATACGATTATTGGGTTCTCCTTAACATGCCAAGGATCTATTAAGCATAAATAAGTGTGGATACTCAAAGTAAGATTGCAGAAAAGATACTTACGTTGAGCAGTTATAAGGATGTGACGATAACAAAAAATTTTCTTCCTTTGAGAAGTGCTCCAAGCTCTCATTTGATTGTATGTTTTAGCTCCAAGTTTGATCTTAAAATTCCAAACTCAAGGGGATAGTTTCCCTATCACCTTTGTAGACTCGTTTAAGTGCTAGCTTAGGAAAATTTTACTACAAAATTTCCCAATCAAGAGATGCATCTCTCGGCTTTGGAGAGGAGAATAATAGGGAAAGTGATTCATGCCCAAAGTAAGAAGAGAGAATTGTGAGAGTGATTTGAATTTCCAAAATTCAAAACCATATACCAAATCTACAAAGTTGGTAAAGGTCACTCACTTTTCAAAATAAAATAAGAAAATGTGTTTTTCAATAAACACCAACTAACAACTTCCATCAAGGGAAATGTGATGAGATTGACTAGTGATGTGACTTGATGTGGGCCCCACTTCAATTCAAAATCTGAGTGGGCCTACAAAACATATTTCGGGCTCGGGTTCTTTAATTCTGAATTAACGAATTTTCTATTGTGACGTAATTAAATTAAATTTAATTAACTAATAGTGCCTCGTAAAATTATTACGAAAGTCGCTCGTGAATTTATTCTAAATTAATTCGTTCGCCCGAATTAAAATCCATTTTTAATTCCGCGTTGAAATCTAATTTCAATTAATATATCGAATATATTATTTAATTGATTAATCCCAAATTAATCATTCTCTCTCTACTAATTGAATGTTATCACAGATAAATTTTTTCCGCAATTAATCCTAGATTAATTTTTCTCTCAATCATAATTAATCCCAGATTAATTCTGTTCGAGTCATACGTCATCGTGAATCTTTGTGAAGCGACCCATGAGATCTTTGGATATGTGGCAGTAAATCCGTTGTCAGACTATCCGAATGTGTGTGACATTGTACCATGTTCTTACCGATTTATAAGACATGGTTGGCTTCTAGCAAAGCACCGTGCCTACCGAATTCTCCAGAAATATTATTTAAGGAATATATAATCTTTTTCAGGCGTATTATACGAAGTATTACGTATTGCGATCCAATATCGGATGTCATATGAGGGCCTGTGGCTGGAATAGTGTCTGCCCTACACGAAGCATATATTGGATCACTACCATCTAGTCTCTTTAATCGGATAATCATGACATTGTCATATTATCCCGATAGTTGTAACATATTAGAGTACTAGTTCTATATCCCTACGTGATAACCATCTCCATATGACTGAAGTGATACGTCCATCTTGACATCACACCCAATACATTATGATTCTCAATAAATCAAGAAGAGGCATACACAGAACCTGTTAAAGCCTAGGACGACCAAAACCAAAGCGTATTGATTGTCGCAAGTATTAGGGATGCAAGTCTCAAGTTAAGACCAAATACACCTACCTTGATTCAGACTCCCATAGACACATAATCATACTACCAATGAGATTCTGAGGGGTCTATCCAGAGTGAAGTTGTTTTTCATACCATCAGTAAACACAACCTCCTATCACACTTGCATAAATATCCTATACTTAAATATATGAGAACTATGTCGTTATGCTTCCATAACGCGCGCAAGTGCGATACTAGTCTATTCCGTATTATCAATGTCCAGTCTCAATAATACTATGATTAGAGATATTTAATGACTAAATCTTAGTAGATTGATACTGTCTCATATCTTATAATCTGGAACTAATCATAAGGACTTTTATCATTTATATATTTAATTAATCTAATTACAAAATGATAAAATAATATTTTCCTTAGTCACATAGTTAATTTGTACAAAAACCACAATGTCTTTTACAAATAGTGACGCTATGGGTCATAATTGTCCAACAAAAATGGCTTTCGATGGAACCCAATTAAGTATGTAGACAACAGTTTGTAAAGTGTAACCCCAAAGGTAATAAAGAAGATCTGTGTAGCTCATCATAAATCGCAACATATCCAATAAAGTACGATTTCTTCGTTCAAACATATCATTGGGTTGAGGTGTTCTTGGTGTGCTATATTAGGCAAGAATTCCATTATCCCTTAAATAATTTCTGAATTCTTCACTCATGTATCCACCACCTCGATCTGATCTAAGGCACTTGATGAATTTACTGGTTTATTTTTCTACTTCGTTTCAGAATATTTTGAACTTGTCAAATGTTCCGACTTATGTTTCATCAAATAGACATATGCATATATAGACTTGTCATCTTTGAAAGTCACAAAGTATGTGGACCCATCATGAGCGGCATGATTTAATGGACCACATACATCGCTGTGTATTAGCTCCAATAAATCTCCATCACACTGTCCATACCTTGAAATGAGTCTTTGTCATCTTTTCTTGGATACATGACTCACAAATCTGGTAAGGATCTAAGGTAAGATTTTCAATCAAACCATCATTTACTAATTTGGATAGATGTCCAACACCTATGTGGCCCAATCTCATATGACATAATTTAGTATTATTTAATTCGGACTTCCTAGTTGTATTTTTCTCAATATTAAAGACATCTCTACATGTTTCCAAAACATAGTGTGTTGGGTTTCTCTAAGTCCCGAGGATCGAATAAAGTGATGAAACATAAGTGCGAATACATCAAGGAAGTTACGGAATACTTACATCGATCAGTTGAGGCGATGTATCGAAGAACAAAAATCTTTTTCTCCCTCCAAGGTGGTCACGGCAGTGGCAGAATTTTGGGTCCTCCATTTTTGGCTATGGATCAACCTCCAAGCTCCAAGCTTTCGTGATGTGATTCCATGCTCACTGGTGGGTTTCCCTATCACCTTCGGACGACTCTGAATGTGTGCTAGCACCTTGGAATTTTGCCACAAAATTCACTAATTTGTTCCTTGTTGCTCTCGGCTTTGGATGAACAAAAGAGAGAAAGAGGAGCCCATTGGGCGTGAAGATGGAGAGATGAAAGAGAGAAGAGAAGTGTTGTTGGTTAATTGATTTCTAAAAACCAAACATATACCAAACATTTAAAATAATAATATATGTCAATCAAGCTTTCAAAAAGCTTTCCAACCACTTATTTCAACTATTCACATCATTCAATCAATAAAGTGACAAGTTGTCACATCACTCAAAGTGACTAATGATTTGACGCTTGATGTGACTAGCGATTTGACGCTTGATATGACTTACGGGCCGCACTTGAATTCGAAATGTGAGTGTGCTTTCAAACACTCTTGGGCTCGGGTTCGCTAATTCCAAATTAACGAATTTTTCATTGCGACGTAATTAAATCTAATTTAATTAAATAATCATGCCTAGTATAATTACTATTCACGTCGCTAACGAATTAATTCAAAATTAATTCGTTCACCCGAATTAAAATCAGATTTTAATTCCGCGTCGAAATCCAATTTCATTTAATATATCAAATATATTAATTTATCGATTAATTCCAATTAATCGTTCTCTCTTTAAATGATATTTTATCCTAGATAAAATGTCTCCGTAATTAATCACAGATTAATTTTCTCTCTCTATTAATTAATCCCATATTAATAAAGTGCGAGTCATACGTCATCGGTGAATCTTCGGGAAGCGACCCATGAGATCCCCGGATATGTTGGTAGTAAATCTGGTCATCGGACTATCCGAATACGTACGTACCCAGTACTACATTTTTACCAATTTACGAGACAAGATTGGCTTCTAACAAAGCGCCATGCCTACCCAATTCTCCAGAAATATTCTTAAAGGAATATTATAATCTATATCAGGCGTAGTATACTAAGTATAGTGTATTACGATCCAGTATCAGATGTTCACGTGCAAGGCCTGGGGCTGGAATAGTGTCTGCCCCGTACGAAGCACATATCAGATGTCTGGTAACTAGTCTCTATAATTGGATAAACATGACCTAGTCATATTATCCCGATGACTGCAGTACTTAAGAGCACTAGTTCCGTATCCTACGTGATCATCATCTCCACTATAACTGAAGTGATACTTCCATCTTGACATCACACCCAATACACTACGATTCTCAATATGCCCAGAAGAGGCGTACACAGACCCTTTTAAAGCCCTGGACGACCAAAACCAAAGTATATTGATTGTCACAAGTATTAGCGGTGCAAGTCTCAGGTTAAGACCAAATACACCTACCCTGATTCAGACTTCCATAGACACATAGTTATATTACCAATGGAATTTTGAAGGGGTCTATCCAGAGCGAAGCTGTTTTCCATACCATTGGTAAAACACAACCTCCTATTACATTTGCATGAGTATCCAATACCCAAATATATGAGAACTATGCTATTATGCTCCTATAACACGCACAAGTGTAATACTAGTCTATTCCGCATTATCGATGTCCAATCTCAATAATACTACGACTAGGGATATTTAATGATTAAACCTTCGTGGATTGATACTGTCTCATATCATCTCTATCCGATACTAATCATATGGACCATCTATCATTTATATATCTAGGTGATCTAATCACAAATGATAAAAGAGTAATTTCCTTTCTCACATAGTTAATTTGTACAACAACACAATGATCTGTACAACTAGTGACGCTATGGGTCATAATTGTCCAACAATCTCCCATTTGGCCTATAGCCAGTCACTCAGGTGCTTGCACCTGAACTATGTACGGGTCGCTCAAACTTCTGCTGAGAAACAGCTTTCGTCTGCGGATTTAAAAGGTTATCATCTAATGTGATTTATACGATCATCACAACGCCACGATGTATGATCCGACGAATGAAATGAAAAAAATAGTTTAAAGTATATATCTAGATTGTTGATGAGACCGTTAATTCTTTAGCCTGTGCTGTAGTCTAGCTCAGCGCTAACAGAACTACATCTAATCTAATTAGATTTATTTAGATCCAAGATGCTACTATTCCTGCGACAGTCATAGTAATGTTCTACTTTTATTGTTTATTCGGTAACAGTATCTTGCATGGAAGATTTCCAGCTCACTGTTCCGTTATTCAAACTTTATAGTACCTTTATTACGACTTACAGTCGTTATTATCGGTTTGGAAACTTGCAGCAGTGAACCCAGACACTTCAAGTTCTTCTTCTCTATAATTTAATAAAGCATCATTAGTTCATCTATGATACTTAAGGATGTTCTTAATATCAATCCAGTGACTATCATTTGGATTGGCCTGATTGTGACTCCATATGCTCAAAGCATATGAGACACCAGGTCACATATATTTTTCAATGTACGAGTTCTCGGAGAGTGTCAAAAACTTTTAGATCTATCCCAGAAGATCTTTTATTCCTCAAAATAAAGGTTGTTTCTCTCAAGAATTCTAAGGAGAATTTTTCATGAAAGCCAAGCTTTCACCGATTGGTTTATGGGAATATAATTTCCAAGAAATGACATATCATCATTATTAGGACATTCATTATTTGTGGGCTCCCACTAACCATCTTATATACACAAGAATCATATTCATTTTTGAATCAAATCATACACCATTATGGTTACATCAAAATGATAGTTCTAAGAACCCAATGCTTGCTTCAATCCCTCTATGGGTCGAATAACCTGCAAACCTTGTTTGCTAGTCATGGTACGATAAAATCGCCAGGATGTTGTAAACATCCTCCAAAAGGTTTCCGTTTAAGGAAAACGATTTTGACGTTCAGCTGCCATATTTCATGAATGAAACATGCAGCAACAACAAGCATTATCCAAATGGATTTAACCATGGCAATAGGTAAAAGGTTTCGTTGTAATCGACACAATATTGATAACGATACCTTTTCGCTACAAGCCTAGCTTTGTACGTTGGTATGTTGCCATCCATGTATGTCTTCCTTGAAGACTCAATTAGTGCCAATAGGCACAATGCCTTTCGGTACATCAATTAGTGTCCAAACATAGTTGGTATACATGGAATCCATTTCGGACATCATGGCACTTTGCCATAATAGGGAGTCGATACCTTGTATCACTTCCTCATACGTAGTCAGTTTTTCTTCCTCAATAAGATTGACATCTTCATGAGGTGAGATCAGAAACCCATACCCCGGGTTATTTTCTGACTCTCTCCAACTTACGCGGTTCTTGTGTATTTGAAGATTACTAGTAAAGTTTCATCCTTGATTAACTCTTTGTGTTCCATTAAGGACTCGGTGCCTTGAACAGTATTACTCTGATTTTCATTGATTTTTACTATCCTCCCACTTACCACTGTATATCGGTATTTCTCTTAGGAAAATCGCATGGTGACCAAAAATTACATTGTTCTCTTGTGATATGTATAAGTACTATACTCTGGTTTCCCTAGGATAACCTACAATTAGCCACTTATCCGATTTGGGTTCTAGTTTGGTATCATCCAAACATATGCCCAGCATTCCCAAATCTTCAGGAATGAGAAAACCCGATTTTTTTCCTATTCATATCTAATATGAAGTATGTCAAACAGATTTTCATGGAACCTTATTCAAAATAAGTTTCACACTGTTTAATACATATCCCTTGAAGGAAAATGGTAGCTCAGAGCGACTCATGATTAACCTTATCATGTCCAATAAAATTCGGTTTCTCTGTTTAGACACACCGTCAAATTGATGTATTCCGAGAGGAGTCCTCATTGAAAGAATACTATACTCTTTCAAGTATTCGAGAAACTTATTGCTTAAGTATTTTCATCGTGGTTTAACTGTGACGAAGTAATACTTTAGCCGATTTGTTTGTCTATTTTGTGTCGAAACTCTAAAAGTTTCCGATTCGTGTTTCAAAAGAAACACATAACCATAACGCGATGCAACATCCGTAAAGGTTACGAAATATTCATGTCCACCTCTAGCCTAGCTAGATATGGGTCCACTTACGTCACTATGAACGAGGGCTTACAGATCGATGGCATTTGCACTTTTACCAAGTAAAAGGTATATTAGGCACTTTACCCAATAAACTAGATTCGTAGACATTATTTGAATGGAATTAAATTTGTCCTAGTACCCACTCTTTGAAAGTGTGGATATACGAGTTTAATGTGTCCCAGACAACACTGCCACAAATAAGTCTCATTTGATCAAATCAGTTTGAGCTACTTGTTTGTCATGTCATATGTTTGAGATTTATTCATAATCAAAATATAAATATTGTTATTCACATCTAATGTGTTTATCTCAATATCATCTTTATAAAATAAAATACTTTAGTGTTCTAGAATATAAAGGTACACTCGCAACGAGTTGTACTCGATATAGAGATAATTTTTGTAGTCAAACTAGTTATATTATAACAGTTTCCTAATTTAAGTACACACCCGAAGGGTAGTTCCTAAACTGGTATCTACGATAAAACAGTGACTGTCGTCCCATTTCCGATTCACAGATAAATCTCATCTGAAGTCAGTATCCTGCTAATAAGCAGATTCTGCCCATCAGTACATATTTATGTACCGCACTTAGTATCTAAAATCCAATTTTAATACTAGTAGTGAACACGTTTATGATAAACATACTTTAAGTCAGAGGCTTGCCCTTTCTTCAATTCCTTCATATCTGCCTTGTCCATACGGTAGTTACGCTTCCAGTAACTCCATTTGCCACAGTTTAGGCAGCATCTTGGGATATGTCCTTTGTCTTCCTAGAAGACTGAGATGATATTGCCTTTGCCATTTTTCTACAACTCAGAAGCCTTCGGCCAAGCCTTGGCCAACTGGGATGTCGAAATAAGATGCACCTTGCGCTTTTTACCTTATTGCAAACTTTGGCTTTGGCTCATTGAGCATAGCCATTAACTCCCCAAGAGTTAACAATTGCAATTAACACTTCTAAGATCTAAGTATAGATCTATGAAAATCCTTCAATTTCAACATCATGGTTTAAAGATCTAATCCTTAGTTATGACGATGAAATTATGGAGTCATTATGGCAAGCATAAAGAATTAAGCACTAAAGTTATCATTACATGAATCTTCCAAAGATCATGCTCTACTATTTGCTTAACTCTAAGCTTAAGCCCAAGATGTTATTTTATTAAATAAAGTAACTTCTTAGTTTTCAGGACTATTCTTAAATTTTATTCCCAATTTGAAAATTAAAGTCGTTTAAACACATTATCCCTAGGATTATGTTTTAAACACAAATCTTTCAATTTATCTTGATTCTAATAGTCCAACTATTTAATCAATGATTTTAGGTACTATTTAAAATAATGATTACTATAGTCCAACTATATAATCATTTATACTTTTCAATTTGTTAAATTCAATTATATTGATTACTATAATCCAATTATAAAATCAACGATAAATTGAAATAGTTCGAATACAGTCCAACTATTAAATTAAAACAACATTAAATATTATCCAACTAATATATTAATTTATTTGACGAAAAATGAAATGTGCGCGTATGGCAAGTATCTAAACGAAATTACAAATCTAATACTTGCCTCCCACTATTTTCCGGCGAGCCTTTAACCCTCTGTTGAGTACTCGGAAAACCTAGTTTCCTAGTGGGCTAGGATCCTGTTAAATAACACACAATCTTAACTTTGGCCAACAAATTATATGATACTTAACTAGGTAGATCTCTAAGATCAATTGGATCTCATCCAATTCCTAGATCCAGTAGGTGGACATCCAAGTCCGAAACATATATCTTATACATGCCAATATATCCAATATATTCCCTAACCTTTTTTCCTCTGAATCAATTAAGCCTTGGCTTTTGCACAACAAACTTAATGATCCCAGTTAAGCGGAACCCATTGACCATGGAAAGCTTCGTAATCAATGTCGATAGACAAGAAGTGATCTTGACTTTGGCGAAAAAATCACAACTTGGACAAGGCACCGAGATGGAACAAAGCCTTCATGATTCAAATACATCCACGACGGACAAAGGTCTTGACTTTGGCCAATAAACCAGTGCCAGTCTTGGATCTTGAGTAAGAATCACTCAGTGGAAGGAAAAATACTTAATATTATTTGAGGGTTTTTCGCGTGCAAATTGGCAACCAATTTATTATCTTTGTTAAGGTCTCATCATCATACACCCTTAAACATGCATTCTAAACACATAGTAAAGCGCGTAAGTAAATATAATAATGATATGCGGATGGATACATAACACATTATTCCTAGAACAAATCTCACCATTTCCTCTCTCCCGCTAGCACAAGTATTACTTCTACCCAATTACATAACACTTCTAAAGAAACCTCATTTACATTGAGGGGAATATGTGAGAAAAGAAATACAAAGAGTATGGAGGTAATAGGCTGGACACACAGGTCCAATTAATAAATTCCAAATTTATTACAACAATTTCTAAAATTGCCCCACCCATCTAATATCCATCTGATAAACACTATTCATGCATCGCATCCATGTATTCACATAAGCATGTTATCAATCAATCTAATCCAATTAATTAATCTGAATATTAATGACCATCCAATGTTCAAACAATGATTTGATTTTGCTCGAGTCAAACTCGTTTTGCGAATGAGTACTCAAAGTACGAATTCTTGAATTAAATTAAACTACAAAATTAAATCCAATTTAATTTGCATTTAATACTAATTCATTATTTAATTCCAAATTAAACATTCACACTTTATTAATGAACCTTTGCGACTTAGATTCCAAATCTAATCGTTACGGGTCTCAAAGCCCGATTAACATCTAATGTCGTTTAATTAAAGTCCAATGGGCTTTCAATTAATTTCTTAAGGCATGGGCTTCGGCAACCAAAGCCCAATCAAGGAATCACCCCATAAGCCTAGAAATCAATTTCAGCTTATTAGGCTCAATTAAACTTTAAAGGCCCAATCGTCATATTTAGACTTTATGGTTACGGTTTTGGGCCCAATTGGATCCAACCAATTTTCCTAAACCAATCTTGGTACAACCAAGCCCATTAAAGCCCAATAACAACTTTTCAAGCCCAAATCCATAATTAAATTATAAAATTCCAATTTCATAATTTAATTATTCAAAGTGTAATCCATAATTAATCAACCAAATCAATATTTCCAAAACACTAATTAGCCTAATTAATTATGTTCATTAACATTAAAACATGTCCAACACATTTTAACAAAAATCAAACCCATTTTACATGCTTTATGTCTCGGCAATGGTATGGCAACATTACCCAATTGTTTTCCAACTCATTCAATGATCAAAAACACAAAATACCAAGACATTTAGGGCTCTTGAAGATTCGGCCAAGCCATCCATTTTTGGGGAAAATTGTTCCAAATAACTTTTCATGAAATTGATCCAATCAAACTTCAATTAAACATCATCCAAGCATACGTAATCAAGCAATTTAACCAAATCATGCTCAAAATCAATTTACCCAATTTTAACCCTAAAATCAAGTTTCATGCTTTTACTCGCTCTGATACCATTTTTGGGTTTCTCTAAGTCCCGAGGATCGAATAAAGCGATGAAACATAAGTGCGAATACATCAAAGAAGCTGCAGAATACTTACATCGATCATTTGAGGTGATGCATCGAAGAACAAAAATCATTTTCTCCCTCCAAGGTGGTCATGGCAGTGGCAGATTTTGGGTCCTCCATTTTCGGCTATGGATCAACCTCCAAGCTCCAAGCTTTCGTGATGTAATTCCATACTCGCTGGTGGGTTTCCCTATCACCTTCGGACGACTCTGAATGTGTGCTAGCACCTTGGAATTTTGCCATAAAATTCACTAATTTGTTCCTTGTTGCTCTCGACTTTAGATGAATAAAAGAGAGAAAGAGGAGCCCCTTGGGCGTGAAGATGGAGAGATGAAAGAGAGAAGGAGAAGTGTTGGTTGGTTAATTGATTTCTAAAAACAAAACATATACCAAACATTTAAAATACTAATATATGTCAATCAAGCTTTTAAAAAGCTTTCCAACCTCTTCTTTCAACTATTCACATCATTCAATCAATCAAGTGACAAGTTATCACATCACTCAAAGTGACTAATGATTTGAAGCTTGATGTGACTAGCGATTTGAAGCTTGATGTGACTTGCGAGCCGCACTTGAATTCGAAATGCGAGTGAGCTCGAAAACACTCTCGGGCTCGGGTTCGCTAATTCCAAATTAACAAATTTTCCGTTGCGACGTAATTAAATCTAATTTAATTAAATAATCATGCCTAGCATAATTACTATTTACGTCGCTAACGAAATAATTCTAAATTAATTCGTTCGCCCGAATTAAAATTCGATTTTAATTCCGCGTCGAAATCCAATTTCGTTTAATATATCGAATATATTAATTTATCGATTAATTCCAAATTAATCGTAAATGATATTTTATCCTAGATAAAATATCTCCGTAATTAATCCCAGATTAATTTTCTCTATCATCCAATTAATCATAGATTAATAAAGTACGAGTCATACGTCATCGGTGAATCTTCAGGAAACGACCCATGAGATCCCCGAATATGTTGGCAGTAAATACGATTATCGGACTATCCGAATAGTTACTTACCAAGTATTATATTTTACCGATTTACAAGACAAGGTTGGCTTCTAGCAAAGCGCCATGCCTACCCAATTCTCCAGAAATATCCTTACAGGAATATATGATCTATATCAGGCGTAGTATATGTAGTATTGTGTATGTCGATCCGGTATCAGATGGTCACGTGAAAGGCCTGGGGCTGGAATTGTGTCTACCCCGTATGAAGAACATATCGGATGTCTGGTAACTAGTCTCTATAATCGGATAACTATGACCTAGTCATATTATCCCGATGACTGCAGTACTTAAGAGTACTAGTACCGTATCCTACGTGACATCATCTTCACTATGACTAGAGTGATACTTCCATTTTGACATCACACCCAATATACTACGATTTTCAATATACCCAGAAGAGGCATACACATAACCTGTTAAAGCCCTGGACGACCAAAACCAAAGTATATTGATTGTCCCAAGTATTAGCGGTGCAAGTCTCAGGTTAAAACCAAATACACCTACCCTGATTCGGATTTCCATAGACACATAGTTATACTACCAATGGAATTCCGAATGGGTCTATCCAGAGCGAAGCTGTTTTTCGTACCATCGGTAAAACACAACCTCCCATTATACTTGCATGAGTATCCAATACCCAAATATATGAGAACTATGCCGTTATGCTCCCATAACACGTACAAGTGTAATACTAGTCTATTCCACATTATCGATGTCCAATCTCGATAATACTACGACTAGGGATATTTAATGATTAAAACTTTATGGATTGATACTGTCTCATATCATCTCAATCTGGTACTAATCATATGGACCTTCTATCATTTATACATCTAGGTGATCTAATCACAAATGATAAAAGAGCAATTTCCTTTGTCACATAGTTAATTTGTACAATAACACCATGATCTGTACAAATAGTGACACTATGGGTCATAATTGTCCAACACAGTGACCATTTGATAAAAAACTTTCATATTTCAATAAATTTTCTATTATCATATAAACATAAAGTTTTATCTTAATGTTTATTTTATATCCCTCTTTATCTAATATTGGTAAGGATATTATTTGTCTGATAATTGAGGGAACATAATAATAGTCATGAAAATCTATTTACATTCATTTGGGAGATCTAGAACAACTCTTCCTATGGCCTTGACATCCAATGTGACTAGTTGAAGAAATTATATGTCGATGAATGACTGTTTGCTTAGATATCTATCCTGATTTGCTTATGTTATGACGTGTGGTATGGTTGAAAATAAAAGAAAAAGTCTCGAAAGAAAGAAAATAAACCACTTATAATCGATAAGCGTGAAGCTACCCATGGGCGAGTATTAGGACCACCATGAGGAGAAATACTACCTTAAAGGGTAGGTGTGTTGCAAAAAAAAATGAAAAAGAAAAGAAAAATGGAAAAAGAGAAAATGAAAAGAGAGACAAAGGAAAAGAGAGAAATCATACCATATTAAACACAGAAAAGCAATTACAGAGCTTAATTGAGATATATAGGTTGGTTTGACCCATCGATCCGAATTTTTAAATGAAATCATTGAGTTGGCTTACCTAGGAACTAAGCTGTGAATGAACCTTTCCCCACACACACTGTGAGTCTGGCTTAGATGATTTATTCAAAGACTTGGATTTGAGTTACATTGAGTACTTTGAAGGTTCTCTGATTTCATTACTAGGCATTCTTTGAGGACAAAATGATGTGAAACTATTGAGACTATTTAATTTTTATTTTTGCATGTTTCTATGTTTTGAATGACGTTTGTGGGTGTCGTCGCTGTAAGCCCTCACGAGACTATAACTCGTCCACTAGGGACACCTAGGGGTTTAAAGGCTTGTTGCATACTCTAAATGCAATCGTGATCCATACGAAAGTGTCTTAGATAGTTCTTATTTATTTTTATTCAGTTTAGTTTTAATTTTTATTTTACGCTTGAATTACTAGGGACTAGAATAAGCTGTTGGGGGTTGTGATAAGTGCATGAAAATGTACTTTGAAATATCACTTATTCGGTTTTATTGTTAAGTATTTAGAATTTTATCTCATATTTTATTATATAATTTTTATCATTATATTATTCAAAAAATGTTTATTATTTAAGATAATTTAGTAATTTTTTTTTCTCTTTATTATTTTAGGAAATGGAAAGAACAAGACAAATCTTTAATAAAATCTGAGAGGAACACATGGGGCCCTAGCTTGTTTTGGAGAGAATAAAGCAATGCAAATTGAAGAAGTACCGTGGACCATAAGAAGAGAGAGAAGCTAAAAACGTGGGGCTGGTTTGCAAAAGAGAAAGGAGAATTGGCATAAGAAATGAGGAGTTTTTGAAGAGAGAGAATAAAACATTGGTTGACCAAATCAAAGGACATGCACGTGGGCCCTCCATTTGTTTTCTTGTTGATTTTACAAAAATAATTATCAAATAAATAAAAGCCAAAAGCTGCGTGAAGTATAATGTTTAAGAATAGAGTGGTTGGGAATTAAAGGAAGAAAGCAGGCTGACTGTACGTGTGTTATTAGGGCTGTCGTGTGCTTAAATTAGAAAAAAAAAGGTAGTTTGCACATGCTTTAAGAAGAAAGAAAAAAAAAGCACGTGGTTGCTGTTTAGGATAAAAATTAGGGTTTAAGCTACCTTATTATAAATACATGCAAAAAGTGGCAAATAAAGGGAGCTCTCCACACTTTTAAAAAAACAGCATTGTGTGAGAGAATATAAGGGAGCAGCCTGAGCAGAGAAAAAAAAAAGAAGCTTCTGATTGGAAGCAGGTGGCCGAGAGACAGCGTAGAGAAGAAATCATGAGCACGTGGCCGGGACACGGAGCAACGACAATTCAAAGCGATAATTCTCTCCAATCCCAGGCTATTTTTATTTCTTTTATAGGGAAATAATTCCCTAGGCAAAGCTATGGATGAACTTTTGTGTTTGATTTCTATTATTTATGTTTTTGATTCCTAAGAATCTTTTAATCATTTAATAAAATTAATGTTTATTATTTTCTATTATCTTTCGATTTATTAATCCAGAAATTGTGTTTTATCAAATTCCATATAAATCCAGTCATGTTTCTCTATGTGGTTTGCGAATTCAATTGTGACTGGTAAAGTTATTTTATGTGTTGGTCTTCTGCTGCAGTATTGCCTGAGGGTATATAGTCAACGTTAGATAACTCGTAACAATGAATTTTATGTGCTGTTATTGTATGACACAGAAATCGGGGACGCTGTTCTAGGCTCGCAGCCTAGTCGGGAGTACGGAATAGTCCACGAGAGACTAAATCGGAGAATAATAGAGTCACCACCCAGTGTGAACTGGGAAAATGATTTAAGGCTGCACTCACCCCTCGCAAGGGAAGACCTCAAACCATTGGGTTCGGAATGGTCCCTTACTTATGCCACTTGTAATGAAAAGATTTGTGCAATAATCTAACCAAGTCTATGTAACCTACATACACGAGAATAACCTACATCTAAGTTAGCATAGAAAAAGTAAAACCTATATCTAAGTTCACATATGTAAAAGTAAAACCTATATCTAAGTTTGCATGCATGAAAGTGTTGAGTGAGGAACGGACAAACCCGAGTGCAGCGGAAACCCGCCCGAGATCAAATCGTGAGCGAATAAAATTTTATTTTATTATCGGCAGTCCTTTATAATAGTGGGTTTAAAATTTTTAATTACAAACTTAAAATTTCCAATGCATTAAAAGATTTTCATGTATTAAAAATTACCGTAAGTCCATTTAAAAATTTCAACACACTTTAATCAATTTATCAACTATTGACAAATTAAAACTAAGCATCCTAATTATTTCCAACACTTGAAAATAATCTAATTCCTTATTTATATGCTTCCAATTAATCCAACAAACCATAACAATTTTTCTCAACAATAATCATCAAGAAATTGAACAATAAATTTACAAATTAAAGTTTACCAACAATTTCTTTCAAGCCTTTCCATTTGAGAATGGTTGCATCCAAGGTTTTCCTATTCTTCCAAGCTTTGAGCTCTTTCAAATCCTTTCAGAACAAATCTTGGTGATCAAAAGGTGGTTTGATCACTCAAGAATAGCAACCAACTTTTCCCCAAATTTTAACTCTTAAAACCCTAGGAAAAAGAAAAACTCAAGAACATAAATTAGCCATTACACTTAGGATTAATTCCATTGACTTGATTATATGTAGGGTTATATTTGGTAAGATTATTGGCTTGGATTTTGAAAAAACAAAAATCAATCCATCTCCATCTAATGCTCGGCAGTGAGTAAGCCAAAAGAAAAAAAAACAACAACAACCTTTTTCTTTTTCCTTTTCTTTTAATATATAGCAGTGGCCGTAGATAAGCAAAAGGGGTTGATTTCCTTTTTTTTTTTTTTTTTTTTTGCTCGGTAGTGAAGGGAAGTAAAAAGCAAAGACAAGTCAAAATCAATTTTCATTTTATTAATTAAAATAAAAGAAATCTAAACCAAGTCAATAAAATAAACCATGGTAGAATGGAATCTTTTCCCTACACCACTCATTTTAAAAAATTAACTTAACCAAAGTTAAATAAAATCTCACCAACTTAATATAAAGCAAACTAAGTTACCTTTTATTAATCATTTAGTTACTTTAACTAAACAATTCAATATACTTTAATTAATTAATTGTATAAGCTAAGTAATTACTATTGTATATTAATTTAACAATTAAATTAATTCACAAAATAATTAGAATTTAATGTCAATCGAATTTACATTTATTATACAATAAAATTATATCAACTCTTGATATAAAATTAATTAATTAAATTCATCTCATGAATTATCGGATTAAACTATTTAATCCGAAATACTCAAAAATACTTTGTCAACATTTGACGAGAGGTCGCCCTAGTGCTCAACGAGTAAACTTAATATAGTGGAACTCTCTAGGCTCACGTTCGGTTGTTACTTATATATATACTTATTTATCACATATATTCGTACATACATTCATGAAGGCCTGCCCACCTACAAATCATGACTAAACAACACGACACGTCGAACCATACAAGTCGAGGTTAAAACGCTAATGTATAATCCCTTCGTCATTAGCATTTCCAATTGAGTAAGGTTATAGTTATACTGTCAAAACCTTTTCTACTCAATATATGAAACTTTTCATCCTTATATTCCATTAATAAATAATATAGCAAAACGCCTTTTGAATATTATTTATAATGTTAAAGAAATAATTTCTTCAACGAACTTTCGGCCAAAAGATTTCCGGAATATATTCTGAAGATTTCTGGAAACATAATCCAACCATATGGACTGACGAATCCTCATCTTAACACACACCGATCTTCGTGAGCATCGGTCTATACCTAACAGTCATTCAGAGGTCAAACTATAAAAGGTCTTTGACATGCATGATATCAAGCACAGAGGATCACTCACAAGATCACCGTGGTGTCTCAAGTCAAAGGATCACAATAACTACTCAACTCGAAAAGATAACTATTGATAGTTTTATGGAATATCTATTAGTCATCTTTTATGTTTGTTCAATACTCATTCAACTAATGAGTATCTGTATTTCTATACGAACTTCCGTCAAGCTCACAGTCTGTTGAGACAAACCATATGTCCATTACATATATAGACAATATACTAGTCTTACCATATAATGACCGACCCATGTCAATATATCTAGACTAGGAATAATTTATATTCGAGAGAATGCGTGATATTTCTCAACACCATTTGCAACTCTTGCAACTATATCACCATATGTTGTAACTCTCAGGACTTTACTAAATTCATATAAAGTTCCGAGTGTAACTCAAAATCTCTAACTTTTAGAGTAATCTAACAATTAGATTTATGTTATATAAATAAAAGTAAGAGTTATAACATATTAAAAATAAATAAATAACCATGATAAAATCAATATTATATTGCATAAATATCAAATATTCATACAAAAAGTGAATGGTGCTCGATCACCATTTCCAACAGAAAGTAAGTTGGAACAACGGCAAGCACGTAATTTCATGAACATATTAAATCAATAAATGCAAAAACATAAACAAATAATAATTATCTAAACATAAAGATTAAAGAGAGTTAATCAAATTCCTAATATGAAGAAAAGAACTAAATCATGCAAGAAATTAACATACTACTGCTAATTAAAAAATAGATAAACACAAGATTGGATGAAAAGAAATATGTGTGTTTCTCATCCAATGGCCACAACAGACAGAAACCAACAATACGCATGCGGAGAAATAATAATAAATAATAAGAAAAAGAACAGGAGTAAATAAAAAAGTGCCCTCAGGTCTAACCTCTTAAGTCATTTCTTGAAAGTACGTTATGCGGCTGTCGGAAGGATTGATGCTCCACAACTTTTCTGATTTACTGATTCGTTGTTTTCCTTCATTGCCGCACTGTTTTGGGCTGATGTATACTCTGTTTTGCTCACTATTTTTGCGGTATTTAGGCTATTTTTTAGGGTAGTTTTTTCGGCGATATAAGGTGCAGTTTCGTGCATTTTGTCGGTGATATAAGGCGCGTTTTCTGGACTATTTTTACGGTGAAAAAATGGGGATTTCAGGCTATTTATTTGGTGGTATAAGGGCAGTTTGCTGCGTAGAATTTTTGATGGTATAAGGGCAGTTTGCTGGGTAGACTTTTTGGTGGTATAAGGGCAGTTTGTGGTGGACAATTATGACCCATAGCGTCACTATTTGTATTGTTGTTGTACAAATTAACTATGTGACAAGGAGATTGCACTCTTATCATTTGTGATTAGATCACCTAGATGTATAAATGATGAGAGGTCCCTATGATTTGTTCCTGGCCAGAATGATATGAGACAGTATCAGTCCACGAAGGATAAATCATTAAATATCCCTAGTCAGAGTATTATCGAGATTAGACATCGATAAATACATAAAAGACTAGTATTGCACTTGTGCGCGTTGTGAGGGCACAACGACATAGTTCTCATATATTTGGGTATTGGATACTCATGCAAGTGTAATAGGAGGTTGTGTTTCACCGATGGTACGGGAACAGCTTCGCTCTGGATAGACCCCTCGAAATTCCATTGGTAGTATGACTATGTGTCTATGGAAGTCCGAAATCAGGGTAGGTGTATTTAGTCTTAACCTAAGACTTGCACCGCTAATACTTGCGACAATCAATATACTTTGGTTGCGGTCGTCCAGGGCTTTAACTGGTTCTGTGTATGCCAATACTGGGTACATTGAGAATCATAGTGTGTTAGGTGTGATGTCAAGAATGAAGTATCACTCCAGTCTTAGTGGAGATGATGGTCACGTAGGATACAGTATTAGTACTCTTAAATGCTGCAGCTATCGGGATAAAATGACTAGGTCAGGTTTATCTGATTATAGAGACTAGTTACCAGACATCCGACATGTGCTTCGTACGGGACAAACACAATTCCAGCCCCAGGCCTAGCACGTGATCATCCGATATATGGACTGAAATACACAATACTACGTATACTATGCCTGATATAGATCCTTTATTCCTGTGAGGATATTTCCGGAGAATTGGGTAGGCATGGCGCTTTGCTAGAGGCCAACCTTATCTTGTAAATCGGTAAAACGTAGTAGTACTTGGTACTTATATGTTCTGATAGTCCGACGACCGTATTTACTGCCAATATATCCAGGGATCTCATTGGTCGCTTCCCAAAGATTCACTGATGACGTATGACTCGCACTTTAATTAATATGGGATTAATTAGTAGAGAGAGAAAATTAATCTGAGAATAATTGCCGAGATATTTTATCTAGGATAAAATATCAATAAAAGAGAGATAACGATTAATTTGGAATTAATCGGTAAATTAATATTCGATATATTAAACGAAATTGGATTTCGACACGGAATAAAAATTAGATTTTAATTCGAGTGAACGAATTAATTTAGAATTAATTCGTTAACGATGTGAATAGTAATTATGCTTGGCATGATTATTTAATTAAATTAGATTTAATTACGACGCAACGGATTAATCGTTAATTTGGAATTAACGAACCCGAGCCCGAGATTATTTGCGAGCGCATTCACATTTCGAATTCGAGTGCGGCATGCAAGTCAAATCAAGCATCAAATCATTAGTCGCATCAAGCGTCAAATCGTTAGTCGTTTCAAGCGTCAAATCACTTGTCACTTGAGTGATGTGACTTGACAACTTGATTGATTGAGTGATATGACAATTTGTCACTTGAGTGATTGATGTGACTTGATGGTGGTTGGTGTGGCTTTTGATGGTTTGGCTTTTAAAAGCCAAATTCAAATGAAATGAGTTTGAAATTAAAATTAGTGTATAAGATACACAATTTTCTCAAACCAAAGACAACTCTCTCTCTCTCTCTCCATTTTTCTCTCCTCTCTCACTCCCTTGGAGGGCATTTTTCTTCTTGTTTGGGCAGTGAACTGCCGTGACTGTGAAGGAGAATAGAAGGAATTTTGTGGCAAAATTAGCTTGAGCTAGCACTCCAAAAGTTATACGAAGGTGATAGGGAACTTCACCCACAAGCCGAGAACCATTTGATTCAAGCTTGGAGCTCAAAATCATCAACCAAATCTGAAAAACTTGGGCAGTGGACTGCACTGCAGTAGCGCCACCTTGGAAGGGAAAAACAAATTTTATTTGTTACCAATCGTCTCAATGATCGATGTGAGTATTCCGCTACCTCCGTTGATGTATTCACATATGTTTTGCATGCTTATATTGATCTTGGGACCTAATTAAGCATTACAATGGCATCAAGAGCCTAGGTTTGAGCATTAGAAGTTTATGGCTTAAAATTTGGGTATTTTGAATTTGAGCATGATTTTATGAAATTGGATGATTAAGTATGCTTAAATGTTGTTGAATTGAAGATTGATTGGATCAATTTCAAGAAAATGTGATTGGATCATTTTCCCCAAATTGTTTGTGATGGCAGAATTTGATTAAGCCCTAGAAGTCTTGGAATTTTGATTTTTTGGACATTGGATGTGTTGGAAATCATTCGGGAATGCAATTTAATGTCCATTGTAGAATTAATTGGATTGAATTCGAATCGGACACAAATCCCCTCCCTTGGTCGAGACACTTTAAAACATGTTTGGGTTTGATTTTTGTTAAAATGTGTTGGACATGTTTTAATGTTAATGGCATGATTAATTAGTGCTAATTGATGTTTTAGAAATGTTAATTGGATAATTAATTGTGTAATGCACTTTAGGTAATTAAATTGCGAAATTGGATTTATGTAATTTAATTAAATGGGCCTTTAAATTGGATTTGGGCTTATTAAGTTGGAAATGGGCTTGTTGGGCTTTGTTGTACAAAGTTGGGTTAAGACAAATTGGATTGGATCCAATTGGGCCCAAAACCACTTCCGTTAAGCCCAAAGGCGACTTAATGAACCTTTAAAGTTTAATTGGGCCTAATGGGCCTAATTGATTTATGGGCTTATGGGGTAATTCCGGATTAGATTTTGGTTATTCGGTTTGATCCGAGTTGACCAAAAGTCCACGCCTTAAGAAATCAATTAAAAGCCCATTGGACTTTAATTGAATTGACATTGGACGTTAATCGGTCTTTGAGACGCATTACGATTAAATTTGGAATTTAAGTCGTAAAAGGTTTATTATTAAAGTGTAATGTTTAATTTGGAATTAAATAGTCGAATTAGAATTAAATGCATATTGAATTGGATTTAATTATGTAGTTTAATTTAATTCGAGAATTCGTACTTTGAGTACTTATTCGCAAAACGAGTTTGACTCGAGCAAAATCAAATCGTTGTTTGAACATTGGATGATCACTAATTATCAAATTAATTAATTTGATTAGATTGATTGATAACATGCTTGTGTGAATACATGGTTGTGATGAATGAATAATGTATATTTGATGGATATTAGTCGGGTGGGGGCAATTTTGGAAATTATTATAATAAATTTGATTTATTAATTGGACCTGTGTGTCCAGTCTTATACCTCAATATTCTTTGTATTCTCTTCTCACCTATTCCCTTCAATGTAAATGAGGTTTCTTTAGAAGTGTAGTGTAACGGGTAGAAGTGATACATGTGCTAGCGGGAGAGAGAAAAGGAGTGATTTGATCTAGGATCAATGTGTATAGTATCCATCTGCATATCATTATTATTTTATTCATATGTACTTTATTATGTGTTTAGAATGCATGTTTAAGGTGTGTATAATGATAAGACCTTAACAAAGATAATAAATTGGTTGTCAATTTGCACGCGAAAAACCCTCGCTATATATTAAGCGTCTTTCCTTCCATTGAGTGATTCTTACTCAAGATCTAAGACGGCATTGGTTTGTTGGCCAAAGTCAAGGCCTTTGTCTGTCGAGGAAGTGTTTGAATCACAAGGTTTTGTTCCATATCAGTGTCTTGTCCAAGTTGTGGTTTGTTGGCCAAAGTCAAGACCACTTCTTGTCCATCGACATTGATTACGAAGCTTTCCATGGTCAATGGGTCGCGCTTAACTGGAATCATTAAGCTTGTTGTGCCAAAGCCAAGGCTTAGTTGATTCAGAGGAAAAAGGTTAGGTAATACATTGGATGTATTGGCATATATAAGATAATATTTCGGACTTGGACGTCCCCCTACCGGATCTAGGAATTGGATTGGATCCAATTGATCTTAGAGATCTACCTAGTTAATTATCATACAATGTGTTGGCCAAATTCAAGATTGTGTGATATTTAACGGGATCCTAGCCTACTAGGAAACACGATTTCCGAGTACTCGCAGAGGGTTAGAGGCTCGCCGAAAATAGTGGGAGGCAAGAATTGAATTTGCAATATTCGTTTAATTGCTTGACATACGCGCTCAAACAAATATCATTCGTCGTTTTAATTAAATGTTAGTTGGACTAATATTTAAATGTTGTTTTATAAATAGTTGGACTATATTCAAACTATTCATTTATAGTTGATTTTATAATTGGATTATAGTAATCAATATAATTGATTTTAATCTATTAAATTATAGTTGATTAAATAGTTAGACTATTGTAATCATTATAATAAATAGTACCTAAATCATTGATTAAATAGTTGAACTATTAGAATCAAGAAAAATGAAAGATTGACGTTTAATACATAATCCTAGGGAAAATGTATTTAAATGGTTTAATTTTCAAATTGGGAATATAAAATTACGGATGGTCCTGGAAAAATAATAAGTTATTTTATTTGATAAAATAATATATTAAGCCTAAGCCCGGAGTTAAGTAAATAGTAGAGCATAATCTTTGGAAGATCATACAATGATAACTTTAGTGCTTAATCCATTAAGCTTGTCGCAGTAGACTCCTTAATTTCTGAATCAGAACTAAGGATTAGATCCTTAAAGTATGATAATGAAATTGAAGGATCTTCAAAGAATCTATCCTTAGAATCTTAGAAGTACTAAATTGCAATACTTAATTCTTGGAGAATTAATGACTATTCTCAATGAGATAAAGTCAAACTTTACAATTAGGCAAGTAGCACAAGGCGCATCTTACTTCGATATTTTAGAAGGCCAAGGCTTAGCCAAAGGCTACTGGAATGTTGAAAAGGGGCAAAGGCAAAATCATTATAATCTTCTGGGAAGATAAAGGACATATCCCAAAATGTCTGCTTAAATTGTGGCAAATGGGATCGCGGAAGCGTGACTGCCATTTGGACAAAGCAGACATGAAGGAATTGAAGAACGGGCAAGGCTCTGACTTCAAATTTGCTTGTCAACATTATGTTCACTACTAGTATTAAAATTGGATTTTAAATACTTAGTATGGTACATAAAATATATGTAATTGATGTTCAGAATCCGTTTTGAACAGGATACTGACTTCGATTGAGATTAATCTGCAATTGGAAACATGACGAAAATCGTTGTTTTAAACGTAGATACCTAAGTTTAGGAACTACCTTCGGGTGTGTACCTAATTTGGAAACTGTTATAATGTAACTAGTTTGACTAGATACGTTATCTTTATATCAGCTTTTAATCCGTTGCGGATTGACCTTTAAATTCTAGAACACTAAAGTGTCTTATTATATAAGATGATATTGAGATGTACACATTAGATGTGAATAACAACATTTATATTTTGAATATAAAGAAATCTCAAACATATAACATGACAAACAAATATTTCAAACTGATTTGATCAGAAAAAACTAATTATGGCATTTTTGTCTGGGACACAACTAAAACAAGAATCGTATATCCACACTTTTGAAGAGTGGGTACTAGGACTGTTTTGATTCCAATAAAATAAAGTCTACGATCTAGTTTATTGGGCATAGTGCCTAAAACACTATTTACTTGGTAAAAGTGTAAATGCCACCGATCTATTAGCCCTAGTTCATAGTGAAGCAAGTGGGCCATATCTAGTTAGGCTAGATGTAGAAATGAATATTTCGTGACCTTTACGGATGTGGCATCGCATTATGGTTATGTGTGTCTTTAAGAACACAAATCAGAAACTTTTACAGTTTCGACACGAAATAGACAAACAGATCGGCTAAAGTATTAAATCGTCACGGTGAGACCGTAACAGAAATTACTTAAGTAATAAGTTTCTATATACTTGAAAGAGTATAGTATTCTTTCAATGAGGACTCCTCCAGGAACACGTCAAAGTGACTGTGTGTCCGAACTGAGTAACCGAATTTTGTTGGACATGATAAGGTTGATCATGAGTCGCTCTGAGCTACCATTTCCTTCAACGAATAAGCTTTAGAAAGTGCAGAACTTATTTTGAATAAGGTTCCATAATAATCTGTTTGAAAGATTACATATTAGATATGAACGGGAAAGAAACTAGGTTTCACATTCCTGTATATTTGGGTATGCTAGGCATACGTTTGGATGATACCAAGCTAAAACCCAAATTGGATAAGTGCCAATTGTAAGTTATCCTAGGTGTGGTGACACAGGAATCTGGGCGACGCATGCTGTTCCGAGCTCGTGGCCCGGTTGGGAGTACGGAGTAGCCACGTGGGACTAAACCGGAGAATGATGGAGTCGCCACCCGGTGTAAACCGGGAAAATGAGATTTAAGGCCGCACTCACCCCTCGCAAGGGAAGACCTCAAACCATTGGGTTCGGAATAGTCCCTTACTTATGTCACTTGTAATAAAAGGATTTGTGTAATAATTTAATCAAGCCTAAGTAACACTTATTTCCAAGGGTATCATGCTTCTAAGTTCATATGCGTTAAAAAGATAAAGTTTACATCTAAATATTCATGAAATTAAATCCTATAACTAAGTTGCATGCTTTCAAAATAAGTCGTTACAGCGGCAAATATATAACTTCATAGGCATATTGTATTCATGAGAATTTAAGCACGCTATAATCACATAAGCACACAT
>SKCR01042863.1:0-32198 GCA_019454045.1 Zanthoxylum bungeanum
AATTCATAATATGTAATCGACATTATTAAACACTACAAAGTCATTTCGCGTTATTTATGCTTTATCGTATGATGATGATATATGAAATCATTCACTAAATTACTTTTGATGGTTTTAAACTCAACTTGATACATACCTAAGAAATTGAGTTTTTGTCCTTAAGTTAAGACTTGGTCGAATTATTTTTCAAATATTTTTTTTAATCAAATCTTAAGAAGAAGGTGTTAAAAGAAGTTGATCTAAGCTTCACCTCACCTTTTAAATGATTTTTTTTTTTTTTTTTTCAGGTTTATGGAAGGTCACAAACTGACAACTCCAATAAAAAAAAAAGGGGAGGGGGATTATGCAGAAATTGGACCAGCCTGAGCACAACGTATGGACTCATGTTCCTTGTAACACCGGACAAAAATACACCTACAGGCCTTTCACCACAAACTGAATGCCCAAGCTGTAGACACTCTACCAGTTTCCTGATTACACCAAAATCCAATCAATAAACAATCTTGATAGATGTATTCAGAATATTATTGGGTGTATTTAGATAAATAACTTGAAAAATTAAACAATTGGCCCAATGTTGTAGCCCAATAGAACTATTAAGAGCGCCAATAATAAGGCGTTCAAAATTCCAAATCTCCTGTCTCTTCGCTGGAGAAAACACAGTGCTTTGCAAATGGCCCCTTTGATTTCCGAGTACTACTGACATCTTCTCTCCCAGTACTCGCTCATCACCAAAAACAATAACTTCAGCGAATTGAATCTGCTCCCTCCAATTTATTTTTTTCAGTCTATTACCGAAACTGCCCTTTGACAGAGATGCTGTTGAGTTCCACATATGGACAGGGAGGCTAATCTGCCGGTCCCACCACATCCCGCTTCGAAGTTCTGTCCGACAATTACTTCAGACACGACGTCGTCTTCGTCTTCTTCATCCGCTTATTCATCCTCTTCACCGGACCTCTTCCGGCATGTTCAAGCCGCCCTCAAGCGCCATCGCCCTCTCGGTCCGCCCGCTTCCTCTCCCTCCATTTATCCATTGCATTATCTTTTTTTTTTTTTTTTTAATAATTATATTCGTAAATTCTCTGATTAGGTTTTCCTTTTAGCTTCTAAATGGTTAATTTTATTAGTAATTAATTCAGAACAGAACTTTAGGGTTGCGTTTTTGAATTTATACAAAATTAAGTGTTAAATTAGTTACTTTTGGATATTGGAGGGTTTTAATTACATTATGTGTCTTTTTTAAAAATTTGATGGCTGGGCATTTCCTAAAATTATTTGTTATCTATTGCGAGGAAATATTAGGTAGCATGCAGTTAAATAGTATGATGCCTAAACGCTCCTTATTTCCCAAACGTGAAGCATCGAGGAGCTTGAGATCGAATGTGGATGTTAGTGTGGACACAAGCAAGTCTCAACAAGTGGTTTCGTCGAGTCAGGGTCTTTCAGTAAAAGATCTTAGTTCAGGAATCAAGAATCAGGCAGCTGCTGCTGTTGGGGAAACTCAAGAAGATGCATCTATTACTCCACCTTCAATTTCAGGCACTATCACCAACAATACCTTTGATGATAATTTTAACCCTTTTGATGCTCAAAGAGATCATTCAAAATCTGCTGTTGGTTGTGAAGAACATAATCCATTGACTTTATCCCATTTTGGGTCTCAACATGATCAGGTTCAGAGAAAAGTTCAGTTTTCAGTTGGAAACAGCACTGTTTGTCAGGGTATTTCTTAGCTTCTTTTGTTTTAAATTGTTGGTTCATAAATCAATTTTTTTTGTGATTCAGTTCATCATTGCTAGCTTTCTCTGAGACATTCTGGAAAGAAATTATGCACTTAGAAAATCTATATGATTTTTTAGTTTGTCAGTCTGCTCTGCAAAATATATTGCCTTTTTCCAATATGCAGGGGCCGATGATCGAATGGCCACTGGCATGGAGATTTTATCATCTCATATGGGTTCACTTGCATTGACAGAAATGGAATGGGATGCAAACAATCAAGTAGAGGCATCAACTGTTATCAATGATGACTCAAAGCTTCAGCATTTCCGGAACACAGAATCCGATATCAGTTTGAGGCCTGATGGTGGAATCTCTTCTTCGTTGGCACAGAGAACGACAGTCGTCCAGGATCAGCTGCACCAGTTCAGAAACTTCTTAAGTCAGCCGGCTAATCAGTTTTCTATGGTTGGCTCTTCATGTCCTACCTCAACATACATCCATTCTACTTCAGCACCCATGCTTAATTCTACGACCTATTGTTCACGTTCTCAGAAAGAAGGCAGTACTCTTGGTACTGTAGAACCTGTGGGAGAAATCAATATGAATCCTGAGCCTGTAAATCAAGGAGATATGATACAGCCATCATGTTCTTCAATTCACGATACCAAAATTCCTGTTGATCAATCACTTAGTGCAGCACAGGCTTCTACCTTGGTTATTGACCCCAAAGCAGAAGCTAAGGAACATGAATTGTCAAAGGAGCAACCAGACAGTGTAATGAAGGGAGGTGGCATATCTAATGACCCTTCTCTTCATAACAATAAGTCAATGGAGGAACATCAACTTGCAGGTAATGGTACTGAAATACAATCTCAAGCTCCATTGTCAAAAAACTCATCATCAGACATGAAATTGGAGGCTTCTAAACCCGAAAAGCAGGAGAAGAATGTAAGTAGTAAAGCAGTGTCTGTGCCTCGTAAGCGGAATTATGATAGTGACTTATTCTTTAAAGTCAACGGAAAACTCTATCAAAGGCTCGGCAAGATAGGAAGTGGTGGAAGCAGTGAGGTCCACAAAGTTATTTCGTCGGACTGTACAATCTATGCACTTAAGAAAATCAAGCTCAAAGGCCGTGATTACGCTACTGCATTTGGGTTTTGTCAGGAAATTGAGTATTTAAACAAGTTGAAGGGAAAGAACAATATCATACAGCTAATAGACTATGAGGTACTCATTTTTAACCCAAAGTAGTGTATCTAATTAATATGCGGATCCATTAGTAGCAATTTTCCAAAGCATGTACAGTACAACCATGCAATTTTGGAATACATGACTTCGGTTTTATTTGTTGAATATCTTCTGACATTCTCTCTTGGTATTAGGTGACAGATAAAGCTTTGCTCCGAGAAGTCTTGAATGGTTCCATGAGCAATAAAGATGCCAGAGTCAGGGACGACGGCTATATATACATGGTACTGGAATACGGAGAAATTGATTTGGCTCACATGCTGTCCCAGAAATGGAAGGAAATGGATGGTTCAAATCAGACCATAGACGAGAACTGGCTTCGATTTTACTGGCAGGTGCTCTAGCTTAACCTTGCCTTAAGTTGTTATTGCCACATCAATGGTTAATATATTTTCCGTTCGGTTATAATGATTACCTACTGATTTTCTTTGGCTAATACATTACTAACAATAATGTGTGCCCATCAGATTTTGGTGGTGTTTTCATCCTGTTGGGGTAGAGATCATTTATTATCTTTTGAGTGAGGCATTGTGAATTAATGACTATTTTCTGAAGACCAGAAAAGGGACTGTATGGGAAATATCTTGCAATTTAAGCAATTAGTTTGATTTTCAACAGGCCCCCAGCCAAACACAGACCCCCACCCGCCAAACCAAGGGTTTGGCGCATTTGAAACCTTTGTTTCCTGGTTGGCATCTTATCAGTTGTTTATTAACTACCTGTTTTTTCTTTCAACCTTTTATTTGTGTTCTATCTAGCGTCTCAACGTTAACTAATTCCTGTCTACATATATGGTCAGGCTTCTGAATTTAGTGATTTCATTTTCATTGGCTTTAATTTTACTGTTAGAGGCAGAAGGATGACATCGTTTTGTTCAAACATTGTGCAGCAAATACTTAAAGCCGTCAACACCATCCATGAAGAACGCATTGTGCACTCTGATTTGAAGCCAGCTAATTTCCTACTTGTCAAAGGTTCTCTAAAGCTAATTGATTTTGGTATTGCCAAAGCCATTATGAGTGACACAACCAACATCCAAAGGGATTCACAGGTGATCCTTATTCCTGTTATTATACGTTTCCTTATTTTCCCTTGGAATTTCACTAGAGTCAGGGTGCAGATAGGATCCAGTTTGTGTATCAGTTTTGGCACATGAATGCTTCTGTGAACACTGCTGGCAAGAGTTCGGGATATTTACCAAAATTTCAATACCATTTAACCTGACATGGAATAACCATATCTAATTTCTTTTTCTTTGCTTTATCAATTGTATTCCGTTGCTGCTGTAGGTTGGTACTCTGAGCTACATGTCTCCTGAAGCGTTTATGTGCAATGAGAGTGATGCAAATGGAAACACTATAAAATGTGGCCGGCCATCAGATATTTGGTCGCTTGGCTGCATACTTTATCAAATGGTATATGGGAGGACTCCCTTTTCAGACTACAAAACCTTCTGGGCCAAGTTTAAAGTTATCACAGATCCTAATCATGAGATAATTTATGAACCTGTATCCAATCCATGGCTTCTTGATCTTATGAAGAAATGTCTCGCGTGGGATCGAAACAAACGGTGGAGGATCCCTCAGCTACTTCAGCATCCTTTCATTGTTCCCCCAGTCCCAACCAAACCATCCTCACCTCATGACCAAAGCTATAAACTGCTTCAACTTCTAGCTGATGCTTGTGCCGGTGACCCCGAAGCTTCAACGATATGCTGTCAGCTGAGTCAACTGATTATGGATCCAGTCATGCCAATAACACCTCAGTTGTCAACACCACAAGACCAACAATGTAAGTTGCTTTCTGATATGGCAAAGCTTTGCTTTGAACTTCAGAAACGTTTGGCAAATCAGGGGGAGATTAGGTAGAGATTTGACACTCTAAATTTCTGTGTTATGAGTTTCCGTTGGGAAATTATGTTTTGTGATTGGAATATTTCCTGATCTTCGGCAAAATGTTTCACCCTGTCTAATCAAGTGTAATCATTTCTGTTGTGAATTTCAATTTTGGGAGTATAAGGGGAAACAAATTTCAAATTGTGCATCCTACAATGCTCACTCAGAACTAGGGATGGTAGAAAATTTGTATAAACAATTCGAGATTCTGAATCGTTCTATTTAGAATTTAATACGATTTTCCAACCTGATTAAAAATTGATACAAGATTCGAGACAAAAACCTAATCAAGAAGAAATTGGGATTCGCAAATTCCTATTCTCAAACTGATTGCCATCTTTATTTAGAATTGGCCGTGGCCCGTGGGTGCTGTCGAGCGTGCATTTTCATCCAAGTTCGGTTCGGCATACATTTATGTATGACAGGTAGTAGTACCATGTTCAATTATTTTAGCTTTGCTCCCAACCTTAAAATTGATTTCCATTGCCGTAAAAGGCTAAAAGCACATAAAGAAACACCAATAATTTTGATCGGAGGAGGAGATGTTGCGTGGTTGAGATGCAAGGTGATCACTCGACCCCAAGCTCTCTAACGCCCACAAAATTTCAACAATCTCTGGTTAAACAATTAAATACAATTGTCATCAATTAAAATGTAAACATAAAATCCATTCATAGTGAATGAAATCGAGAAACCGATGGTTCTGGATTCCTTTATCTCTGCTTCTTCAGTGCAAGCTTCAGAATAATTGTGTAAACGAACTGCAATAACTCACAGCTGGGATGGTGGTGCGGAGAATTCAGATAAATATACACAAGTACAAAGCTTGTAAGTTTCCTTTTCATTTGCTGTGTCGGCTCATTTTTAATCATGGCAGTAATCGCAGATTCCGGTTTAACAAAATCTGACTCAGATGGAATCTGTTACTCGTCTTTGGATGTAAGTTTGTAAGAAGCTTCAGCGCGTGCTTCCTCCAACTTCATAATGAGTTCCTTCATGAAAGGTGAATTTGTCCCGTGAGTAATTCGTAATATCTCCACTGTGTTGGTCAGGGATTTGATTGCATTTTCTGTGTCCTCAAGAAACCTGTAATAGATGATTAAACAGATAAGCACACCGGACATGCATAAAAATGTTTTCAACATCCCTGAATACGATGCCTGCAAATTGATGAAACATTTGCATTCAAGTAACAGTGGGAGTTTTAAGAAATTGGTAAAACATTCTTAAAGTGGAAACAAGAACAAAGCAAAAAACAAAATCCTAACCATTCAAGTTTCCCACAGGTATAATACTGCAGCCCAAGCAAAGGATGGAACTGTGGATAGACTCCTGCATTCAAACAGAAATGAAAATTAAGAATATCGGTAACAATAATATCCAGAATTCTCAATTCAAGAATAACAAGCTGAAGTGTAATATTTTAGATGCATTTGGAAATAGTAATGCATTCTGGATGATTTTGTGTTATTTATTATAGTTTCAATGTAATCTCTAGCAGACTAAAGCATCAATAGAGGGCTGTTAAACTCCCTTGCTGAAAGCATGACATACTTTGATACACCGGAATGGTCAATCGGCAATATGCAAGGGCTTCTTTCCATTCTTCCAGCTCCATCAGCATCTGAAGAGACAAATAGTTTGACATTATTAAATTCATTAACCTCAAAATATAGTGCCAGAAGTCATGATATCATATCTATGGGTGTTTGGTTGATCCATATATAAAGACATTTGGAGGCACAAGTCCATCCTTTGTAACAGATGCATAGGCCAAAAAGAGAATCTTTGCAGAAATTTGGGTCGCCAGAAATAAAAATAAACAGCATTTCTAGATCCAAAGACTTTTTGATTCTGAAAAAATCTTCTGGCTTCAAAGACAAAAGAAAAAGATAATACACAATCATAATCACTTGGAAGTTTCTCAGATGGATCCATTTCACAATTTATCATCCATGCAATCAACAAATACGCAAAGGTGAAGATGAAGATTTCCATCAATAAGAACTACAAATACGGTATCACTATCATTACCAAGATTTCCAGACGGAAAAATTTTCAGAAATCATCATCCAAGCATTCAATGAAAATATCTATGGATATTGGTGAAATGTCTCATCTCAAAGAGCCGGCTTTACAAGTTAGAGTCTGCAGTCAAAAGATAAAAGAACCAAGAGGATAAATTTTCTTATATATATTACGCAGTCCTCAGATATGTTATCTTATTTCAACTTATTCATTACCATAACACTACAGTCCAGATTGGTGAAGCCAAAATTTTGAACTTCCTGAAAAGGCAGTAAGAGATGTTGGATCTTTTATCATTTTGGCAAAGACATCACTGGAGCATTTATTGAGCTTCTTGTTCTTTATAACTGATTAAAATTTTCATCATCTTTTGCTGCAGATGATATACCTAAAGATCTTTGACATTGGAATCTTTACCTCCACCCTCATTTTGTAATCTTATTTCTTTCCCCTTTGACAAAAAATAATGAATTGAAAGCTACTAAAAATAAAGACTGATTTCAGACACCAAGTGAAGCAGGTTGTAATGGTTTCATCTCAATGGGATTTCAAACAATCTCAAACCTCAAAAGCCAGCCCCAAAAGATTAGGACGAGGCTTGCTAGTTCAATTTCTACTTCTTTACCCAAGAAGCAAATAAAGAATTTTTGTCTCCGTGTAAACACATTACAGAATTTTGCATCCAACTAAACAAAGAAAAACCATTTGACTAAGTCAAAATAAATGTGAAAGACTGATTTGCATATTTAGATTGAAAAGGGATGGGCAATTATGAAAGAGAATATTCACCCCAAAAAAGGGATTCAATGTACCTTTATAAGTTTATCTCGGGTTTGCATCAAAATGATTGAAAAGGGATGGTGCAATTTCCTTTGGAGTTTTTCAATCATCTTGTATGTAGAGACAACTTCCCGATGATCTATTGTCAGTCAAAGATCTTATTGTTCACAAATTATAGAAATACATACTTATTGTCCCTGTTATCAAAAATAATATTTATCCAAATGATGGCTTTAGAAAGTTCTCAAGAAAAAAATTATGGAAAAAGAGGGGGAAAAAGGAAGAAAAAGGATACTGCCACAGGATGTAGATGCAAGAGTTTTGTTTGACAATACTTTTATATCATTCGATATTGTTTTTATCTCATCCTTACCCCTAATGAGGCGACATTGTTGGCATATAAATCCCTTGTCATCTGCAGATTCAAACAGCAAAAAATTTGAAACGGACACAGGGCCATCTCAATGATGTGACTGCAAGTTATTACTTACCAGAATCACGAAGCAAGAAGCCACTGCAGCCATCATCCTTGCATCTGTAACCTTCTAGAATTGCACTTTCCTGTATATCATCACACTGACCCTTCAAAAAAAAAATATAAGCTTAATTTATTAGATACAAGAAAGACAAAGAGGGGAAATCCAGTATAAGAGCTTAAGTGCAACAAATTAAAATGAAAATACAGGTACCACTTTAATGCAGCGAGGACATGTGCAAGTAAAAAGGTACTGTTCTTTAAGTGCCTTTTGCCGAGTCATAGTGCTTCCAGCAGTTTCTATATAACTTATTAATACCTAACAGGATATAACAGCACAGATAGCTTTCAGATTTGACATGAAATAAAAAGAGTAAGATTGTAAGAAGTAGCATCATACCACCCAGATTTCACATGAAATAGACTTTCCTAATGAATTAAACTTACTTAAAGATCACTTTTGAATATGTCTGTCAAGCAATCAGGTTTCCACTTATGAACCCTTATTATAAGGGAGTTTCTAATAAGTCATTTAGTTAGTGTATTTCTTCTTGTATTACATATCAAGACGACTCAGAAAGATCATGTCTTACCTCTGCACCTTTGGGTATATGCTGCACAGCACGCACTACAGCCAACCTTCCCTCAAATACTAAAACAGCATTTGGCATGCAGCTGAAACACTAGAACCATTTAGGATACCGCTAGTGTGGTGGGGGTGCAGATACATATTTGCCTCAAGTAGTTACTATTTACCTGTGATTAATAATGGAAATGACAGGATACAGTCCAGTCCCCAAGGGTCTTAGTTCACTGTCGCAAATGGTATGTGCATTGCATGCAAGCTGTGTCAGATAGTTGATAGATCAGACAACAGTATCAATTCATATCAGGAATTACCTACAGAGACGAATCTTAATTGAGACAATTTTACAATTTCATTATCAATGTTATGCACAACCAATGTGTAGGAGTTGGGATGTTTAAATAATAAATTCCGAATCAAATGCACAGCTGCTTTATGTCATAAGGTTGAGGATACCTCTAGCACCTAGACATAAAGGCATAAAAGAATTTAAGGGTGCTTCAAGTAATTATGCTCAACTACACTGAACATGATATAAACACCGATACTTTTCGAAAGAAACCTTGGAAAAGTTTTCCGCAATCTCTTTTATGTTAATCTCTGGCCACTGTAGAATCAGATTGACGAGGTTTGCCATCTGTGCAAAGAGCACTAGTTGCTTCTCATCAATGTCCGACATATCTTTACCAAAAAGATAGTTAAAGAAAGTGGATTCATAGTAGTTGAAACAAAGCAATCAACCAAATTGATTGAACTGAAAAGTAAAATAAAAAAGGATACGAGCAACCAAGTCCTCGACTAAACTATAGTTGTCTGTGGCAGTTGAAGGTATAACCTGACAGTCAAACAAACCAATAATCGATAAAATAGTCTCACCAATTCAAGTATGTAAATTAATTGAAACAAACCAAGGATTTACATTCTCATTTTGCAACTTTCTTCGGACGTAGAGTTTCAGCATGAGACGTATTGAAGGTGTAACTGATTTTCGTTTCTCTTTGTCGAGCCTAGAGAGAACTTGGCATTCAAGGCCATGCAACTTCCAGTCCAATTTCTGAAATTTAATTGCAGTGATTATTATTTCAGTTCAATGCTAACATGATATTTCATAATGAAGCCAAACTCTTCGGTTTGAAATGACAATGTGCAGTGAATCAAATATTAATTACCTGGCAATTGCTCCCGCAGTACCAAACAACTTGACAAGCTGAGCATTTTTTGAGATTGCTCGAAGCGAAACATCCATCACACCGTGATATAGAAGACGAGTTGTTTGGCACGCAAATATAAGGCTCTTGACTTATAATCACTTCTCCTGAAAAGTGTGAAAGCTAAAACAAAATTAACTTAAAACGACGTAGTATCAACTGAAAAGTAAGAGAAAATTATATTCAACGGAATGAGAGACCTGGATAGAAATCTCTGGTGGTAAAGAGACAGCGGCCTTTTTCTGGTAAATTGGTGACAGTCAAGCCACGATATTGAAGAGCGCTCTGCAATTCCTCCATGAATGCACAAACCAAACACAGTTCGCGAGTCCAGTAAGCAAAAGAGAGGAGAGACTAGAAACGAAACGCACTTTAAAGTGCGAGTGGTTTTATGAAGAGAAATAAATTTGCTGGTGTCACACCGTGTTTCACATATATTACAATCACAACCACTTGATCACCAAAAAAAAAAAAAATATTAAGCTTATTAGAGCCAGTCAGAGGTCCACAATTGTGTATGACGTGGCAAAATTTCAAAAATCAACGGCTTCTAAGTCGTCTGTCACACAATGAAACTGACTACGCTTGTGATACTGATTCATATCGTTTTCTCCGCCTAAGCTGCTATTACATGGCGGCGAGCTCACGCGATTGACGACTCACCTACGTTTAATCTATCCGCTAATTCATCCGTCGTTTCGCTCAATACGAAGTGTTGTTTTATCAAATAAAAAGCCTTCTCGTCTCTCTCTATCAGCTGGTTTGAATGCAACGTTTTTTTTTTGAATGCAACGCTACAGCTTATTACTTGTTACTATTTTACTCGTAGAAAAAGAGAAATTAATTTAAATTTTTTTAATTTGTTTTTTCTATCTTTCAGCGATGGATATAAATTCTTGTTGTATGCTGGTACTAAGTGGAAAATCATTAGCTGAGAATGAAATTGCTAAATCACTGAAGAGTAATAACACTCTTAAACTCCCTGATAATAGTGAAGTTTCGATACATTTGCAATCAGAAATTGATAAGCCAAACAAAGAAGAGTCGTTTGATATTGATTTTTTCATGAATTCGCTTTCAACAAATCAATTCGGTCGGCTTCTGATTTGGTCTCCACGCTTGCCTTCTACACACGATGTCGTTTCTCAGTAAGTAACGAAACATTTTTTTCAAATAAAAAAATTTGTGTTTGAGTAATGGATTTGCATAGTTCATTTCTTATTAAATTGATCAATATTGTTTTTTTTTTTTTTTACAGCAACTTCTGTGAGCTTCCGGTTGGTGCAGTTTGTGTTGCTGATAGTCAATCCAAAGGGCGAGGTATGGAGTCCTCATGGATGATATGTTAATCATTGTGTCAAATTGTCAATATCCAGTACATATTAGCCAAGTTTATTGTTTAATTATTATGGTGTAATTTGCTGTGAATGGTATTTATGGCTCATGATATGCTAAAATGTACTGATTGACATGGTACGGTATAGCATTCAATTTATTGTTTGTATGAAAAAATTGGTAGTTACATTTCATGTTTGAATATGCAGGTCGGTCAAAGAATGTGTGGGAGTCTCCAAAGGGTTGCCTTATGTTCTCTTTTACCACACAAATGGAGGATGGACGTGTTGTGCCTTTGTTACAATATGTAGTATCTCTCGCGATCACAGAAGCGATAAAAGATATTTGTGACAGAAATGTAATTGTGGTTGCATGATTTTATTGTGTGTGTAGGGCAAAAAAAAAGGATAATTAGGGAAAATAAAAAGGATAATTGATGGCCTTTTTTGTCAAAATATTTTGTGCTGCTGAATTTGTGTTTGTGTCGCATGTCGATTAAAGGTTCAACTAGAAAGCATGATTAACAAGTTAGATGACCTCAACTTCGGAAAGAGACAAGTACACAGAAGCATATAACAGTAAAGCGTTTATTGATGCTTGCAGATTCTACATGCTTCCGTAAAAGATGATTTTTTGGTTGGAGAACATTTCAAGCAAGTAGGCTGCTTGTAGGCAGTTGCACATTAGATTGGGTAAAAGAAGTTAAATATGTTGTGTGTAGATTGATTGCTCGTAGAGATTGAAGTGACGTGGTGAAAGCCTTTTTTACTGAAATGTTATGTAATTTAAGTGCCTTTAAGTGGACTTGATTAAGCATTTGGATAGTGAGCATGAATTAGGGTGTAACTTTACATGAATTATTTGAGTCTCCAGAATACCATCCATCAAAATCAGGCTTGTAATTTGTGATCGAACTACATAATCTTCTATATTTGGCCTGAGTTTGAGAATTTCATTTGAAACTCGAGGTTTTCAGATTTTGTAAATGCATTTTGGGTTTCTTCAGTTGTTTTCCTTCTCTTCTTTTCCCTAACTTGATTTTTCATATAATAAATTATTTTTGCATATTCTTTGTGAATAAATGTGAAAGTTTAAGTATTTATGCACTCGTTTTGAAAATTTGTTATTCTTTCAGGGATTACCATGCCTTGATGTTAAAATAAAGTGGCCGAATGATCTGTACTTATATGGCCTTAAAGTTGGAGGCATTTTGTGCACCTCAACATATAGAACAAAGAAGTTCAACGTCAGTGCTGGTAAGTAGACTTAACATTTGATGGTAATATGGGTGCCTTTGGGTGATGATAAAGCAAATTATTGAAATCAGTAAATTTGCTTCAGAAATCATAACTGGCAAAGCATTATTCTGCTTGAAGCCTTGCTCACCATGTCTAACTAGAATTCTAGTTTAAGAATTACTTGCTTTCTTGAAAAAGGTTAAATATATCTAAATGATAGATATAATATATCTTTCCTTGTTCATGCAGGTATAGGTTTGAATGTTAATAATGAGGAACCAACAACATGCTTGAATGCAGTTCTAAGAAAATTGTCTGATTCTACTTACCAATTTCGGAGAGAAGATGTTATTGCAGCTTTTTTTAATAAATTTGAGACCTTCTATGATCTTTTCATAAATCAAGGTGACAAATCGAATCAATGTTTCAAATTGCAGAAATGTCATTTGTGTTCTCAAAAGTGGAATCCAATGATTAACAAACTAGTTCTTTGCCTTGATGTATTTCATGCAGGATTTCAAAATCTCGAGGAGCTATATTACAGGACTTGGCTACACAGGTGATATGCACGTTTTGCTGATTCTGTTCTATAGTTTACCGACACATTTTCAACTGTGGAACTTATCACTGCATTAATGTAATTGATGGTAATTTTGCTTGTTCACAATTTTTTATCCAAAAGGCCCTCTTTGAATCTTAATCTTGCATTTTTGTAAAGCAGAGGAGTCACTGAAAGATGGGTGTTTGAGTGGCTGGTGGTCATATCCATATCAGCCGAATTTTGATTGCTTTCATCCCTTTATGACCATCAATTGTAGGGAAGCTCATTATAAAGTTTTTCTCACCCACATTCAAGACTGAAAATGCTCCATGTTGATTCTTTTTTTTTAATCTGTCTCTAAAGCCACTATTGTTTAGCTCTCAATCACTTTAGCTGGTTGCTTCTTTAAGTTAAACCTGCAGCTCACGTCTGTCCCTATCAAGTCTCTTATCTGTTGATAGGGGAGAAACAAATGGAGTGTATAAGACTCGCGTGCTCTTTGTTTGTTTGGCCCTTTGTTAGCGAAAGCATGTCATACTTGTTCACTATCAAGTGGTGATTTTGTTTTGTTTGTGGTGCAGCGGACAGAGAGTAATCGTACAGGACAAAAATGATGATCAAGTAGTAGAGCATGTGATGACTATTCAGGTCTGACTGCAGTAAAGGGATCCTGATAAGTTCCGCATTGTAAATTTGGTTATGCATGCATGCCCAGATGATATTATGTTTTTGCATTCTTACTGTATGGATTTAAGGAAAAATCTTGAATATTCTTTTTAATTTAAACTGGAACTTAATGGTTAAATATTTCAATCCTTTCTTTGTTCAAGTTAAAGTTTTTTGTCAGAAGAAGTCATTATCATAAAAACCTCATTGTATTTTGGTTAACAAATTTCTGATGTTGGGGGAAAACTATTATCTCTTCAGTTGATCTCTTGGATTAGACGCCCCTTGCTCCAACCCTCTCGCTCTTTACTCCCTTTCTCTAAGAAATTATGCCATGTGAAATTTTATTTTGAAACAAGTAAAACTACATGCGAAATGCTTGCCTATGTCAGATTCTCCTCATATCTGTTGTTTACGGGCAATTCTATTCTTCCGTAACAAGTCATCTTGAAGTATAGAAGTTCGTAAGCAAGCAGCTGCTTTTCGGGACAGTACGCATATTTTTTATAAGTTGACTTTGTTTAAATTGATGATAGTACCCTTTTGTCCTTTTATCTTTCCAATTCATCTGTAGTATTGAAGCCATCATGGTAATCCATTGTGTTCTTTATTTATTATTAGATATATTGTTCTATTTATAGGCCCAAATACATGGAAACCCTTGATGTAAAAGGAATTGAAGTATACAGATTTCAAATTATATTCATCGCCAATTTTTGTGCCAATGATAATCAGTGGTGTTAATGTGTCATTCCATATCACTAGAGTGCTAAATAAGTGGAAGTAGAGTAACATGGCTGGTCTGTAACTTCAAATAATGTATTTTTTTTTTAATTCTACTTTTTGCAGGGGTTGACATCATCAGGGTATTTGTTAGCTATTGGTGACGACAATCAAATGTGCGAGCTCCATCCTGATGGCAATAGGTAGGTTAATACCAAATAAATTCTGCACTGCTACAGTCTGATACCATTAGTTATGAAGAAAAATACAGTAGATCACTAGATTGTGGTGTCATATTTTGTCAGTTGCAAGTTCCACCTATTAATCCAAAGGAGAGAGTTCTAAGGATCTCTGAGAGAGCAAAGTAACTGGGGGCATTCACGACCACTGAAAGGCAATAAGTTAATGCCCCCTTGGTCTCTTGTCAGCTAAAGATGTCCCCAGCTGAGAATTTGTTATCCTCATTCTCTCTTTTGGAGACTAAAGATCTCTTCACAAAAGAACAATTGTGTGATAGACTAGTACAGTAGAGTATAATTACGACAATCGAATTATATATATGATTTAAAAATCAGTAAGGAATTGGAGCAAGAGACCAGCTGGAGACTGACTATATACTCCGAAATCTGAATGAAACATTGGTCCGCAGATTCAAACCATGTTCTTGAAGATGCCATATGATTATCTCTTCTCTCTCATGTATGTAGTTAAGGGTACTGGGCTGCCGATGGTCTCAACATATGTTGAGGGTGTGGGTTCAAGCCCCATGGGGTTTATATCATCAAATTTTAATAGTAGTAGATATATCCCCCAGATTTTTGAGTATTTCTTTGAGCCGTAAAACAAAGTGTATATGTCTAGACTAATAGATTTCATATTATAATCATTGTTTTTAAAACCGAACCGAATTAGCCGGTTCAACCGGTCGAACCGGGAACCGTTCGTGAGTCTGGCCAAACATAAAAAACCAATTTATAAAAAACCGGTCAAAATCGACGAATTGGACCAGACCGGTTCAATTGTTTTTTTTTTTAATTTTTAAAATCAAAAATTAAAATTTAATATTTTTTATAATTTTTAATTAAATAAAACTATTGATGACGTTAAGTCGATTTTTTCGGAATGATTCGACCGGTCGAACTAGTGACTCATTAAATCTTTTAGATCACCGGTTCGATCACCGAAAACTGATAAACTGATTATAATGCATCTGCAAATTGTAACAATTTCAAAATATATATATATATGTTGGGCCAGGATCTCTCTTCGCATTTCAGTCTGAAGGGCTCTTAAAAAATTTTAAGTTGTTTATCGCAGGAGACTGACAGTCGAAACTTTAGGTTTTCCTCGGTCACCACTCAAGAGTAGAGAAGCTGTTTAATACAGTATTGTAAATAAAATTTGCATTGCATTGTACTATTGAATGTGAATTTGATAGTTGCATAAGCATAATGAAGCCTAGATTGTATTGTTTGATTTCAGATGCTATGGTCGTTGACTCGTTATATACATAATTCAGCATTACCTTGAATATGATCTGAAAGAAAAGTATTAATAACAACAATATTTTTCTCATCTGGCTGCAGTTTAGACTTCTTCAAAGGACTGATCAGAAGAAAACTTCAATAAGGAAGATTCCTGAGAGTACCCCCTTCCCCTAGTGGGGAACTGTCAGAACAGAGGTTGTTTTGTTATATTTATATTTGTTTTGTTATATTTAATTAAAACTAAAAAAAAAAAAAAAACCATCCCTCCACCACAATGGGTTCATGTGTACAAGCTTTTCAAGTTTCAACATTGAGGGAAATGTATCTAAATATTTATCAATGATAGATGTACAACGAGTATTCCTTCAGTAAATTAAAATTTTCATTTAATTAAATAATTTTTTATACACGTAATCTCTCTTTATTCATAAGATTCCACGTGGCAGGCAGTGTCCCAATCGAAAAATGAGGAGAAAATCTTCTTTGCACTAGTGGTACCATGTCATCCATGCAACAAGCCAATCATCCACTGCCATGCGTGTTAAAAATTAAAAAACAATTAAAAAATAGGTGAAGAAATTTACATATCATTTTTTAATTCACTTGTGGTACCACGTCATTCATACTACTATTGCACCAAAGAATCTCTCCAAAATGAGGCTTGGACCGTTGGTCATCAGCAAAACTGTAAAGGCAGCAAAAAAAAAAAAAAAAAAAAAAAAAAGTTAATAGGTTCTCTTTCTTTAGTTCAATCATCAAATCTTTTAGGCTCCAAAATTTCTAAATTCTAGGGCCCTCATTCATCAAATTGCAGCTTTTGTCTTTCTATGGAGACTGCACGGATACTTTTAATTGAAAAAATTGTCAAAATATTAATTATTTTTTCTTTTTTTTTCATCAAAATTTTTTTAAAATAGATTCTTAATGAGTGCTCTTAGAATATTCATTAGCATTTCTTATTTTAATAAAATTTATCGGCCTAGTTCTTTAAGATTATTATTCCAAAAAAAAAAAATTGTGCTGATGGATGATGTAACATATTCTCTGAATTTCTATGTTTTTGTACTTAATATAGCAAATTTAAAATATATGTTTTAAATTTTTTATAATTTTAAATTATTTTGTCATGACAAAAATTTAATACTGATTTAGTCCTCAAAGAGTTCAACTAGTTTTGTTTCATATAATGTGTTCTAAACTTTTTTAAAATCACGATTCAGGTTTCGGGCTTTTTGACAATTTTATTTATAATTTTTTCCTTAAATATATATACTCGATACACTTAAATCAACGATTTCAAGAATATAACATAAATCTATTATTAAAAATCCATGTGGAAAATGGTTTTAAAGAGTCTTTTAAATGCTGAGATAATGAGATCAGGATTAAATTTCAAATTTATGGCAAATATTTATAGTGTTAAATTTTTTCTCGGATACTCTCTATAATGTATGTGAATTAAGGTTGGTAAATGAATCGGATATTGAAAAGTTTAATCAGTATTTTTTAATTAAATTTGGATTTGAAAAAATACAAAGTATATTAATTTAAATTTTAATAAATTAAATTTTTTTTAATATTTAAAAATATTAATAATTAATATTTAAATTTAATGATGAATTTTTCAAAACCCCGCACCCTAATGCAAATGTGCTAGCGGATGGGAGAGTTGAAAAGATTTGTACTACAACAAGATTAGTCGGTCATAATCATTTCTTAAAGAGTGGAAAATTGAGATGCATTTGATGATTGAACAAAGATCAGTCAAAGATCCTTAGAGCATAATCACGTGGGCTATAGCATGTTTGTTTGGACTAACGCTCAAGGAGATTAATGAAGAGGTTATTATTGATTCACTATATTAAAAATCGAAGAAAAAAAAAACATGAATATTTTAACATGAATTTAAATATTAATTAATTTAATTCAATTTAGATATTATAGATGTTTCAATAAAAAGTGATTACGCATATATATATATATATATATATTATATATATATATATATATAAAATTAATTAACGAGTAGATTTTAGGATATAAATTTAGTATTGAACTGAACTGATATTTGTATGAAATTTTTTATGTGATAACCAGTGATTATATTAAATAATATTTAATCACATATTAAATATTAATAATGTATAGGTCCAAAAAAAATTATAGATCCAACAAATTTTAATCATAATTATGATATTAAAATAATAAGAATGTCAATTACCCGAAATAGTGGTGGTCCCACTAGCATCCTAAAAAGAAGAGTAAGATTATGGTTATTATTCCTGTACTTTCGCTGGAAATCAAGGTTGATTTTATAATTATGCGCTATTTTTTTCCTTTTTCATTTTCTTTTATAATTATTCTCCCGGAATAATAAATAAATAATTAGCACTTGTACCCGTGCTGCTGTTATTTCAACTTCATGACCTTTAGGACTGATAAATGAAATGTGTCGGATTTTGAAAAATTATTCCATCAATTAAATGTTTTTTTTTCTAATATTTTTAAGATATTAAAAAAAATTCAGTGTATGAAATTTTAAATTGATACTTTTGTTATATTTTTTAAGATTCAAATTAAAATAAAAAATACTTAAAATATAATTAGATTTTTCAAATTTCTACCCATTTATCAATTCTAATATCCTTGTCAGCATCAATGTAGGCATAACATTTACTTTGAAGGAGTATATTGGAGAAATTTGAAGAATAAATTATTATTTAAAATATTTGAATAATTTTACGCCTCATTTTGTGCAAGAATCTGAAAAAGTTATCCTCTAATTAAATCATTTCCAAATCAAAAGCATGCAAATTAACAAATCTTATCCACATAAATTATTTAACTTTCCTCAAACTCACCTTTAACTCTAAAAACAAAAAACATGGCTACATAGCATATTTGCCGAGGAGTTGAGAAATATGGATGACAATGGATCAGATATGGTATAGAGATAGTAATGTTCATATTCGTTCTGTCTAATTAATATGTATAAAAATTATATACATATCTGCTCATAATGTATTGGACTCATATCTCCATGTGAATTTTTATCATTTTTATTGACAAGTGTTAATTATTGCATCGAAATGTGCAATAATTGAATATATAAAAAGTATATTAATTATGTGGGTGGGTCCCACATGTATAAAAAGAAAATAATAAAAAATTAGAATTCATTATTTGTGCAACGAATCTCATTGTGGACGTGTGGCGATTTCTCATGGTGCCGACAGCCTTCAAGATTCTTTTTTATACATGGCTCTTTATTGTGGTGCCGACAACAATTATTATCTTTCTTTAATTACATTGTGTAGTTTTAATGGTGGTTCCCACCTTGTCAATCAACCCTTTTACATCTGGAGACAGCTATTCGTGGTCTGGTCTACGTCTTTTTAATTTTTTCTTTCTATCAACTGATGGTGTTGATGCTTTAATAGTCTACAAGCTTCTATCACAGTTTCTGGACAGTTAGGTCATATATCTATGTTGATCTGATGGTTTTTCCCAATGAACTATGAGTCTTGGGAGACTCGTATAGACATGTAGGTGTCTATTTGATAAACACTGAACGACTCACTGAAGATTTCATAATATATGGTACACCAACGTCAATAGGAATCTACTCGAGTTGAGCGAGCATAGTGGTCATTCGACTTGAGATACCACAGTGGATATATGAGTTATCTGTTAGTGTCTCTAAGACAAGTCCAATGATCCTAAACATTGATTCAAGTGTGAATAAATCAAGTATCGGAAATACTCACATTGATCGGATTTGAGATTTCAAAAATTTCTTTGGGTGTGGAAGCTCCAAGCTTGGTGTTGAATTCCAAACTCAATGGTGAGTTTCCCTATCACCTTCAAAGACTCCCAAAGTGCTAGCTTTGATCAATTTGTGAAGCAAAATTTCTTCCATATGAAGCATGAAGCTCACAGTTTTGGAGAGAAAATTGAGAGAATAAATAGTGTTTTTAAGTTTCCAAAATTTGTTACTAAAGTTGTGTGTGTTGTGAGTTGACATAAAAAGATGCATTTTAAATGCTTGCCAACCACTTCCATCACATGTCAAACACTTGATGTAAGTTGTGGGTCCCAACACTTTGAATTCAAAATTCAAGTTAGCTTACACAACACACTTTGGGCCCGGGTTGGTTTGATCTGATTAAACGAATTTTCCATCGCGACGTAATTAAATCCAATTTAATTAAATAATAATGCCTAGCAAAATTATTACGAAATTCGCTTACGAATTAATTCCAAATTAATCAGTTCGCTTGAATTAAAATCCAATTTTAATTTCGTATTGAAATCCAATTTCAATTAATATATCTAATATATTATTTTAGCCCAATTTAATTAAATTAAATAGTAAAATCCAATTTAACTATTAAATTTACTTTGCCGATTAATTCCAAATTAATCGCGTTCTCTCTTCTAGACGAATTTAATCCCAGATAAATTCTTGCCGTAATTAATCCCAGATTAATTTTCTCTCTTATAATTAATCTCAGATTAATTTTGTTCGAATCAAATGTCATCGGTGAATCTTTGGGAAGCGACCCAAGAGATTCTTGGATATGTTGGCAGTAAATACGGTTGTCGAACTATCCGACACGTGCGTACCCCGTACCACGTTCTCACCGATTTACAAGACATGGTTGGCTTCTAGCAAAGCACCGTGTCTACCCAATTCTCCAGAAATATTCAACGAGGAATATATAATCTGTATCAGGCGTAGTTTATTATGTATTGCGTAATACGATCCAGTAACGTATGTCACATGCTAGGCGTAGGGCTGGAATTGTGTCTGCCCCGTACGAAGCATATATCGGATCACTAGAAACTAGTCTCTGTAATCGGATAATCATGACCTAGTCATACTATCCTGATAGCTGCAGCATTTAAGAGTACTAGTTATGTATCCCTACGTGATCATCATCTCTATATGACTGAAGTGATACTTCCATCTTGACATCACATCAAATACACTACGATTCTCAGTAAACCCAAAAGAGGCGTACACAGAACATGTTAAAGCTTCGGACGATCAAAACCAAAGCGTACTGATTGTCGCTAGTATTAGCGATGCAAGTCTCAGGTTAAGACCACATACACCTACCCTGATTCGGATTCCCATAGACACATAGTCATACTACCAATGGGACTCCGAGGGGTATATCCAGAGCGAAGCTGTTCCCGGTCCAACGGCTAACAGAACCTCATATCACACTTGCATAAGTATCCAATACTTAAATATATGAGAACTATGTCGTTAAGCTTCCATAACGCGCACAAGTGTAATACTAGTCTATTCCGCATTATCGATATTCAGTCTCGATAATACTACGACTATGGATATTTAATGATTAAACCTTTTGTGGATTAATATTGTCTCATATCTTATTAATCCGGTACTAATCATATGTATTTTTATCATTTATATATCCAAGTAGTCCAATTACAAAATGATAAAAGAGCAATTTCCTTTGTCACATAGTTAATTTGTACAAAAACATCATGTCTTTTACAAATAGTGATGCTATGGGTCATAATTGTCCAACATTATCCTCCACACTTTGATGGCAGTCATGTCACCGATCTATTTATATCAGACATTTGCCTGTTCGTTGGGTGTGGACTGATGCTCATGATATCCAATGTGTATCAAGATAGAATCCGTCAGTCCTGTGTATAGGGCATAAGTATCCTACACGTGTTTGCGATCTAGTAAATCCATGGTCGTGGTATAACTTCGGAAATCAGTTCCGAGTGTTATTTAAAGATCGTAAATTTGAAAGTTGATTATATTATACCATAAGGATTTGACGTTATTATCTATATCACATGTATAATATGGATAGCATGTGACAGATGAATTATATGTATGCAATGACCTCGACTTGCATAGTTTAGCGAGATTATCTATGGTCGACATAATTCATGAGTGGGTGAATTATGGACATGAAATTAGATTTCATGACGGATAAACCTAAACTTAGAGAGTCACACTATATGAAGTGTACTCGTTGAGCACTTGGGCAAAGCGTTATGAATAATACAGATTATTCATAATACTTCAATGGATTAAATGAGTTAATTCGAATCGTTTAAACGGTTAAACGAAAACACATGCATAAGGGCATTTTTGGTCAATCGTAATTATTATGTATTTGTATTTGATACATAATTTGATTAGATACACATTAATTAGTTGTCAAATAAGACTTTGACACATACCATTAATATATGTATTTGTTATTTAATGTAAATAAAAATAAATATATAATAATAATTATATTAATTAATTATTTAGATATTTAAATGTTAAATATTTGAATAATTAAATAATATTCATTTTTCATAATTGTTATGATAAATGTTTAATTATTATTGGTGACAAGTAACATGTTTTAATTAAACTTTAGGTGTGCAAATATGATTTGTTAACATAAAGTTTACTTTTAATTTAATGAAATTAAATTTGAAAAATGACAAATTTGCCCTAATAAGTCGGCTACTTGGTTTTAAAAGAAGAAAAAAAATTTCTTTTTTGCTTCTAAGGGAAGCTAAGGCCGAAAATCATCCTCTTAAAGCTCTCAAATTGTTGCTTGATAATTCAAGTTGAGAAATGAAGAAAATCAAGAAAAAAGGCTTAAGGAATTAGAGGATTAAAGGTAATTATACATATCTCTAAAGCTTAGAAATCATGTTTCTTGTTTCTTGAAGATGTAGTGAGATCTAGGGTTTCTTCTTTTCTATAAATTTGGGGCTTTTGGATTTGGAGGATGGAATTTGAAGCTTATTGCATGTGTGAAGTAGAATTGGATAATATTATTATAATATTTATTCAATTATGATATGTTGTCATTCTAGAGTGTTATGAACACTCTTATAATGCCTAGAATTATTCTTGGGTGGTTCATTTGTTGTGACTTTGGTTGGTGTTAAGATTAATTAGATTAATGTTGGAAAATTAGATTTAAAGCATGAAAAATGATATTTTTATTACAAAAATCAGATCTGAAAATCTTTATTTTTAGTGATGAAAAGTATGTTGTATAAATGTATTGGATGTGTTTTGGGCATTGGAACAATTTCTGGAAATTGTTTCGGAGTTGAAATATGCGAAACGGTGAAAAACGGTGTAACCGGGTGAGTTTCGGGCTTACCGGGTGTCTGCTGTCTAAACAGTGAATTGGCCACTGTTTGGGCAGCCCATGAACTGCCCAAGCACCATTGGAGCTGACCTGTACAGCCCCATGTGTGTTGGTTGGTCGGTTCGGACAAAAACGTGTTTTATGTCATTTTACGGAAAAACGTTTTCGTAAAAGTTTCACGATATTCCTTAGATATTTATGTCGTTATTTGATATCGAATAAATATGTTTAGATGAAATATGAATAAATTATTCATATTGGATATTGAATAATTTATTCGGTAATTTAAAAAGTTTTAAAATTACGATTTCACCATAACAGCGCTTCTGGCGCGCCCTTTGCCCAAAACCCTAACAAAAATGGTATCAGAGCAGGTCTGAACCTTCATCCATTACATTGGTCATGCTTGATATATGATATATAATCCAATTCTGATGTTTGCACATGCATGTAATTTAAATATTTCTTGACTTTTCGGTTCTACGCTAACGGGAAACGTAACAAAAATTTAATGGTTAAGTTTAGTTATGTTTTCTAAGGTAGAATTGAACTGTTTAGAAGTTGATCTAGATTATTTTCTGCATTTGATGTAGAACAAAGCTTTCTTGAGGAATATCCCCGCTTAAATAAGGCAGTAAAGTGACATATATTGGATGCATGTTTCTTGGTCTGTCTTGTCAATACGGTTTATGGGTATCTTTCTATGGCTGCATCCGAGATCGTGCCAAAGCAGTGAGGGTGTAGTTGATAGAATTTTATCCATACCGGATGTATATTTGATACTAGATAAATTCAAGTGAAAGTGTAAATCCTGAACGTGCCAAAGCTGTCATGACTACATCGGTAGCTTGAGTTTGTCGTTGGCAAGTGAAGCCTTGATATGCCTCCTTGTGAACGTGTCAAAGTTGTCATAACGAGAAACGGTCAGGACCAAAATCAGGAGTCACAATGAGTGTGATTGACAATAAGTTTTCTACCTAATGAATATACGTAGGCGAGATCGTGCCAAAGCTGTGAGTCGAATTATATTCATGGGGTCATTCTCTCACTATGGAATTCGATTTAATTATTGAATTCCCATTTTCCGTTGGGGATTACGGTATTACGTAAAGTAGTGGGAGACACTGCTGGGTTAAAAATCCATAACTAAAGCAGTGTGTAATATTATGGAAATTGCCACTTGTTTGTTTTCCTTTTATTCTATGTTGTTAATAGAATTATGCTTCTAATCCACTGCATGCATATTATTTGAATATGTTTTCTGACTTTACTTTTGGTTATGTATTTCTAGAATAGGTTCTAGAATATAAACAGACTCAGATATTGTTAGATTAGTCAAAACCATCAGGAACTGTTGTTCCGATTTTCTTGAAAATCAATATGGTTAGTGAATTAGTTACTAAGTCACGATAGGTAATCTAAATAGATATCTGTTTTAAGATATAATTGCCTAGAGAGAATAGTTTCTTGTGCGGTAAGAATTGACGTGAATTAGTTCATGTCTCGAAATTCTTGACTGGCATTAAGAAAACTCCATTAGATATTTGTTTATCTTGTAATGACGTTTCTTGGCTTTAGTGACTTTTAGAAGTCACGTGTTTGACACAGTTTGCAAATCAATTATTTGGAATTGTTGTGAATAATTGAAGGCAAATTTTAAAGCTAAAGAAAGAAGATGTGTATAGTTGTGTATAGGAAATATCGATTTTCACAATACGAAAACTATAGGTATTGGATATCGGATCTCCCGTCTAGTTTTTTAAAATAATGTTTAATGATTGTTTTGATATTTGATATCAGAAATTGCGACTATTAGATAGTTACTTGTTCTTTATAAATAATTGTTACATATTTTAATATGACTAGTAGTGTCATTGATGAAGAGATAAACATTAAGAAAAATATTCAGTTAACTAAATAACTTAGAACAATGTTTTATGAGATTTTATCACATAAGCATTAGATGCTTATTCTGTATGGTAAATGATGGTCTAATACAAGATCACACCATATATCCTTATCTATTTAATGATATTGTATTCAGGATGTGATTAAATCTCATTTAACCAATGATCGTCATTGGACCACAGATTTATTAAACTAATACTTTGGAAGTATGTAGTTTAATGGATTATAAATTGTTAATGATAGTTTTCTTTATTTCGTAACTTAGTTAATGAATTGTCATGACTTGGTTATATGTTTCTAAAAGAATATATATATTGAACGTCTTGAATGGTTCGAGAACTTTCAATATGCTTCTGATTAAACGCGGATAGAATGTTTTGAATGGTTCAAAGATATTCTATTTGAAGTGTTGAAAACTATATTTTAAAATTCATCGTGAGTCTTTGAATTGTTCAAAGAAGTTTGATATGATCAAACATATGAATTTTATGGCAATTAGTTCTAAAGTTATTTAATGAATATGATTATTTCTCAATATTATTCTTCTACTATTCCATCGTGATGGAATTGGTCAGTGGGAGAAATCGAATCTTATATGATATGATTCGTTTGATATTGAGTGTTACCGAATTAGTTTTCAATACTCTTGCGGTTATGCTCCAGTTACACTAATTAATCCTTTTAATTATTATTCCATTAGTTTCTACAATTACGTATATGATATTTATAAGTAGAAAATTCGAATTTTAAAATGTTTGAGATTTGAATTTTTCTTTTGTATAATGGTTATATAATTGAAAGTACTTGCGCCTCGGAGGTATAAGTAAAAGTTTATCATTTATTCTATTTGATAGAATATCTTTTCTATAATCCCGTGTAATAAAATTATTTTATTACTTAGTGTGTAGCATCGGATGTTGATGATTGTAGAAAAAACTTGACTTATTGAAGTCAAATGTGAGAGTGATAAACTGTAATGGAACTACATAATTAATTAGATGAAATGACCTTACGATATCTTCCGTATAAGTTTAATAGGACATCAGAATCATTTATAAAGTATTTGATACTTAATAATTCTGTTATTTTCTTATCGAAGAAAATTATCCTATAACTTATAGTGGGAGCGATATTTGATATCGATTTCGGTAGTAAACATTGAACCATAGATCTAAAATTGTTTGTAGCTTACTGTATGGGCCAAATTTGGGCCCAAGGGTAAAATCGACATTTCACCTCTGGGCCAACCACGAAACCAGATATCCAAGGCCCACTATCAAAAACCAGTTTAAAAACCAATATCGGGCTGAGGGACCGTACTAGCCCAAAGCCAATCGCCACTGATGGATCAGATCATGATGTCCTACAGACTCATCAGTTACCAGGTTGGGAAAACACCTAAACTCATAAACCCCACCAATTAAATCAGCAGTTACAGAGATTCCAACGGATAGAGAAAGAGTCATGAACTCCACCATTAAGTCAACATTTACAAAGATTCCAACGGGTAGTGGAAGGGTAAATGACACCACATCAGAGGACTTATAAAAGAGAAGAGTCATGGCATGGAGAAGGGGCGAACATTACACAGTTCTACAACATATCACCCGAGAAACAAATAAACATAGATAGAGGTAACTTCATGCCTTATTCTCTCTACTTTCGTCTTATCCACACTACTGACTTGGGCGTCAGAGAGCTTGCGGCTTCCACCACACCGGTGGACAGTACTCATCGCTCATACTACCCTTGTTTTGCAGGTTCGCCAGTGCCCTTAAAATTCAGATTCTCGATTGTGGATCTCAGGTGAAAACTCGTATCCACAATTTGACACCCACCGTGGGGCCCTAAGCGAATATTGCGAACGAAGATCTCTCAATTCACTCTCATCAAAATGATTGGTAATGGCTTCTAGCAATGAACAGACACCAGACCTTATGGCGACATAATTAGCCATGCTCCAGGAACGATTACAAGTTTTAGAAGAAAAGAATCTGACCATGCGAAACTCCAATGTGAGTCTACAGAAGCAACTGGAGTAGTTATCCTCAACTTCTCAGCGTCACGACATCCTTGATCAAACCGGAAATCCAAGCAATCCAACAGTCCCACCCGCAACTGATGGGCTGATTGAAGACAACCCATCGATTCCCCATGGTCCGAGGAATCCTTCAACTTCCTCTCTCGACCAAACTCAGCAAGTTGCGTCCACCATAAGAAGAGAAATGATGGAGTTCAAAGAAGCAGTCATGTCTAGACTACCGGGGGTAAGACTGCCAATTAGGAATAGCAGAGCTGGAACGATTTTTGATACTTCGTTCGTAGAGACAATCGTAGCTGTCAAACTACCTCGAACGTTTAGCCCGCCCGAAATGAAGTTATATGACAGATCCACATATCCAGATGACCATGTAATACACTACAAGTACAAGATGATGTCAATTGGCTTGGCATCGAGCCAATGGGAAGCTGGAATGTGCAGAAGCTTCGGAGAAACATTGGCAGGACCAGCCCTTACTTGGTTCATCAACCTACCCTACAGATCCATCGAGTCGTACCAACAACTAGCAGACAAGTTTGTGCAATATTTTGTGAGTTCTTGTAAGCTTGAGAAGACTACAGATGATCTCAATACCATCCAACAGAGGAGAGGGGAGTCATTGCGGAGCTACGTAGCTCGCTTCAACAAAGAAAGAATAAATATTCCAGATCTCCACCAACCTACAGCGGTGGAGGCCTTCCGGAATGGACTGCTCTACGAAAGTGGTCTCTACAAAAAACTTACCAAGTTCCGATGCTACACAATGGACCAGGCCATGGCACGGGCCCAGATTGAAATAAGATGGGAAGATGACAAGAGAAACAAAAGAAGAGAGAACACCTCCAGCTCGCAGAGTGATAGAACGCTTGCTGCCTCCAGGCGGCGCGACATGGTCCCTCATCACCCTACAGAAAGGAAAATCCAACAGAGAATGGAGCATAGACCTTTCCACAAAGACTTCGACAGGCGACCACGACCTTACAAAAACCGGGAGGAAATGCCAGCAAGCAGACCCAGGCTCCCAGACTATAATTTTATGATTTCCCCGGGGGAATTGGTTTCGGTCCTCAAGAAAATGGGAAACGAGGTAAAATGGCCCCCACGCTCCAGGGAGAGCTCCACAAAAAAAAGACACCAGAAAGTGGTGTGAGTTCCATCGAGACTATGACTATACGACGACAAAATATGTAGCACTGAGATTGGAGGTACTGGAGCTGTTAAACAAGGGATTTCTGAGGGACTTGCTCACAGAGAAAGGGAAAGCGACCTTGGCACGAATAGATGAGAGAGACAGTCAATGAGAGGCTCCAAACCCACCTCCACAATTTAACAACACGGTTAATGTCATTTCGGGAGGATCAGAAATTAGACCCGGCCACGGTTCCGGTTCTGAACCGGAACCAACCGGAACCGTGAATGACCGGTTCGGTTGGGGTTCCACCCCAACGCAAACCGGTCGGAACCGCTGGAACCGTACCGTAGGGTTCCAACAGAAACCCTACTTTCCCCAACGGCTACTAGCTGTTGGGGAGGGCAGGGAGTGGCTCTCTGCCCTGATACAAAAAAAAAGCCGTTAAGGCTAAAAAAAATAAAATAAAATAAAATTGTAAATTTCTAATATATCCCTAATAACGGTAATAAAACTGTTATATTTAGGGGCATTTTTGGTATCAAAAAAAATCTAAGACTCTATAAATAGGATTCATTTTTCATTATTTCAACACACTAATTTCTCAACTCTATCAATTTCTACAATTCTCTTATTCTCAATCTCAATTAGTTATTATTATTCTCAATTTTCTTATTCTTCTTACTTATTTCTTTAAAAAAAATGGCAAGCTCATCTGAGAACATAATGTCAAAGATGTCAACCCAAGAGAGCGGCCCTAATGTCGGTGCACAATCACGGAGAAGAGAAGTTAAGGCTCGTTCCTCGGAAGTAACCCCATTTCCACCGTTGCGGTTGAGCAAGCCTTCAACTTGGGAGGCAATATATTGGAAGCTAGACGATCTTCATTACATCCAAGCACTCTAAAAGCAACAGCTTGTGTGGATGATTGGACTCAAGCTGATCTTAGACAACAAGAAGATGCCCCCGATGATTTCGAAGACTTGTTCGATAATGCATCTGCAACAACAAGTGCAAATGGAACCGAAGCTGAAGGATCAACTGATAATGATGATTGATAATTACAAAATTGTAAATTTACAAAGGGGAAATATCTTAAAATTGTAATGGAACTACGTGAGCTTTGATTCCTCTCACCCTTGAAGGATACGTAGGCAACTTAAATTTTTTAAAATTTAAGTTCAAGCTCTTCAATTTAATAATTTTATTTATTTATTAAAAACATGTAATTTATTTTAATTTATTTTCGAAATTTAAAAAAAAAAAAAAGGTTCGAACCGAACCGGAACCGGAATCAAACCGGTCGGTTCCGGTTCAGTTCAAGGTTCCGGTTCCACTTAAGTGTGGAATCGGAACCGAACCGGAATTAACTGGTTCAATTCCGATTCCACACTTCTGGAATCGGAAACCGATCGGTTCGGTTCGGTTCCAAACCGGAATCGAACCGCTGGCCAGGTGTAGGACACAGGACCTGGGCGACGCCGTTCCTAGGCTCGCGGCCTAGTTGGGAAGGACTAAATAACATGGAGTCGCCACCCGGTGTGAACCGGGACAAAGATTTAAGGCCGCACTCACCCCTCGCAAGGGAAAGCCTCAAACTGTTGGGTTCGGAATGGTCCCTTACTTATGTCACTCGTAATGAAAGGATTCATGTAATAATTTAATCGAGCTTAAGTAACACTTATTTCCAAGAGTATCATACTTCTAAATTCTCATATGCAAAATAAAACTTATGTACGCATTTCACATATATCTCACATTTAAAATTGCATGCTTAACATATATCAGGATAGCAACGAACATACAACTTTATTTGCACATCACATTCAGGAAAAACACAAGCACACATATTAACCACACAAGCACACATATGGGCATTTTTCCAAGCGGTACGTGGAATTGTAGCCCAAGTACAGACCGCACTACCGTCCATTCGGAATCGGCTACGGAATTTACGTCTGGGTTTCCATCCGATATACCGCAAGAAATAATACTCAAATGTTATCATGACACAAGCATATGAATTGTAATACATTAACATATTTACATTTATACATGTGGAGATAGCTACTAGGAAAACTATGCATGAACTCTAATGAAAAAGACTCAGTTCAGCGTGTTCGCGTTCGTGTAGCGTTCGTAAACGCGTTCGAACGGAAATGAAACAGAATGCTCACGTTCGAGTAGCGTTCGTAAACGAGTTCGAATGGAAATGAAACAGAATGCTCACGTTCGTATGGCGTTTGTTAACGCGTTCGAACGGAAATGAGACAGAATGCTCACGTTCGTATGGCGTTGGTTAACGCGTTCGAACGGAAATGAGACAGAATGCTCACGTTCGTATGGCGTTTGTTAACGCGTTCGAACGGAAATGAGACCTGACACATGATAAGGCAAAAACACATGCGCGTTCGAGTTGCGTTCGTAAACGCGTTCGAACGGGAACAGACCTGATGCATGAAATGGGACGCAATACATAAACACAAAATAAAAGGGCGCGGCGAAGTACTGCCATAAAGGTGACCTTTTGGGGCTCTTGATCTCTCAAATAGAGGACCTTTAGACCAACATACTAAGCCCATGCGCGTCACATCACACATACAAGAATAGAACCAATCATATCAACCAAGTATGCCCGATTGAACACATCTTACATCCAATCTGAACACACATCAACCGGCGCGGCAAAGCATCGTGGTAACGGGTTTGAACCCCTCCCCATAAGGGATCTTTCATTCCACTTACTAAGCCCATGCGCTTGATTGATCCATGCATAAAAGATAAACTCAATAATATCAAACTAAGTATGCCCGATTGAACGTATCTTGCATCCAACCGAACACACATCAACCGGCGCGGCGAAGTAGTGTCACAAAGGTGGCCTTTTCGGCTCTTTGTCTCCCAAATGGAGGACCTTTGGACTAACTCACTAAGCCCATGCGCTTGATTGAATCATACATAAATAAGCAACATATTGAATTCAAGTAAAGAAAACTAAATAAACAAAAAGCAACACAACGAAAGAGAGATGGTGCCGTTTACTCAAGCGGTACGTGGAGTTGTGGCCCGAGTACAGATCATATTACCGTCCATTCGGAATCGGCTATGAAATTTATGTCCGGGTTTCCATCCGATATACCGCGAGAGTTGACACATCTCTCATTCATCCAATACCCACAACATATTACATCTCATAATTCATGCATATTATATAGTCAAAGACCACAACACACATTTCAACATTACAATCATACAAGAAATACTTAATAAATAATGCGGAAAAGGAAAACAAGTGTGAAAGATACCCTCAGGTCTAACCTTTTAAGCTATCTCTCGGACTCGCGTTCCACGAATATCGAAAAGGGGGTAAAGCTCCGCAACTTTTCTGGTTCCCTGGTTCAGCGTCCTAGCTCACTGCCTTGCTGTTTTGCTTGCGGTTCGAACTCCGTTCTGCTCCTATTCGGCCTCGGTCTTGCTGCTCACTGCACGGGCCACCTGTTTTAACGTTTTCAAAGAACTATTCCAAGTTTGTGGGGGTTCTTAGTGCAATTAAATGTGATTATTTTTAAGATTATCTATGTAGTTTTTATGTTACTATTTTTTAAGGATTTGGGCTGCTGTTTTAAGGTAATCTAGGAGGTTGTTTAGGCGTGTTTTAGGGTGTGGTTTTGTGGTAATTTTCGGTGGTGGAGGGCTGCTGTATAGGTGGCTGTTTCGGCTATGGAGGGTGGTGGCTTGTGGTGGTTTCCTTGTTTTCTTTCTTGTGTATGTGTGAAGTGTTTTCTCTTTTTGTTTGTTTGTTTAGTCTTTGGTGTGTAGAGAGAGTCTAGAGAGATTTCGAGAGAGTTTGGGTGTGAATTATATGTGTCAAGCTTGGGCGTGATTTGTGTTGTGTGAAGGAGACGAATGGCCTTGGTTAGGGGTTGTTTATATAGAGAATGGCTAGGGTTTCACCTTTTCTCACAAGGAAGAGATCTTGTTTCCAAATTAGGAGAGATGAGAAAGGTATACACAAGATTGAGGGG
>SKCR01042864.1:0-32149 GCA_019454045.1 Zanthoxylum bungeanum
TTCCGCCATACTTCATCTTTTATATATATTCTTGTTTGTATTTCATGTATGCTTAATCTTTCCTTGGGACATATTATAGAAACCACATCTAGGCCTTGGCTTTGGCCAAAACAAACCTAATGATTCCAGTTAAGCGGACCCATGACGAGGAAAGTTTTTGTAATCAATGTCATTGGACAAAAAGTGATCTTGACTTTGGCCAATAAAATCACGATTTGGACAAGACACCGATATGCAACAAAACTCTCATGATTCAAGTACATCCTTGATTGACAAAGGTCTTGACTTTGGTCAAAAACAACCAATGCCAACTTCGGATCTTGAACAAGAACCATTCAATGGAAGGATATTCGCTTAATATAAATTGAGGGATTTTCGCGTAATTGGCAACCATTTATTTATCTTTGTTAGGTCTCATCATCATACACCCTTAAGCATGCTTCTAAAACATCATAAAGCGCGTAAGTAAATTAATAGTGATATGCGGATGGATATATAAACAACTTGTTCCTAGAACAAATCACTCCATTTCCTCTCCCCGCTAGCACTATTCTACTACTACCCAATTACATAATACAATAAGAGAAACCTCATTTACATTGAGGGGAATTAGGTGAGAAGAGAATACAAAGAGATAAAGAGATAAGGCTGGACACGCAGGTCCAATTTATAAATTCCAAATATACAATAATTTCTAAAATTACCCTTTCCCTTCTAATATCCATCTGATATACACTATTCATTCATCACATACATATATATTCGAACAAGACATGCTTTTACAACCAATCTAATCCATTAATTAGTCTTTGTTAAGTGATCATCCAATGTTCAACAATGGTTTGATTTTGCGCGAGTCCAACTCGATTGAGAATAAGTACATAAGGTACGAATTCGCGAATTATATCGAACTACTACTTAAATCTAATTTAATTCGTAATCAATACTAATTCAATTATTTAATTCCAAATTAAATGTTTACACTTTTAATGTGCTTTAAAGACTTAGATTCTAAATCTAATCCTATTGGGTCTCAAAGCCCAACTAACATCCAATGTTAAATTTAATTCAAGTCAAATGGGCTTTCAATTGATTTATTAAGGCTTGGGCTTTGGTCAATGTGGGTCAAACCCAATTACCAAGCCTAAATAAGGAATCACTCTTAAATGCCATAAAACCAATTTTAAGCCCATAAGGCCCAATTAAATTTTTATTTAAAGCCCATTAATTAAATTTTAATATTCCAAACATTAAAGTCCAATTTATTAAAGTGTAATACCAAGATTAATATATTAAACCAAATATTTCAAAAATACCCATTTAATTTATTAATCATCTATTTTAAATAAATGTCCAACATTAATTTTAACAAAAATCAACTCCTTTACATGTCCATTATGTATTCGGCCAAGGTGAGTTTTTTGTGTCGATTTGTTTTTCAATCCGATTGAATTACTAATCTACGTCCCGTACACGTTCTAAGTCATCCAATGATCTTAAACACAAAAAATTCCAATCCACTCCAAGTAGCAACACATTCGGCCAAGGCATGAATTTGGGGAAAAATCATCCAATGCATTTTTCATAAAATTGATTCCATGTAACATCATTCTATATACATGTAAGCATTCTTATTCATCAAATTTCACAAGAACATGCTTCAACCAATTTTATCATACCATTCGGCCAAGGTTGAATTTTTGGGGAAAAATCATCCAATGCATTTTTCATAAAATTGATTCCATGTAACATCATTCTATATACATGCAAGCATTCTTATTAATCAAATTTCACAAGAACATGCTTCAATCAATTTCTTCATACCATTCGGCCAAGGTTAATTTTTGGGGAAAAATCATCCATGCATTTTTCATAAAATTGATTCCATGTAACATCATTTTACATACATGCAAGCATACTCATTCATCAAATTTCACAAGAACATGCTTCAACCAATTTTGTCAAATTTTAACCTAAAGTATTTCATGCTTAACCATGGCTCCATGATACCATTGTTGGTTTCTATAATATGTCCCAAGGAAAGATTAAGCATGTGAAATACAACAATGAATATATATAAAAGATGAAGTATGGCGGAATCATACTTACCAAGCTTTGTGATGTAGAAAATCAAGCCAAGATGGAAGCTCCAAGGTTGATGATTTTCGGCCAAGGAGACAAGATGTGGAAAGCTCCAAGCTTTGTGTATTCCAAGCTCTATGATAGTTTCCCTATCACCTCTTTTGATCCCTTGAAGGTGCTAGCCTTGCATGTGAGAAGATGTTCCAAACAACCACACTATCTTCAAGCTTTTGGCAACCAAAATGAAGAAGATGAAGACCAAAAACTGCATGCAGTTTTCGGCAATGTGAGAGAGAGAAGAGAGATTTTTCTAATTGATTTTTGATACCAAAAATCAATTTATATTTATGCCATAATATTTATTAAATAATAATAAATCTATGACACAAACCATGCAAAGGCTTAGAGTGTCAAACACTCAAATTCCATGCATAACAATTGAGTGTATTATACACTATCACCATGCAATGCATTATCAATAAAATAATACATATAATGACATGTGTCATGTGGGCCCCACACGTTTCCAAATGAAAGCGGGCCCACGTGCACTCACGCGTTCGGGTTCGATATTTCCGAAATACCGAACTTGCGTCGCGACGTTAATTAAATCGAATTTAATAAATAATCGCGCCTAGCGAAATTATTATTTACGTCGCTAACGAATTAATTCTAAATTAACTCGTATGCCCGAATTAAAATCTAATTTTAATTTCGCGTCGAAATCGAATTTCAATTATTATATCAAATATAATAATTTTATCGATTAATTCCAAATTAATCGTTCTCTCTCTCTAAATAAGGCACTTTATCCGAGATAAAGTTTCTCCGCAATTAATCCAAGATTAATTAAGTCCGAATCAAATATCATGGTGAATCTTCAGGAAGCGACCCAAGAGATCTCCGGATATGTTGGCAGTAATACGGTCGTCGGATAATCCGAACACGCACGTACCTCGTACTACGTCTTACCGATTTACAAGACAAGGTTGGCTTCTAGCAAAGCCCATGCCTACCCAATTCTCCAGAAATATTCTTATAGGAATATAATCTATATCAAGCGTAGTATACCGTAGTATTGCGTACATCGATCCAGTATCGGATGATCACATGCTAGCCTGGGGCTGGAGATGTGTCTGCCCCGTACCGAAACATATATCGGACATCAAGCAACTAGTCTCTTTAAATCGGACAATCCTGACCTAGTCTATTGTCCCGACGGTTGCAACCTTTTATAGAGTACTAGTTCTGTGTCCTGCGTGATCATCACCTCCATATGTCTGAAGCGATACTTCCATCTTGACATCACATCCAGTACACTACGATTCTCGATAAACCCAGAAGAGGTGTACACAGAACCGGTTAAGGTCCCCAACCACCAAAACCAAAGTTTACCGATTGTCGCAAGTACTAGCGATGTAAGTCTCAGGTTAAGACCATATACACCTACCCTGATGCGGCCTCCCATAGACACCTAGACATACTACCAATGGGATTCCGCGGGTCTATCCAGAGCGAAGCTGTTTTCCGTACCATCGGTAAAACACAACCTCCTATCGCACTTGCATAAGTATCCAATACTTAAATATATGAGAACTATGCCGTTGTGCCCTCACAACGTGCACAAGCGCAATACTAGTCTATTCCGCATATCGATGTCCGATCTCGATAATACTCCGACTAGGGATTTTATGATTAAACTTTTATGGATTGATATTGTCTCATATCATCTCAATCCAGTACTAATCATATGGACTTTCGCCATTTATAAATCAAGTAAATAATATTACAAAACGGCAAAAGACAATTTCATTATCACTAGTTAATTTTGTACAATAATACAATATCATTTACAAACAGTGACGCTATGGGACATAATGTCTAACACTGTAGGCATCACATTTTCGCATGTGAAACCCGATGATGAGTCTCAGTTGGAGGCACTACCTTTTTAGCTAAGGATATTGCGGGAAACGGAGGTCGGAAGGGGAAATTCAGAATAAGTACGTCATCAAGTTCATTTCACAAGTTCACTGTCTTTTTTTAGTGCTGCGTTCGTTACTTCTGTTCGAACGTCAGGCAGATTGCGGACGTTCGTGTAGCGTTCTAATTGGCGTTCGAACGGCGTCGGTGTTTTCTGGTTTTGCTGCTAGCCTCGCACCTCAGCCCAATTAGCCCCCCAAAGCCCATAAAACACATCCCAATTAATAAAACACATTTAAAACACATGGGAAATTAAATTAAATATTAAATAAAATATTTAAACCATTTACCAATTAAATAAAACATAAAATATAATCATACCTAATAAAGATAAATCAAATATATTAACTTCCTAACCAAACAAAATCACATACTAAATTAAAAAGATGTCATGCATAATTAAAATCAATCATAACAAATTAAATATTTTGCATTCCTAATCTAGCCAAATTTTGTCCCCCCATCAATCCCTTGCTTTCCTTGTCTAACACCAAATCATATCTCTCTTTAATGCCAAAATCCCTTCCTTGTGAGACAAGGTAGAACCCTAGCCCTTCTCTATATAAACAACCCCTAACCAAGACATGCATCCTCTAGCTCATACAGATAACTCACACAAAAATCACAACACAAAGAACCTTAGCCACTCACGGCAATAGCAACAAGAAGAACATAAACAATTCCTTCATCTTCTCCACTCCATAACCGAAAATCTCCCCCATACAGCAGCCCTCCATCACCAAAAATATACCTCCAAACAGCAGCCCAAACACACCCCAAACAGCCCTTGAAACACGCCTGGACAGCAGCCCAAACCACTCCCAAAACAGTCCCTAGAACCCTTAAAACAGTAACATAAATTGCACTTATAACCCTTGAAATAACCACACCAAACTACACTAAAAAACCACGAAAAACACTCAAAACAGTTCTTTGAAACGTCAAAACAGGTGACCTGAACATTGAGTAGCAAAGCAGAGACCGAACAACAGCAGAACGGAGACCGAACTGCAAGCAAAACAGCAAAACAGTGAGCTAGGAAGCTAAACCAGTGAACCGGAGAAGTTGAGGAGCTGTACACTTTCCGACGTCCGTGAAACGCAAGCTTGAAAGTTGGCAAAAAGGTTAGACCTGAGGGTACTTTCCACACTCATCTTTATTTGATTTTTGTTATTTATTTTGAATGTATTTTAATTATTTGTTGAATCTTGTGTGTGTATGATGTGTGTTGTTGGTATTGGATGAATGAAAGAGTGTCGTCTCTTGTGGTATATAGGATGGAAACCCAGACGTAAATTCCGTAGCCGAATCCGAATGGACGGTAGTGCGGTCTATACTTGGGATATAACTCCTCGTACCGCTTGAGTAAACGGCACCCTCTTTTGTTTTGTGTTGCTTTGGTTTATTTATTTTTTCGTCACTTGAATTCTGCATGTTGCTTATTTATGCATGATCCAATCGAGCACATGGGCTTAGTTAGTGGAATGAAAGATCCCCTACGGGGAGGGGTTAAAGCCCTTTACCACGATGTTTTGCCGCACCGGTTGATGTGTGTTCGGTTGAATGCAAGATACGTTCAATCGGGCATACTAAGTTTTATATTATTGCTTTTAATTCTATGTATGCATGATTCAATCGAGCGCATGGGCTTAGTAAGTGGAATGAAAGATCCCCTACGGGGAGGGGTTAAAGCCCTTTAGCACGATGCTTCGCCGCGCCGGTTGATGTGTGTTCGGTTGAATGCAAGATACATTCAATCGGGCATACTAAGTTTGATATTATTGCTTTTAATTCTTTATATACGTGACCCAATCGAGCGCATGGGCTTAGTAAGTGCAATGAAGGATCCCCTATGGGGAGGGGTTAAAGCCCTTTACCACGATGTTTTGCCGCACCGGTTGATGTGTGTTCGGTTGAATGCAAGATACGTTTAATCGGACATACTGAGCTTGACATTGTTGTCTTTATTCTTTGTGTTGCATGCATCAGGTCTGGTTTCGTTCGAACGCGTTCTCGAACGCTACACGACGTGAACCTTCTGTTTACCGTTCGAATGCATTCTCGAATGCTATGCGAACGCACACGCACTTTCTTAGTCTCATAATGCATCTGGTCTGGTTCCGTTCGAATGCGTTCTCGAACATTATACGAACGCGAACCTTCTGTTTACCGTTCGAACGTGTTCTCGAACGCTACCACACATGCACTTTCTTAGTCTTATCATGCATCAGGTCTGGTTCCGTTCGAACGCATTCTCGAACGCTACAAACGCGAACCTTCTGTTTACCGTTCGAACGCGTTTTCAAACTCTACGCGACGCGCACCCACTGAACTGAGTCCTTTTCATCAGATTTCATACATAGTTTTCCTAGTAGCTATCCCCACATGTATGAATACAATGTGTTTAATGTATTACAATTCATATACCTATGTCATGATAACATTTGAGTATTATTTCTTGTGGTATATCGGATGGAAACCCATATGTAAATTCCGTAGCCGAATCCGAATGGACGGTAGTGCGGTCTGTACTTGGGATACAATTCCACGTACCACTTGAGAAGGTGCTCACATGTGTGCTTGTGTGGTTAGTATGTGTGCTTGTGTTTTCTTGATATAATATGCCAATGAAGTTGTATGTTTGTCGCTCCTTTGATGTACTTCCAAGCATGCAATCTTAGATGTGAAATATATGTGTAAGTTTTATTTTGTACATGTGAATTTAGAAGCATGATACTCTTGGAAATAAGTGCTACTTAAGCCTGATTAAATTATTACATAAATCCTTTCATTACAAGTGGCATGAGTAAGGGACCATTCCGAACCCAACGGTTTGAGGTCTTCCATTGCGAGGGGTGAGTGCGGCCTTAAATCTCATTTTCCCGGTTCACACCTGGTGGCGACTCCATTATTCTCCGGTTTAGTCCCCCGTGGCTACTCCGTACTCCCGACCGGGCCGCGAGCCCGGGACAGCATGCGTCATCCAGTTCCTGTGTCCCACAGTTCGGCGACTCCACTGGGGATAGAGAATCGGCCCCGAAATATTGTCTTGTGATGTTTGGATTTATGTTTTAATTGACCGTGTCTATAGTGGATAAAGTGAGTGTTTAATCAAATGCATTTTGAGGTTAGGTAATGGTTTGGTGTCTTCCTTCATTCACTACCTTTCTAGAAGGAAAAGCTGTGAAGGCACCTAGATAGCCATCTACTCGTAGCCTATTGTTGTGGACTAATTTGGAGGACTCGTTGTTTATTCCTGACACCAAGCGATAAGAGCCTAAGAGGCTTGGGTATTTAAGTGAGCCTCGCTCCACCTTCCATCTGGGGAATCTACAACGGGAAATCCATTTGACAGTCCGTCACACACCATAGCTCATTGGCACATACCTTAGTGTATAAAAAAGGGTGCGCTCACTTGGTTGTTCGAACCCTTGAGTGGGGAGACCTAGTTGTGGGCCATCCTTCGCCGTGAGAGCCTTTGTCTATACTCTTGCTAACCCACCCATAGACCGGGTTGGCTAAAGTAACAATTATTTCCTTGAATATGTGCTTGTGGACCATCCTCATTTGGATGCAGTTGGACTATTGTCAGAAATGCGGACTTGCTGGGCCATTTAAACTGGGGCGAGTTCGTACCTTATGACTATTAGGCCCGAAGCTTCTGAAATGTTAATGGGCCATTATGTAGAAATTATTACGTTATGTTTGCATTATCTTTCTTCTATGCTTGTGTTTGGGAACATCGTCGTTTGGATCCATTTGGACCATTTGTCATGGGATATGGGCTTGTTGGGCCATTTAAACTGGGACAAGAACGTATTTCATGACTGTTAGGCCAAAGGCGTCTAAGTATTGATGGGCCACTTTGTGCTTATGTTCGGAACATTACCATTTGGATTTAGTTGGGCTCTTTGTCATAAGATGTGAACTCGTTGGGCCATTTAAACTGGGATGGGTTCACTCCTGTGACAATTAGCCCGAAAGATTCTAAAATGGTAACAGGCCGATTTGTTTGAAAATTTTAATTGATTTAATATGTTATATATGTTACATGCATCTCATGCACCTCATGCATACATATATCATGTTAACACACTCTATGTCTCAAAAAGACATCATAGATACCGTTTGGGTTAGAGAAGGGACAAGGCTCATTAAAAGAACAATAACATTCATGAGTGAATCTGGTAATGAGGTATCCCGAATGGATCAGTTAGAGAACAGTCTCGCCAAGGTCACTGAACAGTTGCAAGCTTTGACTACTGCTGTGGCTGGTATGGTTGTGCCCCGTGCTGGGGGAATTTCTGAGAATGTGAGGCTTGAGGAGCCTCCGAATGGGTTGGGGGATGATATCCTCACTTTTGATGATGATATGGCAGAGTATGCAGCAGGCAGAGTATCTAGGTCTCAGGCAGAGTTACAGAAACTTCGGGATCAGGTTGAGTCGGTTACCCGCAAGATGAGGGGTAAGAATGAGGATTTGCTGGATTATGACACACTGACTTTCGAGGAACAGTTGCCGGCACAGTTCAAGATGCCTGATATGGCTAAGTTTAACGGGAATGGGGATCCAAGGGTGCATCTCCGACAGTTTGTATCAGTCATGAGTTCAGTTGGCTTATCTCAGTGCCAAGTGCAGAAAATGTTTGGAATGTCGCTTGAAGGAGCTCCCGTGGTATGGTACCACAGTTTGGAGAAGAAAGTGAAGGAAGATTGGAGGGAGTTGGCCGATGCTTTCCCGAAGCAGTATGTCACTGACTTAGAGATCGATCTGTCACTCCGTGATCTGGAGAATGTTAAGCAGAAAACGGAGGAGAGCTTTAAGGAGTATGTGGACCGGTGGATGGGTCAGTTATTGAAAATGCAGATTAGGCCCTCAGAGAAGGACCCGATTAAAAGATTATCAAGGGCACGAGGCCCTCCATTTGCAACAAGTTGAGGAGGATGACCTCTATGATTACAGACTTTCGGCAGTTGAGGGAGACTGTCATGGACATTGAAGATGAAGAGGCGGAAAACAGAAAATTCTATGGTCTGAACAGGAGGCCCATTGGGGAAACATTGGGAGAAAAACCCATTTCTGCTGAGATTGCCGCTATCCGGAACCTTGCAGTTTTCCAACTTGGGAAGACCCATGTCCAAGGTGCTAGAGAAATTGAAGAGGCAAGGGCTCTTAAAACCCTTGGAAGCCAAACCATTACCCAATCCCCTACCATCACATTATAACCTAAGCCTTTACTGTCACTTTCACCAACAAAAGGGCCATGACACCGATAACTGCGCCCGACTCCGCCATGAAATCCAAGACCTGATAGACTCCAAGAAAATACCTGACCCAGAAACAGAACAGCCTGACACACACAGAAACCCCTTACCTAACTACCGTGCCGTACCACCACCAGCCTATATGATCAATTCTGGCCTCCCAGAAGACCTTGTCTTGAAATCCTTTCACCCTCAAGCCTTTTCCTGGGAATCTGGGATAGTACTAGTGAAGATGAGTTTGAGCAGGGAAAAAATGTTTGGCTTGATTTCTCTAGCAGTGATGAGGAAGAAGTAAGGGGAATGACGCGCAGTGGTCGTTTCTACAATGATATGGCGGAAAAGGGTAAGGAAGTTTTGATAGATGGTAGAGAAGTGGTTGAGACTGTAGAAAATACTGAAGGGGATATATTGCTGAGGCAATTGAGGAAGACTATAGCACAAATGAGTATCTGGGAACTGTTATGTGCATCTCGGGAGCATAGGCAGGCTATGGTTGAGGCCTTGAGCAAGATTGTGGTACCGGAAGACGCCAACCCTGCAATGTTTGTTGGGTCGGTTCAGAAAGAAGCTTTGCATATATCTTTTTCTGAGGATGAACTCCCGGCGGAGGGGAGAAATCATAACAGGCCTCTATTTATCAGGGCCGAGGTGAAGGGCAAGAGAACTTCATGTGTAATGGTGGATGACGGTTCGTCCATCAATGTGTGCCCGCTAAAAATTCTGGCGAGATTGGGTATGAAAGCAACAGACTTGGACCCCTCCAGTATGACTATTAAGGCTTATGATGACAGTAAAAGGGGAGTTGAGGGTACCTTTGTGGATATGGTCAAGGTAGGACTGATTGACGATGAGGTCGAGTTCTCAGTACTGGACATCCCGACTACTTTCGCCTTATTGTTGGGAAGGCCTTGGTTTCACAAACTTAGGGGCGTGCCTTCCACTTTGCATCAGATGATCAAGTTCCCGTATGAGGGAGAAGTTGTCACCATCCGGGCTGAGTTAGATAATGCCGTGGCTGCCTTGGAGATACAATCTTTCACGAGGTTTCAGGTGTCAGCTAGGGGTGTGCATCGGTCGGTTCGGTCGGTTAATCCTTGATTTTTTAACCGTAACCGAAATTTTCGGTTAAATAAAAGTGTGACCGATTTAACCAATTTATGACACATAACCATTAACCAATTAACCATTATATTTCGGTCGGTTATGGTTAATTCGGTTATTAACCAATCCAATAAATTAAAATTTAATATTTTTTATAATTTTTAATTAGTAAAATTATATATGATGTAGGTTGGTTCTACCAATATTTTTGGAACGTTTCAACCGGTCGAACCACTGACGCGTTAAATTTTTTGGATCACTAATTCGATCACATATCCGATTCTAAAAATACCGATTCTAACTAACATTTGATTAAATATATCTATATTTAATTACATGCGAGAGAAATATTTTTTAAACCCTCGATGATTGTCACAGCCTTAGATTTCCTTCCAAACCTGCAATGTTAGAAATTTTAAGGGTCACGAATCCACCACGATGTAAAATCTACACATTTGAAATTTTATGTATTTTTACCTTTAAATTCTTGAGAGAAATTAAAAGAGTCAAAACCAAGCTGTTAATGCAGCTTGTCATTTGAATTTTATCAATTTTATTTTCGGGTAGTATTATCAAATCAATATAACTACAACCAATTAAGAGTTTACATGCAGACTATCTTAACTCTAAAAAATTAAAGGATTCGCACACGCTAATATATATATATATATATATATATATATATATTAATTCGGTTAATTGGTCGGTTCGGTTATACGAATCTCATAACCGTAACCGAACCGAATAACCGAAAAAGTTAAAAATTTTAACCGTAATAACTGATTAACCGAATTAACCGAACCGTAATAAAAAAATGGGTCGGAACGGTTCGGTTAATCGGTTAAAACCGATTAATACACACCCCTAGTGTCAGCTACTTTTGTGGAGTGGGTGGATCCTAGGGTGGCTAGGATTATGGAGAAAATGAAGTTTGAGCCGGGTAAAGGTTCAAAATTGCCAGATTTCAGAGGACAGACTACTCGGAAGGGTTTGGGGTACAAGTCTGATGAAGAAAAGCCAAAGGTCAAGAAAAAGGGCTTGAAACTGATGGAATGTTTTGTGAAAGCTTTAGGATATCAAGGGGAGCCTGAGCCTATGGAAGTTAATGGAGTTGTGGTACCTGGGTTTGAGATCTTCCAGGATATGTTGGGTAAGAAGCTGATAGTTGAAGAAATTATGGAGAAAGAAGAAGAGAATTGGGAGGAAGAACTGATGAAGTTGGAGAGCCTGACTCTGGGAGAGGACGAAAAGCCTGAGGAAGATCTGATTGCAGAGGAAGAAGTGTCTATAGATGATGAAGACATTTACCTTCCTGATTTGTTTGAATGTACTTCCGCATTATCCAATAATAAAGACATCTCTTTTGCTTACTTGTCTGCGTCATTTCCATTCACATTACACGAATCAAGCATATTTGACATCAGTTCAGCCAGAACTATTGCATTTAACTTGGGTACACTTGAGAACCCCAAGGAAATTCTGATTGCAAGTGAAGTAACCTCCGAAGAGAGGGAGAAACTAGAAGAAGTGTTGGTCAGATATGCCAAAGTATTTGCTTGGTCCTATGAGGACATGCCTGGGGTAGACAGAAATATTGCCCAGCACACAATACCAACTTATCCGAATATGAGACCAATAAAACAGAAACTCCGACGGATGAGACTAGAATAGGCTGAGAAAGTCAGAGAGGAAGTTAAGAAACAGATAAATGTTGGGTTCCTGGAAGTGGTAAAGTATCCTGAATGGTTGGCTAACATAGTACCGGTACCAAAGAAAGATGGGAAGGTCAGAATGTGTGTAGACTACAGAGATCTCAACAAAGCTTGTTCGAAAGATGATTTTCCTTTGCCGCATATAGATGTTCTGGTTGATAGCGCGGCTTTATCTGCTATGTATTCATTTGCAGATGGGTTTTCAGGTTACAATCAGGTTCTCATGGCCGAGGAAGATAAACACAAGACATCATTTGTTACCGAGTGGGGTACTTATTGTTACAAGGTAATGCCTTTTGGGCTTAAGAATGCGGGAGCTACTTATCAGCGGATGGCCACTACACTTTTCCATGACTTGATGCACAAAGAGATTGAGGTGTATGTAGATGACATGATGGTGAAATCAGAGACAAGGGTTGGGCATATTGAAGCACTGGAAAGGTTTCTTCAGAGAGTTGACAGATACAACCTGTGGCTAAACCCTAAGAAATGTGTGTTTGGGGTGACATCAGGGAAATTTCTTGGTCATACAGTGGGAATGGGCGGAATAGAGGTAGACTCCGAAAAGATCAAGGCAATCACAGAAATGCCTGCACCGAAGACAGAAAAAGAAGTCAGAGCATTCTTGGGGAAGATTCAGTAAATCAGTCGGTTCATTGCCAAGTTGACATCGGTATGTGAGCCTATCTTCAAACTGTTGAGAAAAGATCAGCCAGTGAGATGGAATGAACAGTGTCAGACAGCCTTCGACAGAATCAGAGAGTACTTGGTAAAGCCACCTATATTGAAACCTCCGAGACCGGGCAGACCTTTGATATTATATTTGGCTATAGAATCAGAAGCACTGGGGGCAATGATGGTACAGGCAGATGAGACAGGGGTAGAACATGCCGTTTACTATCTGAGTAAGAAGATGCTCCCGTATGAGGCTCGATATCAGGAGGTTGAGAAGATCTGTCTTGCAGTGGTATGGGCTTCCAGAAAGTTGCGGAATTACTTCCAGTCATACAAGATCCAGGTAGTGGCAAAGGAGAATCCTCTGAAGTATCTTCATTCGGTGCCTTCACTAGTGGGAAAATTTGGCAGATGGTTGGTATTGCTGACAGAGTTTGACATTGAGTATCTCACCTCCAAAGTGGTCAAAGGGCGAGCAGTAGCAGAGTTTCTGGCATTGCAACCTGTTGAGGGGGATCAGTATAAGTTTGAATTTCCAGATGAAGAGATCCAAGCGATAACAGTTCAGAAATGGAAGATGTTTTTTGACGGAGCTGTGAATTACAAGGGAGCCGGAATTGGGATCGTGATAGTGACCCCCGAGGGAGAGACTTTGCCTTTAGCCAAGAGGTTGACATTCAGAGTGACTAATAACATGGCCGAGTATGAAGCATGTGCTTTTGGTTTGACAGCATTGATAGCCTTGAAGGCCGAGAGTGTGGAAGTCTACGAAGATTCTATGTTGGTAGTCCAGCAGATGCGAGGAGAATGGGAATTGAAAGAAGAACGGTTGAAGCCTTACCTTTTTCACCTCAGAAAGTTGGCACAGGTTATCCCCGAGTGTAAGTTTCAGCACTTACCGAGAGAAGAGAATCAGATGGCAGATGCATTGGCTACACTTGCAGCGACTTGGGAAAATCCAGAAAAGTTAGTGATGAGACCGTTGATAATGACAACAGCAAGCAAACATGTTTATGAGATAGAAAGAATTCTGGAAGTTGAGGTCGACGACGGTAAACCTTTGTATTATGACATTCAGAGGTATCTAGAACATGGTGAACTCCCGGAAGGGGCAGGCAGAAAAGACAGAATAGCCATCCAAAAGTTAGCTTCCCAGTATGTGACTTTGAAAGGGGAACTGTACAAGAGGCAAGCAAACGGTATTCAGTTGAAGTGTTTGAGAAAAGAAGAAGCTCAGCATGTAATGGAAGAAATACACGCTGGGGTATGTGGTCCGCACATGAACGGGTTGAATCTGTCCCGCAAGATAGTGAGACAAGGTTTTTATTGGTCAACCATGGAAACAGATTGCGCGAAGATGGTGAAGCACTGTCATGACTTTCAAGCACATGGTAATTTGAATCACTTACCGCACACAGAATTGCACGGGTTGTCAGAGCCGTGGCCTTTCTCAGCATGGGGGATTGATATGATTGGGGAAATTCGACCGAATGCATCAAATGGGCATCGCTTCATAGTAGTGGCAGTAGATTACTTCTCGAAGTGGGTGGAAGCCGAATCATTCCGTAATGTTACAGCAAAGCAGATGGCAAAGTTTATAGCTCGGAACCTCATTTGTCGGTATGGTATGCCGCATCATGTAGTGACAGACAACGGGGTCCAGTTTCAAGGAGAGACGAAGGCAATGTTACAGAGGTATGGGATAGGCCACCACAAGTCGTCACCGTACAGGCCGCAGGAAAATGGGGCAGTTGAGGCAGCCGACAAGACTATAAAGACAATTTTAGCCAAGATGACAGAAAATTGCAGAGATTGGGCTGAGAAATTACCATATGCTTTGTGGGGGTACAGAACATCAGTAAGAACAGCAACAGGGGCCACACCTTACTCTTTGGTCTATGGAATGGAAGCAGTATTGCCGGTAGAAGTGGAAATACGGTCTATGAGGGTATTAACAGAGGCAGAATTACCGGAACAGGATTGGGCCGCACAGAGGTTTGATCAGTTAGCACTATTGGACAAGAAGAGAACGAAGTCTTTGTATCACATGCAGTTGTATCAGAAGAGACTAGCCCGGGCATTCAACAAGAAAGTGCGTCCTACCAAGATCAGAAAGGGTGATTTGGTACTTAAACAGTCGAAGCCGTCGACGACGGATCCGAGAGGGAAATTCAGACCTAACTGGGAAGGACCTTACATAGTGCAGAAGGTAATGGGAAATGGGGCAGTGAGGTTATCAGACTTGGAAGGAAACGAGTTCACCGAGCCGATCAACGTAGACAGATTGAAGCAATAATTTGCCTGAGGGGGAGAAGACCGAGCAGTCACCACGGAAATTAGCAGAAGACCTAACCCAACGGAATAAGAAAATCATTCATGCATACATGTAACATTGCATTCTCTTCGTGTTTGTTTTCCTTTTGTGTTCGCAGGTTCGAAGAAAGGAGAAAGCGGCAGAAATGAGCCAAGCAGCGTCAGCGCAATTTCAGTTTTTGGGATGAGTCCCAAGGGGCGAGGCCCATATCAGCTTGAGTGCGAGGCCCCCGTTGTAAGTTGTAGTTCCGGGTAGAGGTGCCCAGGGTCGAGTTACCCACTACATCATCAGTTCGAGGGCGAGGTCCCTATAGTCAGCGGTGTTGGGTCGAGGTGCCCAGGGTCGAGGTGCCCCCGTTGTCAGTTGTAGTTCCAGGTCGAGGTACCCAGGGTCGAGGTACCCACTACATCATCAGTTTGAGGGCGAGGTCCCTATTGTCAGCGGTATTGGGTCGAGGTGCCCAGGGTCGAGGTGCCCCCGTTGTCGGTTGCAATTATTGGGACGCGTCCCAGGATCGAGGTCCGCTGTAGCACCAACTCAGCTCGAGGCAGCAGCCGAGCCAGGTAAGTGAAAATGCATTGCATAACTTTGATAGGATTGTTCAAAGTCACACACTGCTCAAGTCCCATCAAAGTGAGGGCGACTGTAGGCATCGCATTTTCGCATGTGAAACCCGATGATGAGTCTCAGTTGGAGGCAATACCTTTTTACCTAAGGATATTGCGGGAAACGGAGGTCGGAAGGGGAAATTCAGAATAAGTACGTCATCAAGTTCATTTCACAAGTTCACTGTCTTTGTTAGTGCTTCGTTCGCTACTTCGTTCGAACGTCAGGCAGATTGCAGAAGTTCGTGTAGCGTTCTAATTGGCGTTTGAACAGCGTCAGTGTTTCTGGTTTTGCTGCTAGCCTCGCACCCCAGCCCAATTAGCCCCCCAAAGCCCATAAAACACATCCCAATTAATAAAACACATTTAAAACACATGGGAAATTAAATTAAATATTAAATAAAATATTTAAACCATTTACCAATTAAATAAAACATAAAATATAATCATAATAATAAAGATAAATCAAATATATTAACTTCCTAACCAAACAAAATCACATACTAAATTAAAAAGATGTCATGCCTAATTAAAATCAATCATAACAAATTAAATATTTTGCATTCCTAATCTAGCCAAATTTTGTCCCCCATCAAATCCATTGCTTTCCTTGTCTAACACCAAATCATATCACTCTTTAATGCCAAAATCCCTTCCTTGTGAGACAAGGTAGAACCCTAGCCCTTCTCTATATAAACAACCCCTAACCAAGACATGCATCCTGTAGCTCATACAGATAACTCACACAAAAATCACAACACAAAGAACCTTAGCCACTCACGGCAATAGCAACAAGAAGAACATAAACAATTCCCTTCATCTCCTCCACTCCATAACCGAAAATCACCCCCATACATCAGCCCTCCATCACGAAAAATATACCTCCTAACAGCAGCCCAATCACACCCCAAACAGCCCTTGAAACACGCCTAGACAGCAGCCCAAACCACTCCCAAAACAGTCCTTAAAATCCCTTAAAACAGTAACATAACTGCACTTATAACCCTTGAAATAACCACACCAAACTACACTAAAAAACCACGAAAAACACTCGAAACAGTTCATTGAAACGTCAAAACAGGTGACCTGAACATTGAGTAGCAAAGTAGAGACCGAACAGCAGCAGAACGGAGACCGAATGGAAAGCAAAACAGCAAAACAGTGAGCTAGGATGCTAAACCAGTGAACCAGAGAAGTTGAGGAGCTGTACCCTTTCCGACGTCCGTGAAACGCAAGCCCGAAATTTGGCAAAAAGGTTAGACCTGAGGGTACTTTCCACACTCATCTTTATTTGATTTTTGTTATTTATTTTGACTGTATTTTAATTATTTGTTGAATCTTGTGTGTGTATGATGCGTGTTGTGGGTATTGGATGAATGAAAGAGTGTCGTCTCTTGTGGTATATAGGATGGAAACCCAGACGTAAATTCCGTAGCCGAATCTGAATGGACGGTAGTGCGGTCTGTACTTGGGATACAACTCCACGTACCGCTTGAGTAAACGGCACCTTCTTTTGTTTTGTGTGGCTTTGGTTTATTTATTTTTTCGTCACTTGAATTCTGCATGTTGCTTATTTATGCATGATCCAATCGAGCGCATGGGCTTAGTAAGTGGAATGAAAGATCCCCTACGGGGAGGGGTTAAAGCCCTTTACCACGATGCATTACGGTTGATGTGTGTTCGGTTGAATGCAAGATACGTTCAATCGGGCATACTAAGTTTGATATTATTGCTTTTAATTCTATGTATGCATGATTCAATCGAGCGCATGGGCTTAGTAAGTGGAATGAAAGATCCCCTACGGGGAGGGGTTAAAGCCCTTTACCACGATGCTTCACCGCGCCGGTTGATGTGTGTTCGGTTGAATGCAAGATACGTTCAATTGGGCATACTAAGTTTGATATTATTGCTTTAAATTCTTTGTATGCGTGACTCAATCGAGCGCATGGGCTTAGTAAGTGCAATGAAAGATCCCCTATGGGGAGGGGTTAAAGCCCTTTACCACGATGCTTTGCCGCGCCGGTTGATGTGTGTTCGGTTGAATGCAAGATATGTTTAATCGGACATACTGAGCTTGACATTGTTGTCTTTATTCTTTGTTTTGCATGCATCAAGTCTGGTTCCGTTCCAACGCGTTCTCGAACGCTACACGAACACGAACCTTCTGTTTACCGTTCGAACGCGTTCTCGAACGCTACCCGAACGCACACGCACTTTCTTAGTCTCATAATGCATCAGGTCTGGTTCCGTTTGAACGCGTTCTCGAACGCTATACGAACACGAACCTTCTGTTTACCGTTCGAATACGTTCTCGAACGCTACGCACACGCACTTTCTTAGTCTTATCATGCATCAGGTCTGGTTTCGTTCGAACGCGTTCTCGAATGCTACACGAACGCGAACCTTCTGTTTACCATTCGAACGCGTTTTCAAACGCTACGCGAACGCGCACCCACTGAACTGAGTCATTTTCATCAGATTTCATATATAGTTTTCCTAGTAGCTATCCCCACATGTATGAATACAATGTGTTTAATGTATTACAATTCATATACCTATGTCATGATAACATTTGAGTATTATTTCTTGTGGTATATCGGATGGAAACCCAGATGTAAATTCCGTAGCCGAATCCGAATGGACGGTAGTGCGGTCTGTACTTGGGATACAATTCCACGTACCACTTGAGAAGGTGCTCACATGTGTGCTTGTGTTTTCTTGAATATAATATGCCAATGAAGTTGTATGTTTGTCGCTCCTTTGATGTACTTCCAAGCATGCAATCTTAGATGTGAAATATATGTGTAAGTTTTATTTTGTACATGTGAATTTAGAAGCATGATACTCTTGGAAATAAGTGCTACTTAAGCCTGATTAAATTATTACATAAATCCTTTCATTACAAGTGGCATGAGTAAGGCCTAAATTGGTTTCTTGGCAAATAGGGTGATTCCTTAATTGGGCTTTGGTATTTGGGTTTGACCCATATTGACCAAAGTCTATGCCTTAAGAAATTAATTGAAAGCCCATTGGACTTTAATTAAACTACATTGGATGATAATTGGGCTTTGAGACCCATTTAGATTTGATTTGGAATCTAAGTCGTAAAGGCAAATTAAAAAGTGTAGTTATTTAATTTAGAATTAAATATGGAATTAGAATTGAAAACGAATTAAATTAGATTTAAATTGTAGTTCGATATAATTCAAGAATTCGTACTTCGAGTACTTATTCTCAAACGAGTTGGACTCGCGCAAAATCAAATCGTTGTTTGAACATTGGATGATCACTTAATTCAAAGATTAATTAATTGGATTAGATTGATTGAATAACATGCTTTGTGTGAATACATTGATGTGTTGAATGAATAATGTATATCAGATGGATATTAGAAGGGAAAGGGCAATTTTGAAAATTGTTGTAAATTTAGAATTTATTAAATTGGACATGCGTGTCCAACCTTATCTCTCTTGATTCTTTGTAATTCTCTTCTCACCTAATTCCCCTCAATTTTAATGAGGTTTCTTTAATTTTATTATGTAATTGGGTAGAAGTAAGAATAGTGCTAGCCGGGGAGAGGAAATGGAGTGATTTGTTCTAGGAACAATCTGTAATATATCCATCCGCATATCATTATTAATTTATTTCCGGCCCTTATTATGCTTTTAGAATGCATGCTTAAGGGTGTATGATGAGACCTAACAAAGATAATAAATTGGTTGCCAATTTACGCGAAAAAAACCCTCAATAAATATTAAACGTTTTCCTTTCATTGAGTGATTCTTACTTAAGATCCAAGATTGGCACTAGTTTGTTGGCCAAAGTCAAGACCTTTGTACATCGCGGATGTGTTTGAATCATGAAGGCTTTGTTGCATATCGTGTGTCTTGTCCAAGTTGTGATTTGTTGGCCAAAGTCAAGATCACTTCTTATCCATCGACATCGATTACGAAGCTTTCCAAAGTCAATGGGTTCCGCTTAACTGGAATCATTAATCTTGTTGTGCCAAAGCCAAAGCTTAGTTGATTCAGAGGAAAAAGTGTAGGACACAGAAACTGGGCGACGCATGTTGTTCTAGACTCAGGGCCTAGTTGGGAGTACGGAGTAGCCCACAGGGGACTAAACCGGAGAATAATGGAGTCGCCACCCGGTGTGAACCGAGAAAATGATTTAAGGCTGCACTCACCCCTCGCAAGGGAATACCTCAAACCGTTGGGTTCAGAATGGTCCCTTACTTATGTCGTTTGTAATGAATGGATTTGTGCAATATTAACCAAGTCTACTCAACATACATGTTGGTCAAAGTAGTCTAAATTCTAGGTTTGCATGCTTCAACAGTAAACTTTTCATCACGACAAACATTCGGCATCACACAAAAGTTTATTAAATGAAATACGATTTAAACATAATCAAACTCCTATTGCGAAATAAAATAATTAAATCATGCTAAAAATAAAACAACTTCCTAATGGCCTAATCATGCTCGAATACAAGTTTGGATGAAATAAAATACATGTATCCTTCAAGTGGTACGGGGCATTGTATCCCGAGTGCAAACCATAATACCGTCCATTCGGATTCGGCTATGGAATTTATGTCCGGGTTTCCATCCAATATACCACTAGAAAGAACACATATTCCATTCACCGGAAATCACATCACACTCTAATTCATAATTCTCATGCGAAGAAAAGTAAGTTACATGCTTTTCTAAGTTACCAATTTACACAACTTAAATTAGATAACATGCTAATTAATTATTCATGCTAGATACCATAAAACACATTTTCTAAATCATTATTTCATGTGAATAAATTCCAACAACATGCTAATCTAATTATCCATGCTAGATATCACAAAACACATCTCCTAAATCATTATTTCATGTGAATAAATTCCAACAACATGCTAATCTAATTATCCATGCTAGATATCACAAAACACATCTCCTAAATCATTATTTCATGTGAATAAATTCAATAATATAAACCCTCAGGTCTAACCTTTTGTGTCGTTCTTCGGAGATGCATTATACGGTCGTCGGAAGGGCTAAGTCACCGTGACTCCACCGGTTCGCTGTTTTGACGTTTTCCTTTGCCGATTCGCTGTTTTGCTCGCTGTTTCCACTTCGTTTCATTGCGATTCAGGTCACCACACTTAGCTTACTAGTTGCCAGTGAATTAGGGACTGTTTTGGTGTCAAAACTGTGTGGTTTTAAGGGATAATTCACTGGTAGTTTAGACTAACTCACTGGCAGTTTTTAAAGGGCTGGTTTATGCATGAATATGGGGGTTGAATTGGGCAGTTTGTGCGTTGGTTTCATGGGCTAAAATGGGGTGATTATGCGTGAATATTAGAGGCTAAATGAAGGACTGTTTCATGTCTTAATTGAGAGGCAGAATGCGTGAAGAATATGAGCAGTTTAGGCGTGTATTTGAAGGGCTGAATGGAAGTGTTTGAGAGGCAGTGAGGGGCGTGAACTTCAGGTCTAAATGGAGGCTGAATGAGGTACTGAATTGGAGTGACTAAGAGTGAATGAGGCAGTGGCTTGGGCGTGACTAAGGGGGCTGAATGAGAGGGCTGTGTGCGTGAATTATTGGAGCCGTGAAGGGGGCTTTGTGCGTGAAGGAGGGTAAGTGACAAGGGGAGTAGTTTCCCAATCAATGTGGGACAAAGGGAAGGGAAAGAGTTGGAGTTTTTTGGTGATTTGGGGAGTGTATTCAGGGGCTGCAAAATGGCGTGAATTGAAGGCTATGGGGGTTTCCTAATAGATTTGGGACTAAGGGAGGGGGCGTGTGATGTGTGTTTAACGTGCGTGAATTATGAAGCAAATGTGGGTGGAGTTAAGAGGTAATGAATGTGGGATATTGGGGGTTTTGTTATTATTTTGGCGTGAGATGTAGGCTTATTCCAGGGATGTTTTGACGTGAACAAAGGCTAATTTCAAGGGCTGATTTGCGTGAGTTTATAGGGGAGAATGAGGGCTGATTTGGGCGCTGGTTTGAGGGCAGAATGGAGCTGATTCAGAGGCAGTTTGGGTGTGAGTTTTGGAGTCAGAATGGAGCTGATTTGGGCGCTGGTTTGAGGGCAGTGAGGAGGGCTGGTTCTGGCGTGTTTGAGGGCAGTGAGGGGGGTTGGTTCTGGCGTGACTTTGAGCTTGAAGAGAGGTGTCTTGTGATGTCTTTTGTGTTATGTATGCTCGGTATGTATTAGGTGCTTCAAGGTAGAAAAATGAGGGTTTAAATAGGCAAACAAAGGTAAGCATTAATTAGGTAGGCCAAGAGTAATTAATTTGATACACTAGCTTTGTTGACAAAGGAAGGGAAAGTTGATGATAATTGTGATCTTTGTTGAATATACAAGAAAGGTAATGGAAAATAAAGAAAAGGAAAATTAAATGGTGATGGGCGTGGGGTTGATGGCTTAAATGGTGTGGGGTTGATCAATTAATGGCTTGGAAAATTGATATCAAGGTGAAAGTTAAGTCAATGGTGTAAAACAAGCTTGGTAAGAAAGGTAAATCATGTTTGAATAGTACATGGAGGGTGAATTCATGTGCATGGGCGTGGGCTTTTTAGATGGTGGGCTTGGTGTTTGATTTGTTTTGGTTTCATGGGCTTTGGATGTGGGTTTTGGTGTTTAGGTGAGCTTAGAGTGGTTTGCGGGGATTTCGGGCCAAAGATATGCCTCGAAACGAATATTCAACAAGCGAACTCCGAGCGAACTCAACGAATTAAAACCAATAATATGTCAATTCTTGACTTCTCATTTCCGACGACCGTTTTCCGCGACTTCCACGACTTAAAGGTAGTGCCTCCTTACGAGACTCATCATCGGGTTTGGTATGCAAAAATGCAATGCCTACAAAAAGGTTAGGAAAATATATTGGATATATTGGCATATATATTGTATATATGTTTCGGACTTGGAGGTCCACCTACCAGATCTAGGAATTGGATGAGATCTAATTGATCTTAGAGATCTACCTAGTTAAATATCATACAGCTTGTTGGCCAAAGTCAAGGTTGTGTGTTATTTAACGGGATCCTAGCCCACTAGGAAACTAGGTTTCCCGAGTACTCAACAGAGGGTTAGAGGCTCGCCGAAAAATAGTGGGAGGCTAATATTGAATTTGCAATTTTGTTCAAATACTTAGCTTTACGCGCTTTCAAATTATTTCGTCAATTATTTTTATTAGTTGGACTAATATATTATTATTTTTCTTGTAACAGTTAGACTGTACCCATACATCGTTAATCGAATAGTTGGACTATTGCGGTTAAGATGACATGAAAGTTAAGCATTAGGGATATTGTCATGGGCGACAACGTCTTTGATGGTACAAACTTTCAGGATTGGGATATGAATCTCAGAATTGTTCTGGGATCTGAGAAGTTACTCTATACTTTAGAGCGGCCTATTGGGCCTAAGCCCCGACCTGATCAGCTGCTTGAGCTAGAGCTTTGGAAGACACATAGCGATGACAATGCGACTGCTCAATCGGTAATGCTTGCCGCTATGACTCCCCAATTCTGTCGTCAAAACAAGGGGTTGGATCCCTATGAGATGATGGCGAAGTTGTATGATCTTCACTGATCTAATCTTAGATCGCAAAGATATAAGTTGAAGAAGAAGCTCTTCCGCGCTCGAATGTCAGATGGTACATCTGTTGAGCACTATGTGTCACAGATGATTGCTGACATTGAGCAGCTCGGACAGATGGGCACAGTCTTCGAGGCTGAGACTTCAGTAGATTTGATCCTACAGTCTCTCCCCGACACTTGGAGTGGGTTCATCATTAACTACAACATGTTGAACCAATACCAAACTTTTGGAGAGTTGATGTCCACTCTGCGTGAGGCAGAAAATGAGCTCCTTAAGGGCAAGAAGCGCGAGGCGCACTTTGATTCAACATCTCAGACTCCGAGGGCTGGCCCAAGGCGACTAAAGGTGTTAGAAGAAGAAGCATAAGAAGAAGGGCAAGGCCAAATCGTCAAAGGGTTCTGGGAAAAGGCTAAGGAAAAATCCCAAGATGTATGTTGTAGTGCGGCAAGCGGGGTCACTGGAAGCGTGACTGCCGTGAGTACAAGGCACACATGAAGGAAATCAAAGCGGGCAAGGCACCGGCTTCAGGTATGTTTGTTATAGAAATAAACATGTCTACTACTAGTTTTAAAATTGGATTTTTGATTCTGGTTGTGGAACTCATATATGTACTGATGTGCAGGATCTGCAGAATTAGCAGGAGACTGGCCTCAGGAGAGATTGACCTCCGCGTTGGAAATGGGACACAGTTGCCGTTTTGGCCGTTGGCACTTTGTTTTGGAACTGCCCTCGGGGCATGTACTTAACTTACAGACTGTTATTATGTACCTAGTTTGACTAGGAATATTATTTCTGTATCTATGTTAGCCCAATGTGGGTACACTTTTGTATTTAGAACACTGGGTGTTTTATGTATAAAAATGATATGGAAATTTGCACTGTGATGAAATAAAATGGTCTATATATTTTGAATATGAATCAATCTCAAACATATAATGTAACAAACAAAAGGCTTAAAGTAAGTAACAAAGATGAAACTTACATGTGGCATTGTCGTCTGGGACACATAAACAAGACACGTATATCCACACTTTCGAAGAGTGGGTACTTGGACGGATTTGATCCAAATTCATATGACGTCTGCGAATCTTGTTTATTAGGCAAGATGCCTAAATCACCTTTTAGCGGTAAAGGTGTACGTGCCACCGAACTGTTAGCCCTTGTTCATAGTGACGTATGTGGGCCCATGTCTAGCCAGGCTAGAGGTGGATATGAATACTTCGTAACCTTTACGGATGATGCATCGCGTTATGGTTATGTGTATCTTATGAGACACAAGTCGGAAACCTTTGAGAAATTCAAAGAGTTTCGACACGAAGTAGAAAAACAGACCGACAAAAGTATTAAGACATTACGGTCGGACCGTGGTGGCGAATACTTGAGCAATGAGTTTCTTGATTACTTGAAAGAATATGGTATTCTTTCACAGTGGACTCCTCCGAACACCGCAATTAAACGGTGTGTCCGAACGGAGAAACCGAACTTTGTTAGACATGGTAAGGTCTATGATGAGTCGCACAGAGCTACCTATTTCTTTCGGGGATATGCATTGAACAGTGCAATACTTATTTTGAATAAGGTTCCGTCAAAGTCTGTTCAACAGACTCCGTATGAAATATGGACAGGAAAGAAACCGGGTTTCTCATTCCTGAAGATTTGGGGTTGCTGGGCATACGTCAAACGTTTGGAAGGTACCAAACTTGAACCCAAATCGGATAAATGCTATTTGTAGGATATCCTAGGGAAACCAAAGGATATTACTTCTATCACCCACAAGAGAACAAAGTATTTGTTGCTCTACATGCGGTTTTCCTTGAGAAGGAATTCCTAAATAGTGATAAGTGGGAGGAAAGTAGAACTCGATGAAAATCGGAGTGATACTGTTCCTGGCACAGAATCCTTAACGGAACATGAACAGTCCATCAGGGATGAGACTGTACCACAATCTTCGAATACACAAGGACCGCGTAGGTCGGAGAGAGTCAGAAAACAACCTGAGAGGTATGGGTTTCTGATCTCACCTCATGTGGATATTAATCTTATTGAGGAAGACGAACCGGCTACGTATGAGGAAGCGATACAAGGTATCGACTCCGGTTTATGGCAAGATGCCATGAATTCGAAATGGATTCCATGTACACCAACCAAGTTTGGACACTGGTTGATGCACCAGAAGGCGTAAAGCCTATTGGTTGCAAATGGGTCTTCAAGAAGAAGACCACATGGATGGCAACATACAAACGTACAAAGCTAGGCTTGTAGCGAAGGGTATCGTCAACGACATGGTGTCGATTACGACGAAACTTTTTCACCAGTTGCCATGATTAAATCCATTCGGATAATGCTTGCTATTGCTGCATATTTCGATTACGAGATATGGCAGATGGACGTCAAAACCACTTTCCTTAACAGAACCTTTTGGAGGATGTTTATATGCAACAGCCTGACGGTTTTGTCGTACCAAGACTTGCAAACAAGGTTTGTAAGTTAAATCGATCCATTTATGGATTGAAGCAAGCATCGCGTTCTTGGAACCAACGTTTTGATGAGATCATAAAAGAATATGATTTCGTTCAAAACGAGGATGATCCTTGTGTATATAAGAAGGTTAGTGGGAGGCACTGACATTCATTGTCCTTTACGTTGATGATGTATTGCTTATTGGCAATGACATTCCCATGTTAACATCGGTGAAAGCTTGGCTTTCATTAAAATTCTCCATGAAGGATCTGGGAGAAGCAGCCTTTATTCTAGGAATAAAGATCTACCGGGATAGATCTAGAAAGCTGCTTGGACTCTCCCAGAGCACGTACATTGACAAAGTGTTGAAGAGATTCAACATGGATCAGTCCAAGAGGGGACTGTTGCCAGTGTCACATGGCGTCACTCTATCTAAGGACATGTGTCCTAAAACTCAAGATGAGAGAGACAACATGAGTCGGATACCATTCGCTCGGCAGTCGGATCGATCATGTATGCCATGATATGTACGCGACCTGATGTCTCGTATGTTTTGAGCATGTGTAGTCGCTATCAGGCCGATCCAGGTGATGGTCACTGGATGGCGGTTAAGAATATCCTTAAGTATCTTAGACGAACTAAGGATGCTTTCTTAATCTATGGAGATGGAGAACTTGAGGTAACTGGGTATACCGATGCAAGTTTCCAAACCGATAAAGACGACTGCAAGTCGCAATCCGGGTACATATTTTGTTTGAATAACAGTGGAGTAGTAAGCTGGAAATCTTCCAGCAAGAGACTGTTGCCGATTCAACAACAGAAGTGGAGTATATTGCTGCAGCTGAAGCAGCAAAAGAGGCAGTTTGGATCCGAAAATTCCTAATTGGATTAGGAGTAGTTCCGTTAGCAGCTGAGCCCTGTTCCATTGTATTGTGACAATAACGGGGCTATAGCGCAGGCTAAGGAACCGCGGTCTCATCAACGATCCAGCATGTTCTTCGACATTTCCATCTGATTCGTGAGATCATACATCGTGGCGATGTGAAGATCGAGAAGGTCGCATCAGATGACAACATTGCAGATCCGCTGTTGAAAGCTATTCCTCAGCAAAAGTTTGAGCGACATGTACATAGTTCAGGTATTAGATGCTTGAGTGACTGGCTATAGGCCAAGTGGGAGATTGTTAGACAATTATGACCCATAGCGTTACTATTTATAAAAGACATTGTGGTTTTTGTACAAATTTATTATGTAGCAATGAAATTGCATTTTATCATTTTGTAATTTGATTACTTAATATATAAATGATAAAAGTCCTTATGATTATTTCCAGATTATAAGATATGAGACAGTATCAATCCATAAAGGTTTAATCATTAAATATCTCTAGTCGTAGTATTATCGAGACTGGACATCGATAATGCGGAATAGTCCAGTATTGCACTTGTGCGTGTTATGGAAGCGTAACAACATAGTTCTCATATATTTAAGTATTGGATACTTATGAAAGTGTGATGGGAGGTTGTGTTTACCGATGGTACGGAAACAGCTTCGCTCTGGATAGACCCCGCGAAATCCCATTGGTAGTATGACTATGTGTCTATGGGAATTCGCATCAGAGTAGGTGTATTTGGTCTTAACCTGAGACTTGCATCGCTAGTACTTGCAGTAATCAATACGCTTTGGTTTTGGTCATCCAGGACTTTAACAGGGTTTATTGAGAATCGTAGTGTATTGAGTGTGATGTCAAGAATGAAGTATCACTTCAGTCATATGGAGATGATGATCACTCAGGGATACAGAACTGGTACTCTAAATGGTTGCAACCATCGGGATAATATGACATGGTCATGATTATCTGATTAAAGAGACTAGTTGCTTGTAATCTGATATATGCTTCGTACGGGGCAGACACTATTCCAGCCCCAGGCCTTGCATGTGACATCCGATACTGGATCGCAATATGCAATACTACGTATACTATGCCTGATACAAATTATAAATTCCATTAAGAATATTTCTGGAGAATTGGGTAGGCACGGTGCTTTGCTAGAAGCCAACCATGTCTCGTAAATCGGTAAAAACATAGTACGAGGTACGTACGTGTTCGGATAGTTCGACGATCGGATTTTCTGCCAATATATCCAAGGATCTCTTGGGTCGCTTCCTGAAGATTCACCGATGACGTATGATTCAAGCATAATTAATCTGGGATTAATTACGGAGAGATTTTATCTAGGATAAAATACTATTTGAAGAGATAGAACGATTAATTTGGAATTAATCGATAAAATAATATATTTGATTTATTAAACGAAATTAGATTTCGACGTGGAATTAAAATCGGATTTTAATTCGGGCAAACGAATTAATTTAGAATTAATTCGCGAGAGACGTGAATAGTAATTTTGGTTTTGGTATATGATATTTTTGTTTTTAGAAAACAAAACACAGAAGTCATTCTTTTCTTCTCCATCTCTCTCCCTCTCGGTTTTAGAAGCAAAGAAAACTATATCCCTCATTTTTCCTTCAATTGTCGTGGGCTTCACAAGGAAGAAGGTGAAAATTTGTTGCAAATTTTCAAGTTGCAAGCACATCAAGGAATCATCCAAGGTGATAGGGAAACCATCCCAAAAGCTTGGAATCAAAGGACAAAGCTTGGAGCTTGGATTTTGGAGCTTGGCCGAAAACTTGAAGAAAAGTTTAAAAAATTTGACGCATTCTAAAACTGTTCAAAGTGAGTATGATTCCGCCATATCTCCTTTTGTATTCACTTGTTTTTATGCTTAAATATGATCTTGGGAATGCCTTAGAAACCAACACACAGATCCCTATGGAATGTATGTACACACCCTTCCACTTAGAGCCCAGTAAGGAAAATAATTAGTAAGGAAGCATATTTGAGAGAGAAGGCGGATTATGAGATAGCTAGATCACCGAGCCAACGAGTGCAACTGGGCATAGATAAGAGTCATAAAACATCAATGTTTTTTTATAAGATAAATAATTTGAAAACATGGAAAATATAGTTAAAATATCGAAATTATCATTGAATTAAGGACCTTTAAGGAGGCAAAGATTCAGAAGAGTAAAGAACCAGAAAAGGGCAATTCTCAGGAAGATATCATATAAAGAATCTCATTGAATTGTGATGAAAGAAATAATAAGGAATATTAGCATAACCAAAGGATTCAATAGACAAATCTTGAGTAATCGAAATAGATGAAGTTTACAGGAGAATAGAGATAAAAAAGTTAAGGAATTGAGATGAGAGAGAAAATCTATTTAAACATAGTGAACTCCATAAGGAGCAATAATAGAGAAAGTATAGTAGGACTCTGAGAGCAGACAATGATTGCAGACGATCAAGAAACAGAGACTAGTGAAAGGAAATACAGAGGCAGCATAATGGATATTTTAGAGAGCATAACTCCAAAAAAGGAAGTACGACTGACAGTCGAAAAAAATCAAGAATGAAGTTGAAGTAAGAAACTCAGGAATTATCTAGCAGAAGAATCTTAATACGAGAGTCGACGCTGGATGTGTAAACACGAAAAATTACAGGCTTATAAATAAACAGCAAGTACAACCATAACATTGGTAGTTACTGAGATTACCACCATCAGTAACACGTTAGAATCCACCCCCATCCTTCCGATCCTTGTTAAATAACAGAAGCAAAGATGGACCTCAATTTTTACTTTAAAGATATTTCCAGAAGCAATTGAATACGCAATAAAGTAGGTCGAAATATAAAAATCTTTAGATCTAGTACAAATATGAAGTGGAAGAAGAAAAAAGGGGCTAGTAAAAGATTTAGAACTAAGATAGTCTAAATAATATGATTAAGAGAGAAAATAGAAGTTAAACAATAACGAAATATAAGAGAACCAACGATGGACACAACAAGAGAATTGTAAGGTTGATGCCCCTCAAGGTAAAATACAGAGACAGAGGAACTAGAAATTTCGCAAAGAATTAAGAACAATAAAGAAGACAAGAAGGACATCAAGTGAAAGGTAGAGGTAAAACTGTTGAGAAAGGTTAATAATAAATTAGATACCAGACAAACAATAACAGAGGTGTATAATAATAAGATAAATTTTCAATGGTACTACGGAACAGTAAGTTTTTCAGAACTGGGATAAGATTGAAATCTTATCATATTAAGAAAAGAGAGAAAGATGGATGATTATGATCCCTATGTTCGTCAATGATAATATATATAGGATAACTTAAGAAGAGACTACGTACAATTTAAAGATGGTCAAGGAAAATTAAGAAATTGTTGAGATTGAGACAAGTCTTAACAATATAAGATTGAAGTGATAATTGAAGGTGGAGCATTATATAGTGCAAGTAGGCACAGAGGGAATAGTCAGCATAACATATAGTAATCGTGTTTGTGTTAGTGTCCTACACATGCCCAAGGTCTCTAAACAAGATTTATGTGTGAATAAATCAAGTGAAAGTAGCGGAAATACTCACATTGATCAGTTGAGGAATTTCAAAATTTCCAACGGATGTAGAAGCTCCAAGCTTGGTGTTGAGTTCCAAACTCTTGGGTGAGTTTCTCTATCACCTTAAAATGACTCCCAAAATGCTAGCTTGGTTGAAATTTTTGCAACAAAAAATTTCCAATGAGAAATGAAGGTCAAGGCAATGGTGAGAAGGATGAGGAAAGAGAGAAGTGTGAATAGTTGCTTTCAAAAAGTGTGTGTGTTGTGTGTTAAAAGTTGTAATAAATACAAGCCAACTACATCCATCACTAATAGTGACATGTGATGTAAGTTGTGGGTCATACCTAATTAAATTCCAAATTTACGTTGGCTCACACAACTGCTTTGGGCCGGATTCGTTTAATCCGATTAAACGAATTTTCCATCGTTAAATAATTAAATCCAATTTAATTAAATAATAATGCCTCGTAAAATTATTACGATAGTCGCTTACGAATTAATTCCAAATTAATTCGTTCGCTTGAATTAAAATCCAATTTTAATTCTGTATTGAAATCCAATTTCAATTAATATATCCAATATATTATTTTAGCCCAATTAAATAAATTAAATAGTAAAATCCAATTTAACTATTAAATTTACTTTACCGATTAATTCCAAATTAATCACGTTCACTCTTCTAGACGAATTTAATCCCAGATAAATTCTTGCCGTAATTAATCCTAGAGTAATTTCCTCTCTCATAATTAATCCCTTATTAATTCTGTTTGAGTCAAATGTCATTGGTGAATCTTTGGGAAGCGACCCAAGAGATCTCTGGATATGTTGGCAGTAAATACGGTCATCGGACTATCTGAACACGTGCCTACCCCGTACCACGTTCTCAATGATTTACAAGACATCGTTGCCTTCTAGCCAAACATCGTGTCTACCCAATTCTCTAGAAATATTCAACGAGGAATATATAATCGGTATCAGGCGTAGTATAATATGTATCACGTAATATGATCCAGTATCGGATGTCACTTGCTAGGCCTAGGGCTGGAATTGTGTATGCCCTATACAAAGTATATATCGGATACCTAGCAACTAGTCTCTGTAATTGGATAATCATGACCTAGTCATACTATCTCGATAGCTGCAGCATTTAAGAGTATTAGTTCTGTATACTACATGATCATCATCTCCATAAGACTGAAGTGATAGTTCCATCTTGACATCACAACCAATACACTACGATTCTCAGTAAACCCAGAAGAGGCTTACACAGAACCTGTTAAAGCTCCGAATGACCAAAACCAAAGTATATTGATTGTCGCAAGTATTAGCGATGCAAGTCTCAGGTTAAGACCACATACACCTACCCTGATTCGGATTCCCATAGACACATAGTCATAATATCAATGGGACTCCGATGGGTCTATCCAGAGCGAAGCTGTTCCCTGTCCAATGGCTAACAGAACCTCTTATCACACTTGCATAAGTATCCAATACTTAAATATATGAGAACTATGTCGTCAAGCTTTCATAACGCGCACAAGTATAATACTAGCCTATTCAGCATTATCGATGTCCAGTCTCGATAATACTATGACTAGGGATATTTAATGATCAAACCTTTCATGGATTAATACTGTCTCATATCTTATTAATTCGGTATTAATCATTTGGACTTTTATCATTTATATATCCAAGTAATCCAATTACAAAATGATAAAAGAGCAATTTCCTTTGTCACATAGTTAATTTGTACAAAAACACCATATCTTTTACAAATAGTGATGCTATGGGTCATAATTATACAACAATCTTCCACTTGGCCTATAGTCAATCACTCAAGTGTCCAACACCTAAATTATATACGGTTCGCTCAAACTTTTACTGAGA